>CM067514.1:31354124-31416624 GCA_034509495.1 Acestrorhynchus altus
TATTATTATCATTATTATTACCATTATTATTATCATTATTATTATCATTATCATTATTATTATTATTATTATTATTATTATTGTTATTATTGTTATTATTATTATTATTATTATTATTATTATTATTATTATTATTATGGCCTTGGGACATTCACAGCAGCTGTGAATGTGGTCATAATTCTGCCCCTGCAATAAATGTGTTTTTGCAAGTAGATTTTATCCCCATTCCTCTTCACCTTCTACACTGCGGACGTCACCCTCAACACCTCAACCGATCTCCTCCAGAAATTCTCTGATGACTCTGCTATCGTGGGCTACATCTCAGCCAGCGGTAAAAGGGATTACAGAGAAGTTACAAAGGATTTTGTGGACTGGTGCCAGCAAAACAGCCTCCAGATCAACATGGGTAAAACGTAAGAGCTGGTGGTGGAAGTTCTCACCAACTCCAGTGAACATCCAGGGAAGGGACGGCATTACAGCAGCAGACAGGAAGAAACTGGACAAGGTCATCAGGAATGAAGGTTCCTGATCTCTCACCCACCACGGGGTGCAGCTGCAGCACTGGGCAGCTCCTTCAGTGACCAGCTCATCCACCTGTTATGTGGAAAGGAGATACTGTAGCTCCTTTCTCCCCACTGCTGTTCAGCGTTACAACCAGAACCTCCTCAAGCAGAGACTCAGACATGCTGTCATAAACACACTATGGACCTACACCTCAACTCACTCTATCATAATGTACCCTATCACACATCTCACTCTCTCATAGTGCACTCTATCACACTATTCACTCTATCATAGTGCACTCTATCACATCTCACTCTCTCATAGTGCACTCTATCACACTACTCATTCTATCATAGTGTAACCTATCACACATCTCACTCTCTCATAGTGCACTTTATCACACAACTCACTCTATCATAATGTACTGTATCACACTACTCACTCTAACATAGTGTAACCTATCACACATCTCACTCTCTCATAGTGCACTTTACCACACAACTCACTCTCTCATAGTGCACTCTATCACACATCTCACTCTAGCATAATGTACCGTATCACACATCTCACTCTCTCATAGTGCACTCTATCACACATCTCACTCTATCATAATGTACCGTATCACACATCTCACTCTCTCATAGTGCACCCTATCACACACCTCACCCTATCACACACTTCACTGTAACTTAGTGCACTCTCTCACACACACCACATCTTATCCTCCTCTGATTAAGGTGTAATATCTGCTGCTGTCAGAACAGTACAGTGTAATACATACAAACTCTGTGCATTATCTGTAATAATTACTGTTCATATCTAATCATTACCTTTTCAGAAAAGTGCAAATCCATACATCTGCATGTGTAAACTGTAAATCTGTATAGTTTCTTAATTTTATTTTTATATATGTTTGTTTCTGCCCACGTAAATCCACAATCCTTAAATCCAGTCCGATCACTTGTAAATAAGAGAACGGCCCATCATTTCACCAACTTTCCTGCAGTCTGAGCTCAGCCTAAATGCTGTTTCCTCCCTCAGTGTGCTTTACTAGGCTTTGAGTAACATACTGACTAACATGCTGCTTGTTTGTTGGTCAGTTAGGGTGTGGTCAGATGATTGCAATTAATTTGCCTTGAAAAATGCTGTGGTTCATTGTTCATCTACACTGAGGAGCACTCTCCTATTAGTGCAGGTATGGTAACTACAGGCCCAAATCATCACCGCTCAGTCTTTGTGGAGGTTGTACCTTCATGTTTGCTGTGGTGAAAAAATGACCTAATTCATTAGATTCATCCACATTTGTGCCGTTCCGTCAATAATGGCACCAATCACACACATCATTCTCTCTATTGTTTATTTCATGACGCCATAAGAACATGGTTCATGGACAGCTTTGTGCAGCTGTGTCAGATTCGAAACCACGCCAGCTCAGTGTGACTATGAAATCCTTTCCTTTAGTCACACTAGCCATTAGCCCATGGTCCAGAGTTTCACTGAAAGAAGTCACTCAGTAGAAAGAAATATGGGATGCGTCACAAGTAAATGTAGACTGTCTCACAGCCACCCTGGAATTTCTGATTTACAATTTATATCCAAAAGTGAACCTAAGATCAGCATTCACTGATGCGCTCACTCTTGGGGCTGAATGCAATCAATTCCTCCTAAAACATCTAATGTAAAGCCTTCCCAGAAGAGTAGACACTGTTACTGCAGCAAATGGGGACAATCTAAAACCCTGCATTTCAGAAGGAACGCTGGAGAACCTGGTGTCCACATACTTTTGTCCGTTTCTTTTGTTAACTATCCCCCAGTCCAACTTCTCTCATTCCTTACTGAACAGTCCGTCGACGTCTGCCGAAAGAAACAAATGTCTCCCAAGAAGTCGCTCTTTGCGTCTGCATTCCGATCTCCTCGATTGGCCATTGTCGCAAATTCTCCTCAGCCGCCACTTGAGACTCTACATCTTTATCTTTGATCCATTTGTTTTGTTCGGGAATAAGATTAGTTTGGTGAGCACACAAGGTCCACCCTATCCCTCCATTCTTCCTCTCCTCCATCCCTCCTTCACAAAAGGAATAGTAGCACCGAAAGCGTAGTGGGACATCAGAACTCCTGTGCAAACACAGCCTGGCCTAATGGCTTCCCTATCTTCTCCACCCCTCAAATTAGGCCCTGATTGTAGTGGCGAGGGAATCTAGTAGCTCACCCCGATGCTAATGCCCTCTAATCCCTAACACATACACAGCCCTCACACTCGCCAACATCGACCAGGGATAATCACTCAGCCACCCAGGCAGCGAGAGAGAGGGCGAGCGAGCCGGCCGAGAAATGACATTAGCTTCAGTCCCTGGAAACCTTCTGCCGCCAGGTTCTTCCTTATCAAGCCATAAAATGAGAAAATGCAAATGCTCCTTTGGTGGGACGGATTAGAGCTTGTCCAGCCCAGTTCCCTGCCGTGCTGGCACACTAATACAGGTGTTGGCAAATTGTCGTTAGCCCCCATCTAATTTGGCTCCATTCACACCAGCATTGTGCTTGCAGCTCAGGCCATTTGTAGCGATGTTTGCTCATCTGTGGGGTGGTTTCTCTGTGCTGTGGTGGGTCCGATATGATCTGCCTTTCAGTCCACACTGAGCGGCACTGGATCATCTTAATGAGGCTCTTAAACCAGAGACCAAGGTCTCACTGGGAGGGCCTCGAAAAGTTGCATTCTTTAGACTCTAGTGTGCAGCAGACACAGTAACTCAGTGTTTTCTGGTGAAGGTTTGGAAGGTTTGGTGTTGTATTCGTCTGTCCTACTGGACACATTTGTGTCACACTTGGTGCTCAGCCTTGAGCATGTGTCGCGAAAGTTACCATGGATAACGCTTCTGCATGAAACACACACACGTGTGTCCTGCGTCCGTTTGGCACATTATCGCAGTACACAAGGTGCAATACACACACAAATACTAGGGGGCAGTGCAGGCAGTAACAGTGTAACTGAACATTTTGAAGAAAGTTGGCAATTACATGCATGTCTATGATGTGTCCTTGCTGCTGTGTAGTGACTAATCTGCTGGTCAGCGGTCAGTGTTATTTTCAAGGCCGATAGGGAACCCTGGTCAGTGCTGTTGGGCTCTAGTCTACGGACAAGTACAGTCAAGCAAATACAGTTCTAGGCAATGAATTACAATTCAAAGCAATGAATTACCAGAATGCTTTGTACTACTGATGGTGCAGTGGTTACATCTGAGAGTAGGTCTGAGGATAGTGGACGTCATGTCCACGGATGGTGGGGTTGGAGGTCCACTGCCATTTTCCTCATTTTTCTAACAGAGTCCAGCTTATTAAAGTATCTTTCATTCATTTCTGTTATAAATTTGCTTATTTAATAATGTTCATCCAGCACAGTGTCAAACTGTGGCAAACGGTCAGCAGGTTACTGACCAGCAGACCGATATCTGCTCACTCATTTCATGTGATTAAAATTTGATACGATCACTAAACTTCATATGATCAATGAAGTTTTAGGAAACAGATTCATCTTATCGTTTATTCGGATATACGGGCTTCTTTCTTTGTTGTGTTTTGTTATTGATACTGTAAGGCCACGGACGCCGTGGACCCTCGGCGAACCCGTGGCGTCCTTTAGGCCGGACAGTAATCACGTGGGACTGACGTGGGAAAGAGTCGAGAGGTTAACGATTTAGCGTGTTCGGAGATGAGAGGTTGAGGTGGGCGCAAAGCCGCCGCACACAGAACATCGGCGGTTCAAAGGAGTCATTAGGGTTCTCCGGCTGTGTGACAAAGAAGAGATTTAAACAGCAAACAGATCTCGCCAACACAACCGCCGGAGAGACTTTAACCAAACACAGAAATCCGCTAAGAGGCTTTCTCTCATTATAGTCTGAAATGGAAAACAGGGCTCCAGTCATCGCTCTTCTCCTGGGAAACTTCACAACGTCAGAGAGCGAGTTTATATCAGTCCACTGGCTGGGTCAGGTCGGTCACTGCCACTGCTGCTCCACCACCCGAATACGGTCCCACATACAGGAGATTTTAATCTCCTAAAAACGGGGGCTTTTATTTTTATTTTATTTTATTTGTTTATTGTTTATGGACCGTCACAGCTCCCCTCTTCAGAGGAATGCACCTTTACTTTATTTAGAATTAATACGTAAATCATTTTCATTGTCAACAAGGGAGGACATCTACACAATAATTAACAGGCAGGAAAAGAGAACAATAAAAAGGGAGGAAGGAAAGAAAAAAGACTGATAGTGCATTTCGTTAGTAAATTGGTACATTTAATGTGAATAAAGTTGTTCATTTCTTGCACTTCCTCGTCCTGCACTGGAGACTGTAATTCCACTGACATTCTTTTTCTTTCTATACAGTTTATGTTTGGACTGTAGAGCAGTTCTGTGTCCTCTTGTTTTCAGAGGTTGAACTGAGTTTTATTTCTTACATTCAAAATGTTTCTCAGCGTGTTTTACTGAGAAAGGAGCGAGAAAATCATCATAGTTCTTTAGTGATTTCACTTTAATAAGATTTGACCTGATAAACTCTATTGTCACACGTTTCAGCTCATAAGACAGTAAGAGTGGCAACACCACCCTTACATACGACACCCACCCTTACATATGAGTCACAAATGACACCCACCCTTACATTTGAATTACATATAACACCCACCCTTACATATGAGTCACATACAACACCCACCCTTACTTGAGTCACATACAACACCCACCCTTACATATGAGTCACAAAAGACACCCACCCTTACATATGAGTCACATTTGACACCCACCCTTACTTGAGTCACATACAACACCCACCCTTACATGAGTCACATACAACACCCACCCTTACATGAGTCACATACAACACCCACCCTTACATTTGAGTTACATATAACACCCACCCTTACATATGAGTCACAAATGACACCCACCCTTACATTTGAGTTACATACAACACCCACCCTTACATATGAGTCACAAAAGACACCCACCCTTACTTATGAATCATCAGACACCCACCCTTACTTATGAATCATCAAAGACACCCACCCTTACTTATGAATCATCAAAGACACCCACCCTTACGTATGAGTCACATTTAACACCCACCCTTACATGAGTCACATTTGACACCCACCCTTACATATGAGTCACAAATGACACCCACCCTTACATTTGAGTTACATATAAAACCCACCCTTACATTTGAGTCACATACAACACCCACCCTTACATTTGAGTCACATACAACACCCACCCTTACATATGAGTCACAAAAGACACCCACCCTTACTTATGAATCATCAAAGACACCTACCCTTACATATGAGTCACATTTAACACCCACCCTTGCATATGAGTCACATATGACACCCACCCTTACATATGAGTGACAAATGAAACCCACCCTTACGTATGAGTTACATATAACACCCACCCTTACATATGAGTGACAAATGAAACCCACCCTTACATATGAGTCACATTTGACACCCACCCTTACATATGAGTCACATACGACACCCACCCTTACATTTGAGTTACAACCTAATAAACATGTTATATGTTATGATATTGTGACTGTGGCTCCTAAAACAGTTTGGGGGTAACGGGGGAACGAGGTGCATTTAAGGCTTATAATATGGTAAAATGTATTCAGACACTCTCGCAGAAAGTGAAAGCTACCCTGTGTGTACTGTATGTAGTAGGCTGGACAGATGTGCTGCTGCTTTCACTCAGTATTAACTGATTAGCTGTACCTGCTGAGAACTAGCAGGGGCCTAACTCCCCCCGTGTGTTAGTATGCACTAATCTGTTTGCTCATTTAATGACCGTATTGTTTTGGACGGCTTGGCAGGAGGTCGGCCAAGAAAGGTCTGAGTACGGCTTAGCTGATGGCATTTGGGCTGCAAAGCCCATTTGAGCTTCACTGATACTAAACCTGTCTGTGTGTTGAGAGCAGAGCACCTCCAACAACCCCGATCCTGTGGAGCCAAACCGGCTTTTTACAGCTCAGAATAAACACTTTCACACGTTTATCACGTCACGCCACAAACTTAACGATACCTCAAAATGTTTAATAAATTAAAATATGAAAAGTGTGTCGTGCATTTATATTCTGTAGGACCACCTTTCATTGCAGTTCCAGCTGCAGGTCTTTTGGGGTCTGTCTCTACCAGCTCTGCTCATCTAGAGGCTAAAGGTTCTTCTGGTTCTTCTTCACAGAACAGCTGCAGCTCATTCAGATTTGATGGAGAGCGTCTGTGAACAGCAATGTTCAAGTCTTGCCACAGGTTCTCACTGGGATTGAGGTCTGAACTTATGCTAACACATGAACATTCTTTGATCTAAACTAGTCCATTGTAGCTCTGGCTGTATGTTTAGTGTTGTTGTTCTGCTGGAAGGTGAAGCTCCATCCTAGTCTTAAGTCTTTTGCAGGTTTTCTTCCACTTTTCCTCATCTTCCCATCAACTCTGATCAGCTTCTCTGTCCTTGCTGAAGAAAAGCATCCCCCAGCATGATTCTCCCACCACCACCATGTTTCACAGTGGGGATGGTGTGTTCTGGGTGATGTGTGGTGTTAGTTTTCCACCTCACATAGTGTTTTGCATTTAGGACAAAATATTTGATTTGAGCATTTTTTCCCATGTTTGCTGTGTCTCTACGGGAAACTGCAAACAAGACTTCTCATGGTTTGCTGTCTAAAATGTCTTTCTTCTCGTCACTCGTCCATAAAGGCCAGATTTGTGGAGAACATGACTAATAATGTTCCTGTGGACAGATTGTCCCACCTGAGCTGAGAATCTCTGCAGATCCTCAAGAGTGATCTGATTCTCTAATTAGTGTCTCCTTGCCTGAACTGTCAGTTTAGGTGGACGGTCACGTCTTGGTAGGTCCTTCTGTTTTCAGATGATGGATTGAACAGTGCTCAGATGTTCATAGCTTGGGATGTTTTTTATAATCTAACCCTGTTTTACTCTTCTACACAGCTTCATCTACGAAGATGCTGTTTAATCACTAATGTTCTTCACAGAACAGCTGTGGTTACACTGAGAATAAATCACACAAAGGTGACTCTGAAGATCAGACTGGATTTTTTTTAGGGGCATCAGAAAACAGGTTCTGAATACAAAGGCACACCATAATTTACTTTTACTATTTAAAAAAAAAATTACAATTTTCTTTTCACTTCATAATTAGTTGCTGCTTTGTGTCAGTCTTTCACATAAAATCCCATAAAATACATCGGTGTTTTGAGGTGTTTCAGTGCAATACAATCAACAGTCCAATAGGACATAAAGATGTGATCGATAAAGAAACAATAATCATGATTACAGTGGAGTAAACATGGAGTAAATTACTCTGGGACAGTAAAAGACTGAAGACCCGTCACGTATAAAGAAAGGTCCCCACATTTTCCTATAAGGGGTCAATGGGTCACTTGTGTGATACCTAATATTCTCCATTTCTGCACACCAGAGCACTTCTGGATTCCAGTCATAGTGTCAGCAAAATGAAGCACAACACTTATTATTATTATTATTATTATTATTATTATTATTATTATTATTATTATTATTATTATTATTGCTATTATTATTATTATTATTATTATTCTCATTATTATTATTATTATTATTATTATTATTATTCTCATTATTATTATTATTATTATTGCTATTAATATTATTATTATTATTATTATTATTACAATATGAGATGTGACAATCATCGTGAGCTTTTTCAGCATAATCAAAGGAACAGCTGGATGGAATACAGATCCAGTTCTGTTACTGTGCAGTTTTGTATTTCCAGTGTGTTGACGGGATGTTGTTTATAGGCTTATAATCAATCTATAATAAATCTAAACATAAACATGAGAATAAATATAAATAAAATGCGTGAAAGTGTGCAGTTAATCAGTCATGTGAGGAAGTTCATTGTGATAATGAGTCATTATAGTATAAATGCCTGTACTCAGGTCAGGTCCTAAAATAAGACTCGGTTCAGATAATCCTGTGAATGAGAATCAACTTCTACATATATTATTATATATTTACTGTGATGTCAAAGTCATTTTAATTGGTAAAGTCATTTTAATTGATTTATCTATTAATGGCATTTGACTTATGGAGATTAGGCTGTAAGCATGAGGCCGTAGATTCCTGTTAACACACACACACACACACACACTCACACACACACTCACACACACACTCACACACACACACTCATTACTGACACCAACGACAAACCATTAACATTAGCATTATTCAGGATTATTCTGCATGTGAATTGCCCTCAGCTGGCTCCTGAAGCCTCTCTCCTCCCCTGCACAGCGGACCACTGTGAGATGCATGATGCATTTATTTGACAGCGACATTCAGATCAGTGGCAGGCCGCGGCCCAAAGAGAGAGAGGCGCAACGGGGCCCGACAGGGTGGGTGAGCGCGACAGTGTCGGCTCCAGCTGACACACATATGAAAACCACACCACAGCCAGCAGTTACTCTAATGATGTCCCTTTTATATCCCCCCTCCTGTGCCTCCGGGACTGCTTGAGAATTAAGCTTGTATTATCAGACTGTTGGGTTCTGACAGTTGCTTCTGACCGGAGCGGGTGCTAATTAAACTAATCCCAGCCTGCAGATCAGCTGGGATCTGCTTGGATGTTCAGTATCCACCTCCACTATCCCTAACCCACACCCCGCTGAGCCCTGGTCGCTCCTGTCCCAGGCCGAGCAACACACCCTCTGGTGGGACAATGAAGAGCAGCTTGTGCTGTCAGGCTCCATTAGTGGCCATCATTAGCATCACCCTTACCATCATCCGGATAAGCCCTGGGCCGGGTGCAATCAGCACATGTTGGTTGTACTGTGAGAAAGAAACTGTATGAATTATCTTGTGTATATCACCTTTTATCTGCGTAGAATTGAAAGAAACATAGAAACAACTTTTAAATTTGACTAAATTCTCTGCAGACCTGTGTATGGAATCATGTGTCTCCATGACTAACACACACTTACAGCCATTTTTATTACCATCCAAATCCATAAAGCTCTAATGACATTCATATCCAGAATGAAGTTCTAATAACATTCATATCCAGAATGAAGCTTTAATAACATTAATTTTGCAGCTATCATCTCTTTGTTTGTCTGAAATCAGTACTAAGTAAAACAGTGTGCGTTTCACTGATGTATTGTATTCATGGAATCCTTAAGCTTCAACAAGCCACACTGATCTTCAGCCAATCGTGCAGATATGCATATTCATTGATTGCTGACTGTGTTGATGTGTAATCACTCTGTCTTTATAGGACAAAATCCAGCTGTTTTGACATTTAAATCTTTGGTTCTAAACCAGCATCCAGCAGAACACCCTGAAAAGCTCCTCCATCCTCTGTCACTGTATGATCGAAGTGGTGTCACAATGACTCGACATATGTGTGTGACAGCAGCCTACATGCGGCCATTTCCCCTCCGCAGGCGGCCGGTGCCGGACAATGGAAAGCCATTAGTGTTTCTCTCAGCACTAATTAGCCGCCCTCTCTCCCCTGGCCTCTCCAGCGCTCACCTCAGTGGTCCTGTTCCAGCTGGGCCGGAGGGGTCGAAGGCCTTTTGTCTTAATCTGCATGTGGGATGTGGATTGGTCTTCCCTTTCTTTCCTCATCTAATAATGGCAAAAGAGCAGCTTTTCAGAAGAGACTTTCAGTTAAAAAGCCAGCAGGACAAGAATTCATCCATAGAATAGCGAGGTCTACCTCCGCTGTGTGGCCGTTTTAAAGGAAACAACTGACCTTCTCTCATCCTGCATGAGCTCCACTTTACAAGAAGATATAGATCCGCTAAAGTTTTCCAGAACTCTCACTGATTTCAATCAAATCTAATAATAAAGAGCTTCTTAAAACCACAAATCAAATCTGCACCACTTCAACCAATCTGCCTTCCATTCTGCATTCGACCAACACACCAGTTGATAAGGTACTGGCTGCATGCCTCAATCAGTACACACTCAAACTAAACAAATTAACCATTAGAACTAATTCTGTGGGATGTTTTCATCGTTTGATTTACTTTTATTCAACAAAACATTAGAAAAGAGTTTATAGGAGACAGTCACACAGATTAAATACTATCATTTTTAGGGGATCTTAGGCTACTTTCATTTATCTTCATTTGAGATGTAAATATTAACAGAATTTAGATATCTGTGTGAATTTGAACATGTTTTGATCAAAATATTTTTTTACATTTTCCGATATTCTATCGAGATGAAAACCCAACGATTTACAGGAATCACTGGTAATGATTAGATTGCCATCAATAATATTCATAATAAGTTCTACAACATATTTTTTTCTTATTTATGTATCAGTGTTATTTTTACTCAGGGCTTTTATTCTGAAACTGGAATGTCGTGCAAGCAAACAAAGAGAGCAAAAAAACCCTCCTTTCTCATTTTCCTCTATGACCCAATATCGGCTTCAGTGATGTCATCAGCCCCGCCCCCTCTCTCTGATCAGTCAGAATCTGTATGCAGGTTGAGCATCAGCCCCGCCCCCTCTCTCGGATCAGTCAGAGTCTGTATGCAGGTTGATCATCAGCCCCGCCCCCTCTCTCTGATCAGTCATAGTCTGTATGCAGGTTGATCATCAGCCCCGCCCCCTCTCTCTCTGATCAGTCAGAGTCTGTATAAAGGTTGAGCATCAGCCCCGCCCCCTCTCTCTGATCAGTCAGAGTCTGAATTCTGAATTGAATTCGGTTGGAAACAAATACATTTTTAAAAAATTACTTTTTTAATTTCTGAGCTGAATTACTCACTGAAAATTCATCACACAACAGTGAGACACCAAGGTTGGATAAGTAGCGTGTTATGATACACTGCAAAAAATCAGTGTCAAAAAATAAGAAAAATGAAAACAAAATAAGAAAAAAATTCTTGAATCAAGCAAAATTATCTGCCAGTATAGTGATAAAATTTAGCTTGTTAAGAATTCTTGAAACAAGAAAATAAATCTTGCAGTGTAAATTATCTTATAATCTAAAAAAACAGTAAAAACGAACTAATATAAGACATTATGACTAGATTTAAGCAAGACCCACTTGATCAAATATAAAAACGATCTATAAAATGCCAAAACTAGCATATTGATCTTGTTTTGAGAATTTTCATAAAACCTCATTTGGTCAAAAAAAAATCTTAATATTAGAATCCTTTAATAATTAATTTTTTTCTAATTTAAGACTGTAATTCTTATAAGACATATGCAGTAATGTTGTACTCTATATGTAGAACAGTAAAAACAACCACATCTAGTATGGTCAATCTTTTTTTTTTTATTAATTCCGGAGACAAATATGTGCTTACAGAAATAGCTCCAATGAGGCTACATAGAATTTAAGAAGTGTGCAGTATGGTGGTGGTAACTCAACCTCATTTTAAAACTTACAACAAAAGATACATTTCTCGTTTGGCTTAGATAAACAAAAGAACACCATGTTCCTGAATTTGTTATGGTGTTTTATTTTTAACAAAAAGAGCTTTTTATGAACTAAGATACCTAATGCAGCTTTGTTATTTAAACACCAAACTTAGTAAACAACCAGCTCTATTATTTACACATCAAACATCTTAAACAATCAGAACTGATTTTTCCTCAACCAAAGTCTGTCATGGCCCACATACCACCACTAATAGCAAAAACATGGATAAACCCAATTACATTTTTAATCTGAATTGTTTGACTAAACCAAATAATGATGTCAGTAATATAAATCAAATCACATGATCATTAGGGATGTAACAAATACCTGTAATGATGGCCATAGGGTACTTTCTCTACTCCCCAATGAACCTTTTCCACTTTGACAAAGTTTTTTTGTAGGATGAAGTTGCATCCCGATCATGAATGGCATCCTGCAGAACTTCTGTCTGAAGTATTGAAAGGAGTGTTGCGATGCACTTTGGATGAAATGTGTAGTAGTATGCTGAAAGATAGAGCACACCTGTGTCGATGTTTTCTTTTGGAAAAGTTGTCACAGGTGTAGACCCAATGGCCAGCATGCAGCTGTTATCACAAACGATCAGAACTGGACTGAAGACTGGTCTTCTCTGAAGGTAGCTGGTTGGGTTTTCTGTGGCCTGTAACAAAGAAAATCAATATGAGTATGGAATAATGCTGTCTGAAACATTCATTTTAATCAAAGTTTAAATCTGAATTTGGTTTCTAATGATTATGAAGTTTAGAATACAAATTGCAATCAAACTACTTTCAAGGAGAAATCTGAAACCTGTTGATGAAAATAAATTCTGAAATGGAATGGTGAATTCACCGTTACACAGGATAGAGCACACAACCTTGGCCCTCCACACAAGGGTTCAATTCACTACTCATGCAAGACAAGTATTATTATATCATTTGCAGACCACAAACAAAAGTATTCCAAAAGAAATTCCCAATCTCCTAATTTTGTCTTAGATAAATTTCACATACAAGGCAGTTCTTATACATTTCTTACCTCAAGAACATGCACCATCGCCTCACTTGCACGTCCCAACTTCTTCGGTCGGGCCACAGATGAAGGGAACATCTCAGGCAGAGCCTTCATCATGGCTACAGAGCGTGTCACTGTTCCAGACATAAGCAGATTAATTATTTAATGTATTTTTTTGTGTTGACCATTTGATTACCATTATTTGTGTTTAAATCAGTGTGATAGGATAGTGTGTAGTCTGTATTAATGAATTTACAAATTAATGTTCATACATTTTGTGTTAAACTTCAAGCCTAGGTCTAGCTAGAGGACCTCCAATATGTTCTGGAGTAGCACAACACCATTCTGGATCTGTTTCAATTCCCAGCACCCAATATGAAGATCTGCAGCCCCTGATGTCTAAGCTTAAGTGTATAAGCAGCTGTTTAAAAAAAATCATGAAAAGTTTCTAACCTTTTCCTGTGTTGTTGGTGGTCCCAGAACCTTTTTAAAAACCACGTAGAACTGAGCTTTGCCATAACAGCTCTCCCAGCGGGTCTTCAGGTCAGAAATAAAGTCATGGTTAGATCTGTCAAGAATACGACGAAGGGGCAGCAGCACATGCTTAAAATAAATTATATATTTACCGTGAAAGGTAGCCGCTGATACTGCGTCCAGTTTTTCCATCACCGACATCTGAGGGAGATAGTTCCAGATATGTAGTTAGCTTAGTTAGCTAGTTAGCTTAGGTCTCCAATGGTGTCTTAAGGACTGATAGTGAGGGTCTGACAGTGAGGGTCTGACAGTGAGGTTCTGTTACTGAGGGCCTGATAGTGAGGGTCTGAGACTGACGGTCTGATAGTGAGGGTCTGAGACTGAGGGTCTGATAGTGAGGGTCTGAGACTGACGGTCTGATAGTGAGGGTCTGAGGCTGAGGGCTCTGATAGTGAGGGTTTGAGAGTGAGGGTCTGACAGTGAGGGTCTGATATTGAGGGTCTGAAAGTGAATGTCTGATGGTGAGAGGTCTGATAGTGAGGGTCTGACAGTGAGCTTCTGATAGTGAGGGCCTGATATTGAGGGTCTCATAGTGAGGGTCTGAAAGTGAATGTCTGATGGTGAGGGTCTGAGAGTGAGGGGTCTGATAGTGAGGGTCTGATGGTGAGGGGTCTGATAGTGATGGTCTGATGGTGCCAATTTGATAGTGAGGTTCTGACAGTGAGGGTCTGATAGTGAGGGTCTGAAAGTGAGGGTTTAAAAGCGAAGGTCTGATGGTGAGGGTCTGAGAGTGAGCATCTGAAAGTGAGGGTCTGATAGTGAGGGTCTGACAGTGAGGGTCTGATATTCAGGGTCTGATAGTGAGGGTTCTGATAATGAGGGTCTGAGACTGAGGATCTGATAGTGAGGATCTGACAGTGAGGGTCTGACAGTGAAGGTCTGATATTGAAGGTCTGATAGTGAGGGACTGACAGTGAAGGTCTGACAGTGAGGGTTTGATAGTGAAGGTCTGATAGTCATGGTCTGAAAGGGACAGTCTGATAGTGAGGGTCTGACAATGAGGGTCAGATAGTGAGTCTGACAGTGAGGGTCTGACAGTGAGGGGTCTGATAGTGAGAGTCTAATCATGAGGGTCTTACATTGAGGGTCAGATAGTGAGAGGTCTGACAGTCAGGGTCTGATAGTAAGGGTCTGAAAGTGAGGGTCTGATAGTGAGGGTCTTACAGTGAAGGTCTGACAGTGAGGGGTCTGATAGTGAGGGTCTGACAGTGAGGGTCTGATAGTGAGGGTCTGATAGTCATAGACTGCTCATGAGTGTCTGACAGTGAGGGTCTGATAGTGAGGGTCTTACAATGAAGGTTTGACAGTGAGGGTCTGATAGTGAGTGTCTGATAGTGAGGGTCTGATAATGAGGGTCTGACAGTGAAGGTCTGACAGTGAGGGTCTGATAGTGAGGGTCTGATAGTGAGGGTCTTACAGTGAGGGTCTGACAGTGAGGGGTCTGACAGTGAGGATCTGATAGTGAGGGTCTGATAGTGAGGGTCTGATAGTGAAGGTCTGACAGTGAGGGTCTGATAGTGAGGGTCTTATAGTGAAGGTCTGACAATGAGGGTCTGATAGTGAATGTCTGACAGTGAGGGTCTGATAGTGAGGGTCTGAGAGTGAAGGTCTGACAGTGAGGGTCTGATAGTGAGGGTCTTATAGTGAGGGTCTGATAGTGAAGGTCTGACAGTGAGGGTCTGATAGTGAAGGTCTGACATTAAGGGTCTGACAGTGAGGGGATTTTGAAGGAGGCAGTGCCCCCTGGTGGTGGAGCAGTCAGGTGTCCGCGTTGAGCTGTAATGATCTCCGGGCTGAGGATCAGCTGTATTAATAAAGGCAGAGATTTATAGAAGATAAAATTCTGATTATTTATTGATTTATTGATTTTTTTTACCTTTATTATTTTGGTCGCTGTGTAGCAGCGGGACTGCGCATGCGCAGAGCTGAGTCTGGAAGCAGGAAATAGAGGATCTTCAGGAAATATCTGCAGCTGAATGTTCCTCAGAGCTTCTCTTCTGATCGCCGGCCTGATCGCCGGGCTCTCAGTGTTTTTACACACAGAGGATTCAGACACACAGCACAGGTACGACTTTAATCATCTGCCACTTTATCAGAAACACCCCCCTTCTACATATACTCACTGGCCACTTTATTTAAAACACCCCCCTTCTGCATATACTCACTGGCCACTTTGTTGGAAACACCCCCCTTCTACATATATTCACTGGCCACTTTATTGGAAACACCCCCCGTTCTACATATACTAACTGACTACTTTATTGGAAACACCCCCCTTCTGGTTCTACTCACTGGCCACTTTATTAGAAACACCCCCTTCTGCTTCCCCTCACTGGCCACTTTATTAGAAACGCCCCCTTCTGCTTTCACTCACTGGCCACTTTATTAGAAACACCCCCTTCTGCTTCCCCTCACTGGCCACTTTATTAGAAACACCCCCTTCTGCTTCCCCTCACTGGCTGTTCACTGGTTCTTCTCCAGGTGTTTCGATGTTCTCCTGTTTGCTTCCTCTAGATGATCAGGTGAGTTGAGGTGCCCTGGTGTGTGTGATTGAGTGTGTTCTGGGTGAACCCTTTCTTCTGCTCCTCCAGGTGGATGGTTGTTTCCAGTAGAGCGTTCGCTGTGTGCTATTGGCTGCTGTGTGTCACCGGTGTGTGAACAGTGCTGGTTGTAAAGTGTTCCAGCGTGTCCGACAAGGTGCCATATAACTGTGACCCCGTTCACTCATTCTCTGCTCCACAGCATGGATTTGGCAGCGATGGAAGAAGCCTTCAGACAGAAGAATAAAAGCTGTTTCATTCTGGGAGCGTCAGGAGAGACAGGAAAACAGCTGCTGAAGGAAATTGTGGAGCGCAATATCTTCTCTAAGGTCACTTTGATTGGTCGACGGAAATTGACCTTTGAGGATAAAGCATATGAGAATTTGGTAAGTGTTGGTGACGTGGTTTTTGTACACTTGTTATTACAGGTTGTTCCTGTGCGTAACTGTGATCACTCATCTTTATCTAAAAGGTGCAGGAGGTGGTGGATTTTGAGAAGCTGGACGATCACGCTGCAGCGTTTCAGGGCCATGACGTCGGATACTGCTGTCTCGGAACAACCAAAGCCAAATCTGGGACCGTGAGTTTCTAATGTGGAATGAAAGCTCCTCGGTCCCTCCAGGATTTCACAGCCATCTTTGATGTTTTTGAACTTTCAAACATTTTCCACAATACTTGCTATTTTAAGTTGTATTGTTCGTGTAGATGATTGAACGTTGAGTCTTCAATGTTCATTCTTTGTTCAGCCCAGTCAAACGCACTGCTGGAATTAACTCTGAAAATCAACACGCAGAGAACAGACAAGCGCACGAACGCATTTTGTTTCTGTTTAAAAGGTTAAATAGTTTCTTTATTGCTCATTAAACTGGTTAAAAATAAGGTAGTACATGCTGGATAATAAATTTGGTCTTGTGAGGCATTTACACAATTTGACCAGCAGGTGCTGCTACTGGAAGACATTTCTGTTCACATTTGCTTTTCAAGTCTCAGTAAAGAAGATGAGATGTCCATCAGTGTCCTGTATAATTGTCTGAAACCCATTGTTGGTAAATTGTATTGCAGGATGGCTTCATCCGTGTGGATCACGACTACGTACTGAAGTCTGCAGAGCTTGCCAAAGCTGGAAGCTGCTCACACTTTCACCTGGAGTCCTCCAAAGGAGCTGACAAATCCAGCAGCTTTCTCTACCTCAAAACCAAGGTTTCACACACACAAATACACTCGCCTCAACCCATGTAGCAGACCAGTTTGGCTCTAATGGTCAAACGTATGTGGGTTTAAACGTGGCACTGCCATTGGATACTTCCAGTTGCCAGTCAATTCAGTGAAAAGTCTAGCCTGCCAGAGCTAACCCTGCCAACTGTAAGCTTTGTTATCGTGGCTTGTAGACCCTTCCATCTGACCTCAGCTGAGCTTTCAAGGACAACCATGAACACAGACGCTGAACAAGGCCTTCATGTTCTGAGAGTGAGTTTGACCGCTGACCTTCACTATTGGTGTTTTACAGGGCCAGGTTGAAGCAGATGTGGCTGAACTGGGATTTGAGCGATTCTCAATCTACAGACCCGCGTAAGTCTCTGTAAATATAAATGAAGAAGTAAATCTGTTTTAATTAGTGGTTGGAGAATTATTAAGACATTTAAAAATGAGGATTCTTCAAGGGTTCTGTGATGAAGTAAGAAGTGCATTCTCAATCAATCAAAACAACCCCTTAAACAGGGTTCTTTGAGTCTTCATGGTTCTTTTGTTCCCTGTGTATGTGTGTTTGTAGAGGTGTTTACTGTTTCTTCGTGTGTTTTCAGAGTTCTCCTGGTGGACAGGCAGGAAAGCAGGCCGACTGAGTGGCTTGCCCGCAAGTTTCTGGGTGCATTTTCCTCCATGTCCATCCCTATCACCACTGTGGTCCAAGCCATGGTGGTCAACACACTGATTGGTGGAGAAGAAAAAGTGGAGATCCTTGAAAACAAAGCCATTTATGACCTTGGAAAAATTGGAGAGAAGCAATGAGATGTTTCCTTCTATCACAGATATGATATCACTGGAAATGCATTTACTCAAAGTTCTTGACTCAGTAAAATGTTCAGAGGGCCGTGCCATTAGTTTAGTAGCTAATGCAGATAGAAAAGTGTGTTTGGCTCATACTTTCACACTGTGAAGCAGGTGTCCTGCCCTTCAACAAAAAGAACCAATCAGTTTGCTGGTTACTGATGCATTCCGAACGCAGTTGTCAGATTACGCTGAAAAGCCCCTTTTTATGTGCATTATTGAATGAAATGCTACAAATTATACTTGATCTGATTTTATCACAGATTTTAAACAAGTTTCTAAAACAGATGTTTAAGCTTCCAGTATTTTGGTCCCTATTCTGAGGGTTTGGGCTTCATTGTTCTCAAGTGTTACTATGTGACTAATCACCAATCTTCAGTGGCTCCAAAGGTGGTTTCAGTTTGGCTGAAACAGGACAAAGTGGCTCTTCGTAAAATTTGGGTTGGAGACTCCTGTTTTAAATAAACACGCACATTTTGCCCATCTGTGCAGCTGGAGACGCAGCTGCTGTCTCAGTAAAGGTAGCTTGACAAAAAAATAGTTGTACAGCCAATTTGGCCACTTTAGGTGTGTACATTAGTTTAAAATGGTGGAGGGATACGTGTTGTGTGGAAAGAAATAGCCCCCCAAAAATGTTTGTTTAGATTTGCCACTATTTTTCCATCGTTCAATTCCATACGAAACGCTTCACTGGTGGCTCCGGATAAACCATGAAATGGCTTTGTGTTTGCTGTCGCCATGGCGCTCAATCAGAAATGGTAGGTTTCTCTATCATGAAACACAATTGCACACCAAGTTATTCCAAATTTGAGTTAAATTAAATAAAAAAATACTTGAAAGTTACAAT
Organism: Acestrorhynchus altus; assembly: GCA_034509495.1. NCBI lineage: Eukaryota > Metazoa > Chordata > Actinopteri > Characiformes > Acestrorhynchidae > Acestrorhynchus > Acestrorhynchus altus. The sequence goes on from CM067514.1 coordinate 31,373,103, forward strand.
CAAACCAGACATGTTTTTGTTTTAACAACACAAATTAATTGTTGACTTATTTTATGGGTGTTACAGGCCTGTGTTGCTTGCTTTAATTATAATCGTGTTATTTGTGAAGTGAAAGACATAAGGAATTCTTACTGGTGCAGAGGTGTATGTATACTGGTGCAGTGTGTCATTTAATTTATTGTTTCAGAAAGGGAATGTTTATCATTACTATATTGCCTTAACACAATAAAGATGTTTTGTTTTTTTTTATGTGGAATGGCCTTTATATATATATATGTGTGTGTGTGTGTGTGTGTGTGTGTGTGTGTGTGTGTGCGCGTGCGCGCATGACTCTTGTATTTGTGACAGACCTGGTTTACTTGCTTTAATTATAATTTTCTTATTTTGCAAAGTACAAGAAACCTAAGGAATTGTTCACATGAATTCTTCTGCTGTTTGTTGTATTTAAAGTGTCGGGTAAACAGTCAATAAACAAGTCTGAAATCTTGACATGTTTGTGCTTTTTGTGTGCAGTTCCAAAGTATTAAAATGTTAGAGAGGCCGTGACAGGGCAGGGGGTGGGACTGGACCTTCTGATTGGTGGAATTGATCAGCACCTGTAATTGTAGCTAATGAGGACATGAGGTTATAGATAGAGCTCAAACAGGCAGTTTGAGTTCCACCAGTCAGTGGAGCAGGTTTTGGTTTGAATGCTGAATTTGCTTTGTGTTCTGGAGATGAAGCGAGATGATCTTCCTGGGATATCAGTTGAGGTAAGGGATGTTGCTGAAGATGATGCTGATGTTTCATGCAAGTCTGATGATGTTCTGCTGGTTCCTCAGGGTGTGTTTGCTGTGCTCAGTGTTGGTGTCTGCTGTGGAGTGTTCTCGAGAAACTAAAAGTAAGTACACACCCTGTTTGGGGACACCTTGCTTTGATGGGTCTTCAAGACTAACAGTTTTGGCCTACATGATGATTTGAATGCAGATTGAATCTCTTTTTATCCAGAGATGTTTTAAATAACTGAGGTTTCGATGCTGAGGGGATGATCTGAGGCAGCAGGGTTAATAATTTGACACTGGTCAGGAAAGCCTTTAAATGGAGATCTACCTTCCTGCACACTTTTATCTCCAAATCTAGCCTCCCTGATCTAATTGGTGCATCCAGGTGCGCTTCACTGATTAGGGCGGGGCTGTTTCACAGGTATGGAGATTAAGCGCATGCGCAGTAATAGTTACTGTAGTGATATTTACTCTGTTCAAGATATTTGAACCACATTTGAAGAGAAAAGCATAACTTCTGCAGGCATTAAATGACCTATTAACTATACATGTGTATATCTGTGTATATAGACACACATAAATACATATATGTACTTAAACATATACAATACCCATTAAACATATGCACAAACGGTGTGAAAAATGTTTTGCAGTACTTTTACAAAATATGACTTTGTGTATTTTAAAGAAGTTCTGGCAAACTTACAAATCAGTCTGATTCTTACCTCGACTAACACAATACTGCTTAAAGTAAGAACAGTGAGATCATTATGAATCAAACAGTACAGTATGGTACAGCAACATATACTATGCTATGACAGCACATAACTGTATGCTACATTAGCATATATAACTGTATGGAATGTTGGTGTATATAACAGTGCAGTACATTAGCTTATTTAATGCATATATAACTGATGCCTTATAGTATATTAATAAGATACATTAATGTATATTACAGTACAGTATGGCAGAGCATATAACTATGGTACATTAGCATATATAACTATGGTGGTGTATATAACTGTACAGTACATTAGGTTATATAACAGTATGGTATATTAACATATATAACAGTACGGTACATTAGTGTATATAGCTGTCTGGTACGTCAGTATATATAACCGTATCATACATTACCATATATAATGGTATTTTATGGCAGCGTATTGAACAGTGTGGTACATTTGCATATATTACGGTAACTTGTGATCTAGAAAGGTAAGGTAGGTTTCTGTACATAACAGTACGGTACGTTATATTAATAGTACGATGTTAGCTTATATATAACAGTACTGTATGGCAGCATTTAGTAAAGTATGATACAGTGACATAGTACAGTACTGTATGGTGGCATATTACAGTATGTACATTAGGGTATAAAACAGTACAGGACTTTAGGGTTCAGTACGGTACATTGGGGTATGTTACAGTATGAATTAATGAATTAGTTAATGGTCCTGCAGCACTGGTTATATTCGTATATCAGAACTATAATGTCTGAATATACCTTTTAAGATGTATCTTAAAAGTATCTGCTGAATGTAAAATATTACATTAATTATGTAAAACAAATATTCAGTTTAATTCAGGTTAATGATCAGTATAGATCTCTGATGAGTTGATCTGCTATTATCAGACATGGCAAAGAGTGTAGTTGTGTTTAATGTCACATACACTTTGGGTTTGGAGGGAAATATTTGTTTGTTTTACAGTAAAACCACATTTCTAAACCTCTGGTGTCCAAGCTTTTGACCTGCAGGGTAGAGTTTGCTCTATGCTTTCAGTCTTAATTCATTGATTTCCTTTCTGACTTTATTTAGATGATTGCCGTGTCTTTCCTAAAGACAAATCTCTGTGGGGGATTAAAGACATCAATCCTGTTCCTCAGACTAAAACCTTTAGGAGTTTCAACTTTTTCCAAAGAGAGAGTTCCCAGAAACCTGGACTTGTAAATTTTGGTAATATTTATCAAGCACACAAATCCAGATGGACTGGCAGCCATACCGTTTCTGCAGAAACGGTGAAGCCTCACCAAACTGAACTGAGGAATATTGTGTTTAAAGCAGCAGCAGCAAGACAAATTGACCAGCCCAGCCCTGCCAAGACTGCTTTAGCAATGCTGAGTTTATCAGCACCAAAGACTAGTCCAACACTAAAAGACCGTACTGTGGCACTTGGTCAGTTTTCTCAAGATGATCAAGATGGTGTCCATCCACTCCAGTCAGGTTTACGATCTCCACAGCAGAGTGAGGCTAGCATGAGAAGTGATGTGCAGCAGCTGCTCCAGGCCACTGAAATGAAAAACAGGGCTCCTAAAAACTACAATTTCCCCCAAATTAACCAGGTTTATTCTCCGATAGAAGGCTCTCCATACAAATCTGAATACCGTGCCAGAGGAGGTTATGCCACCTTCCCTGGCCTTGCTGCAGACCAGGAGGATGTCAGTGTTTCTGGTTCGTCTAATGTAGGATATGCTCAATCAACCTTCTTGTTTCTAAAGCCCCAAACCAGACCTCCTGACCGCAAGTCGATGAGCAATATTTATCATTTTGATAAATCTACTCCCTTTGCCCTCAGGATTGGCAGCAGTGTTCTGGGCAGTGCTAGTGGGGCGACTGAGGACATAAAACGTGCAGCAAGCCATTTTAGATCATGGCAAGCATGGCAAGCTTCACCTCCTCGCCAGCAGTCTGGAAAGGTACAGCAAGACAGTGGACCAGTTTCCCTCCCTAATAACAGCGATGTACCCCTTAACATTGGCTATGCCAGCAAATGGAACAAAAGGAGACCTGGAGTGGGCAGTGATGGGTCTGCCTATAAATCTGTACAGCTGGACACACTCAGATCCAACCAGATCATTAGAAGTTTAAGCCAGAATGTTGCAGGAAAGTTTAAACCATTTCAAGTTAGAAGCCTGGAAGACCCTTTGCTTGGTAAATGAGGTAAAATGAATTTTTCACATACAGTCCCAGTAAAATACATTTCAGTTTATGGTGTTGTGTGAAAAAATGTGGAAAACTCCAAGGGGTGTGAATTCTCCAAGGCACTGTAAATTGCTTGCTCTTCTCAAAGTGGGTTCAGTCATTTCTACACTTATAGGCTTATGTGTTTTCTGACTTCAGTCCGTTTTCATCAGTATGTTAGTATATGTACAAACAGTACCAGTACATAAATGCCTGAACTTTTATGTTCTGTCCTTTGGTCCATGTTCTAGATACCATGGGATTTACAGTGTCAGAAACCACATCAGTCTATTAGAGATGACCGAACACCTCCACACAGTTTGCTGCAGGATTTTGAATGATGGTTTCAGTGTCCAGGTCCAATGTCCACATATTGACCTCTTGTCTCCATCTCTCCCCCACCCCCAGATGCATCTGTGGTTCTTCTGGAAACATTTGGTTAATAAATGATCATTTCCCTTTGGTGTTTTTTTTTTCATCATATCATTATTGGAAGGTCATAAGTATAGTGGGTTTGGCTTATAATATTGTATAATATTGATTATGTTTTTATATTGTAAAAAGTGATCCATGTTATCATTTACAGTCTGAACAGGTCATTACGCACTTATGAGCCATTAAAGCACCTGATTTGGTCAACTGTAACTCAGGGAAACAAGCTCAGTTAGTCATGTGTATACATCAGGTGATAACACAGGTTGTCCTGTTTATCTGACACTTAAAGCTCATTAATCAGTCCTGAGCTGAACTGGAAAAAATGAAATTGTGTATCATGTCCCCAGCATTCAGGTTTGGAAGGGTTGCTCAGTCTGTGGGTTCAGGCCCATATAATTTACGTATATACTAGTTCGTGAACGGAAATGAAAACAGTCATGATGTGCAATCTTTTCCCAACACCACTATGAATAAGTGTTTGACCAGTAGAGGAAGGGTTCCCCCTTGTAGGCCTGGTTCCTCCAGTTCTGTGCTCCTGAGTGAGTTTGTCTTTATCCTTTGTTTCATACATAGTTCACCTTATTTTTGACCCCATTGCAAAAAGCACTACACAAATCCATTGTGATTTAATGACAACGTGCTGGCCAGTGGCTACTCTAGTCTCTGGACCCAGTCTGAGGAGGAGGAAGCTGACCAGGAGCTGGACGGGGTTTCCAGCATCTCTTTATGCCTGGAAAAAGGCTCTCTGGAAGAGGTATGAAAATGAGCTCTGTTCTGATTGGCTGCTGTCTACTTATATGAAACTGTACAGTGTACGCAGTAGGAATATTAACATTTGAAAGCTTTTCTGCTGTGTTTATTCCAGTTTTTAGAAGTTATTTAAATAAACAATCCTCTTTTATCACTCGATGCCCATCAGTCCACCCTAATTCCGCGTCTTTGGCGGCCCCTGTGGCCACTCTCCAGAACTGCACCCACTGCCGACCCGGATGTTGTAAGCGGTCAGTATGGCGGAGCCCAGGGACACGTGTGAGTGGTCTGTCTTTAACCGAATAGTTAACCGGTTTGCGGAGTGATTCTGTGATGTAGCCTCGTTTCAGGCCGGTCTGGTGTGGTTGTGAACGTTTCCAGTAAATCCAGTCTGGTGTCATTAACTCCCGTTCCACCTTAAGAGCTGCAGCGGGTCGCTGTCGGGCTCCTGCGGCGGCTGAACGGCGCCCATCGGCGTTTAAGGTGGACTGGCGAGTTAGAGGGAGACGCTGGAGAAAAGGAGCAGGACTGTGTCTGACATTGAGTCTAGTTTTAATTAACGTCGCAGTGATGTTTGTGCTCCTGTTTGATCCTGAAATCTCTTCTTATTTTAGTTTTAATGCCTTGATTTGATCAATTCTGCTGCAGGTGATGAGGCACCTGATCTCAGTGAGGAGGAGGAGGATGAATGGGAGGGTATGGAGGAGATGGTGGAGGAGGTGGAGGTGTCCTGCCTTTTCTGCCAAAGGTAACAAACCTCTGGTCAGAGCAGCAGGTCTGTTAAAGCTGAAGCCTGTTGAATGTGTCTCCCTGTTGATCAAACTGCCTTTCATCTGTGAAACACAGTAATCACATCAGACACCGCAGCACACATGTGGATGTCCTTATGGAAGACCTCTCGAACATGCCTTTACTTTAGATCTGAATGCTGAATGCTTTATTATCTTCGCAGAGGTGGCCAGGCTTATCTAAAATTACCAAACGCCTGTTTTTTTTTTACTTATTTTTGACTTAAAACTGGAATTAAACCTTGGATCTCTGGTCAGAATGGGAAGAGCTGGGTGTCTGTAGGCTGAGAATCTCTAAATGTTGACAATATTCTATTATATGGCTTCATTACTGCAATGAATGTCATCAGGCCGACTTCACTTTCTGAAGATCCCGTCAGGGGGTCCATGCATATTTTTAAAACTACTGGTCACAGCAGGACGAGTCTGGACATATTTAGTTCAGGGCTGACAAACTGCTTTATTATACTGGATTTTAGTAACAAAAGCTTATAAAACCAGTTATAAAATCATGATTTTCACAGATGTTTCAGTCTACAATGATGACATCACTATGCTTAGAACCGGTTTCACAGCTGATAAAAACAAGGTGTGATTTTGTCCTTACTGTTGACAACACAGGTCTGAAATGTTAACGCTGAATCTCTCATTATGTTGTAGGATTTGGTGATATAATGCGTATCATGATACCAGGGTGACGATTCGATTTGTTGTGATTATTTTTATCTCTGGGCTGATTCTGCCAGATGATGATAAATAAGTCACACTTATATCACACCTGTTCCTTTCACAGCCCAAGGACACTTTACAGAACCAGTATAAGGGGAAGGGACAAAGGGGGAGTTGATAAAAAAACACCCTACTGAGAATGAAATAATTCAGAGAAGAGGATTAATGTTGAGGTTTGAAGATTGAATCAGAGGGGGTGAGTGGATAACCAGAGGTAAGGAGTTCTAAAGAGTGGGAGCTGCATCCCTGAAAGACCTGCCTCACGTAGAGGACAGCCTGGACCTAGGAATGGCCAGTAGACTTGAGCCTGAGAGACGGCGCATAGGGCATGACGAGAGAAGACAGATAAGTAGGGGCAACACCTTTATTCCATGACACACCCCGTCCCTCGTCTACCTTCAGTATAAAGTGTATTTTCAGTGTTTCCGAGCTGTATTTCTATGCTGATGGCAGGTTGATGACACCATGTTGGGTTGACGGGGTAGGTCCTGTAGTTTGTTTGATGTGTGAATCGTGTCTGTAGGTTGTTGTGATCAGGAGCTGTGAAGTTGAAATCACCGGTTTGTAGATAACTCAAACTCACAGCCTGCAAACATCACAAATAATAATTGATCAATACTGTGTTTTTGAAAATCGATACAGAATCACAAACCATAATATTGTGACACTGAAGCATATTGATATATTTTTACCCCCCTAGGAGAGACCCGAGTGTAGAGGAATAAATAAAATGTAAAATAATAAGAAAATGTTGTGAAATTGAGTGAATAATGAATAATGTCATCTCTGAAAGGTCCCTCAGCTCTGTTCCTGAAACTCTCCGACACTGTCAGTCCGAGCACAGGGTGGACCTTTTGCAGCTGGTGAAAACCCATCGTAAGTAGAAAGATCACATCTGTACACATCTGCTCATTCACGCATAACATAATAATCATAATACAAATATACTGTACGCATGCAGTCGGGTCAGATATGCTTATGTGTTTCTAATTCATCCCCAGGACTTGATGACTATGGCTTCATAAAGATGATAAACTACATTAGAACAGTGGTGAGTCTGTCACACACAAGTGCATATTTTTTGTTTGTACAAGAGCGTGTTTACCTCTCAACCAAGTTCCGCAGGGACATCGTAACTTCCTGGTTTGGTAAGAAGTGTAACCCCCACAGCTTTTGATAATTCAAAGTACTTGCGAAGCAACAAGCTGAGCTCTGAGGAAAGACGTGCTGCAGGGACTGAAGGTAGATAACCTCCAAAAGTCACGTTACAAGAAATGAGCAAATACAGACACAAGGAGTTTGAGTCGGAGATGCTCAAATATGCATCCAAGCAGCTCATTCGAACCTGGGAGATGAAATGATGGAAGCGTTGAATTGGCAGAAGGGTTTGCAGATGAAGGGGACCAATACAAAGGGGCACTATCATCAAATCTGCGTTTATGGGGTGAAGGAAGGCTTCGAAGGTGCTTCTTTTGCACCCCCTACAGGTGTTTTTCACCTGGACCTTGGTGATGTGGACTTAGAACTTCAAAGAGCTCAGACTTCCAAGCAGCAAAATGACGCAAATCAACGTCAAAAATCAAGGTTGCCAGTGTGATGCCCTTTACCAAGGCACTTTACTCGCCAGCTGGTCCCTGGGCGCTCTGGATAGCGCTGCCCACTGCTCTGGGCATGTGTGAATTCACTAGTGTGTGTGTGTGTATTCACCTGTGTGCAGCACAGTGGGTCTGTGAGCACCTTTACCTGAAGCACAGGTGATGTCTAAGAGGAGGGGCTAAAGGAGGTGAAACGTCCAGACACATTAGAGTGAGAGTCATTTGAGGTGGCAGCTCAGCTTTACATCACTGTGGAGGAGATAATAAAGGCCATGGAGGAGAGTGATGGTTGGTGATGTCATTAGCCCCGCCCCCTCAGTCTGTTCAGTCTGTAGTTTGTGTGTCTGTAGGTTACTCTGATCCTGAGAAATGAAAGTGTGGATGTTAAACCTGTAAATAGGTGTGAGTTTGGTGATCTTGCGTTTGTGTTCATGCTGCCTGAGAATGAATTGTGTGTGATTGGTTGTGTAGAAGTGCAGTGAGCAGAGTTTGGCTGTTCTGGATGGCGCTCTGCCGTGGGAAAGTGACGAGTACCTGAAACCGGCTGTGCCTGATGATCCACTGCTTCAGATTGGTACATAAACACACACACATACACACACACACATACACACACACACACATACACACACACACACATACACACACACACACACACACACATACACACACACACATACACACACACACACACACAGATATATATATATATATATAGGACAGTACAGTTTCATGTTGAGCTTCACATTATTACTTATAAAACAGTTACTCTTAGGTTACTCTGAAAAATAAACATAGTTTAAATTATAAAAATAAAACAAACAGGTCAATAATAATAATAATAATAATAATAATAATAATAAGCAAGCAAATAATAATCTCTTTGGAAATATATACATGTTAAAATGAAACAGCCAGTGCTTATGATAATGAATAAATATGAACGTCCAGCGTTATTGCAGAAAAGTAAAATAAACATTTTGCACAAGTGAAACAGAGTGGTCACTCATTAAGGGAGGAGTTAGTGGTTTGTAGTGGTCACTCATTAAGGGAGGAGTTAGTGGTTTGTAGTGGTCACCCATTAAGGGAGGAGTTAGTGGTTTGTAGTGGTCACCCATTAAGGGAGCAGTTATAGAGTTTGATCTCCACAGGTAGGAATGACCTCCAGTGGTGCTCTGTGGTGCACTTTGGTGGGATGAGTTTTTTCAATAATGTCCCACAGTTTAGACAGCGTCCTCCTCTGCGACACGGCCATCAGAGAGTCCAGCTCAACTCCCACATCATTACAAGTCTCACGGGTCAGTTTGTTGAGTCTGTTGGTGTCCGATTCCCATCGGTCTGCTGCCCCAGCATGCAACAGCATAGAAGACAGCACTCGCAACCGCAGACTAATGGAGCATCGTCCGGCAGATGTTGAAGGTCCTTAGATGCCTCAGAAAATAGAGTTGACTTTGGCCTTTCCTGTAAAGGGCATCAGTGACTTAGTCCAGTCCAGTTTATTGTCAGTATGTACTCATAGATTCTTTTAGTTCTCTACAGCGTCCACTCTGACCACCCTGATGGACACAGGCGACACCAGTGTCTGGTTCCTCCTCAGATCCACTATTAGTTATGAAGCCTACAAAAGCAGACAAATGCAACAAATGGAGGCAAATCTAGGCTATAAACCCTTTACAAATGTCACAGTGAGGCACTGAGCTCCCAGAAGAGCCGTTAGGTGGCTCTTTGCGTGGCTGAGGTCTGCTGTATTGTCCTGCAGATTTGGAAGAGCTGATTGGGGATGACCTGCTGCCGGACATAGCAGAAGGTAGTTGCTCTACAGTCCACGATCAGGCTGAGCTTCAGCGTCAGAAGGCCCAGCAGGCAGAGGAGAGAGCTGTGCGTGCTGAGGAGGCTCTGGCCCGTGCCATGGAGGACCTCCATAAACTCAGGTGAGTTTCAGAACTTCCACAGTTTGAGAGTTGATGCCCAACCCTTAGTTTGGATGAGATTAAAGTAGATTTAGGTTTGAAATCGTATTGAACACCACATGGAAGTAGATCTAAACTGAACAGGTTAAGAGAGCTGCAGTAAAATGTTTGGGTGGAGTTTCCATGTTCCTTTAGGTTCCTCAGTCTGAAGCCAGTACTCTAAACGCTGGTGTGAGCAGTGAGTGCTGATTGTAAAGTATAGAAGCGAAACTTCATTCATTTAAGCCAGTTATTCAGTTTGACCACACTGCTCCACCAGTATGTCCAGCATGGTAACCTAACTGGTAAACCAGCTTGCCAAACTAGTCAACCATGACGTGCTTGTTGACCAGCTTGGTGAAATTGGTCATGGTAGTCCATCAACCTCAAATGAAAAGATGGTCAAAAGCTTTGCTGCTCAGAGCATCTGAACCCAGCAAACGCTGGTTTTGAACTGGATCTTTACGGGAGAATTTGTTGTTGTGGTTGTTGTTTGTATGTAGACCAACTACAGGATTCATTATAGAGAGCAGAATCACTGGACTTAGTCCAGTCCCAGTCCACTCTCTGTCCAGTCTGTCCTCTTTTTTGACCATATCAAAATATCAGGTGTCAGAAACATATCACTTTATGATTCATTGTGGAATAAACTGGTGAAGTGTATCGGAAAGGCCTCATCGCACATCTGTATTTCACAGCAGAGTTTTAAAGGTCAAACAGTTCATGAACATCTGTAGATGAGCAGAAACCGTCTCAGACATGTCTGTGTAACCTTCTGTGGCACTAAATTACTTCAAACTCATTTCATTTAACGGTTGTAGACAAACATCACGCATGTCATAACCTGGACATATGGATTATTGATCTGGTTCTGTGTTCTGCGTTGATCTTCTTCCTGTGATATTCCGACTGCAGCACCAGGGGGCAGCATTGATCCCAGTTTTGTTGCTGGATGCAGCAAGGCAGAAAGTAGTGCCGGAGGGGGGGGCTGGGGTGTAAGTTGGGGTAAAATTCCACTGCGGTGTTTAAGGTTGGTGTATGTGTGTGCACGTGCACACGCTCTCGCACACACGTGAGTTATAGAGAACAAAACCAGAGCCCTTGTGGCTCTCCACTGACCTGTGTGTGTGTGTGTGTGTGTGTGTGTGTGTGTGTAGGGTGTTAGCCCAGGGCCTGGTGCTGAGTGCAGGTAAACCGGGCCCCTCGTGTTTAGGGGCCGTTGCGGAGCTTCGGGAAGATGAGGACGAGGCGTATTTCAGCTCATATGGACATTACAGCATTCACGAGGAAATGCTGAAGGTGGGTCACGACCAGAACCAGAAAGTTTGCATATAGAAGTGTTTATACGAAGAAAAGTGGGTTCATGGGCGTACGTTTACACACACAGCCCTGTTCAGAGGATCTTAATGATCTGAGGGTAAATAAGGAAAAAATCCCTCTACAGTCGATAAACTGAAATATGAGACGTTTTTCTGTAACTACTGAATTTATCAGAGCGAATCAAATTAAACATGTTTTACATTTTATTTTATTTCCCCCAAAAAAGAATTCGTGCTCGAAAGAGAACCAAACACACACACTCTGTATTCTCCACATATGCAGGACATTTTATATTGATTGCAATTACAGTGTTTTAAATTATAATATTCATATATTATTTTATATATATGTGTGTTTTTATATATATATGCTGTTGTTTCTTTGTTTTTGTTTTTGTTGTTTTTTTGTTTGTTTGTTTTTTTGTGAGAAAGGCTTTACTTCACACAGCAAATGATGCATCAAATAATTTAAATAATACAATATATAATAAATTTTTTTTGTATTGCTTAATTATTTGATCATCATTTGCTGGGTGAAGTAAAGCAGAGACTTAACTTTAATACAAACATTTAAAAATGATTATATCTGATAATATTGTCTCAGCAGTTATACATTAAATATCTTAACTTCAGTTATTGATTCCTTTATTTAAACTTTAATGTAAATCAAAGTTAAACGTTTCCTCCATGAAGATTTAGTTCATAACGTTGAGATTCTAAACAGGATCTGAGACAGATTATTGATCTTTGACATAAATAATACCTGATCGTACTAATTTACTGTCCTGTAACACACACACACACACACACACACACACACACACACACACACCTCTCTAAACAAACTCCATGACAGAGAAACTGTTGTGCCCCAGTTTAATGCTGAATGGCCCAGTTTGCTGAAGTGTTGTAATTACAGTGTTATAGCGGTGCAGTAAAGGATGACCGCAGTAACTCGGGCTCAGTTTGGGGGCTTTAAGGGGCTTTTATTTATTTTGGGGGGCTGATCCTCATCCCTCGAGTTAAATTACGGGGCCTAACGCAATTGGGGGAGGGTTGTAGGGATCATCATCAGCACACACACACACACACACACACACACACACACACACACACACACACACACTGCGGTAAATGCTGTAAAAAAGCTGGCTGCTGATTGGAGCTCATTTCTCTTTACGTTAACGCCGAGTTTTGCGTCAGAGCCCAAACTCCGTCACTTCTCCGCAGTGTGTAGGAGAGTTCGTGAGGTGTGTCTTTGCGTGAGGTGTGCGGGTGGTGCAGAACGCCTTTTACTGACCACCATAAAAACATCATTTACAGAGCGAGGTCACAGCCACGATTGGACACTGGTGCTCCGGATTCACTCGTCAGCATCAGTGACGTTCAGCCGAGATTTATTATATAAAACGATCAAATTCCCTGTTTAATGAAGATTTACCATTAATGTTATTAGAGATTCATACTGGATATTAATGATATTAGAGATTCATACTGGATATTAATGTTATTAGAGATTCATACTGGATATTAATGTTATTACAGATTCATTCTGAATATTAATGTTTTTAGAGATTCATACTGGATATTAATGTTATTACAGATTCATTCTGGATATTAATGATATTAGAGATTCATTCTGGATATTAATGATATTAGAGATTCATTCTGGATATTAATGTTATTAGAGATTCATTCTGGATATTAATGTTATTACAGATTCATACTGGATTTTCTGGAACTTCGTGTGCGTGCATGTGTGTGCGTGTGTGTGTGTGTGCGCATGTGTGTGCGTGTGTGTTGTGGAGGGGGGGGGGGCATGTTTTGGAGGTTGGGTTCAGTTTGATTGGCGGGTTAATTAGCTGTTTTTGCCCAGTGAATCTGCTGGCGAAGCAGGAAGTGTCAGGGTCAATTTCATTTAATTTTTCATTCCAAATCCAACAAACGCTGTCAATTCCCGTCCTCTGCACTCTCGGAAAAATCATTAGCAGTAACATTCCCTTTCAAATGCAGTTCAATGCAGTCTTAACTGTGTTCAAGATGAGACCCCCCCAACACACACACACACACACACACACACACACACACTACCTTTTCACTGCTTAATGCCAGTTAATTTGATTTCTTTCTCGATGCGTGACTTTCGGAAGAGTGGAGAAAGTCATCTTCCGGAGCTGTGGAGAAACAGCGTTTGATAGAATTAAATTTTTGTCCTGAACGATCGGAATTTGTTCAGCAATTACTCTTTAGTGGGGAAAGCTGTGCTCTGTCTTTTTAATGGAAAATATAATGGTGACACTCTGTCATTACTTACAGCACCACTCTCGTCTTCCTCTTCCGCAGGACAGTGTGAGGACTGAAAGCTACCGGGATTTTGTTTATGGAAACCCGGATGTCTTTAAGGACAAGGTGAGTTTCAGGCCTTCGTCTGTTCTGACTGATCGAGGCCACGCTTGTTAATTGTTATTGACCTGTTTGATCCCGTTAATCTGCAGATCAGATTCTGAAAATGTATTCTTGTGGTTGTTCTTTGTCCAATATATAATTCTGATAAACAGTTCTTGTCTTTTTAAGAGGATTAATGGTGTGATAGTCATGCAGTTCTGCCTTTTTAAAGAACAACAATCTATTATTCAAACCATACAGAATGAAATGTTTAAATATCCTGCATAAATAAAATAAAAGCAATGTTTTTAAATGCAGTCCTGAGGAGAAATGTTCCCACACCAGAGCCGGAATGCAGCTTCTCAAGTTTGGCTCACTTTTGATGATACTGTGATACTGTGCAATCACTGGAACCCTGTCATGATACGATTTACTGTAAAACATACGACACATCATTATTGCGATACTGATACCAATATCACCAAATCTACGATCTGCAAATCAAACTCACCGACTTTATTTTTACACTTTTATTTTTGCTTTAGTTTTTGATTTCATAACAATAGCTGTAATGAAACTGGTAATACAGCGTAACATAATCAGTATATGATATTTGTCCCCGGGTCGTGCGGCTGTAGGCCTGAGTGTGGGGTGTGATTTAGCTTTTTTCCATATCGCTGTAAGATGAGGGAAAGGACATGGGGTCATGATGACCACTGCTGATTTAATACTGCAGCAGTTTATTATGAGCTGCAACATTTATTAAATTATTTTAGAGGGTCCCTGTCGGCCAACTGCAAAGAACTGATAACGGGAAATGCTACTCAAAGTCTCACACACACACACACACACACACACACACACACACACACACACACAGTGTGGACAGAGAGACACAAAAGCAGGCTGTCGGTGTAATACACAGGAGCTCATATAGAACCCATTCATTATATACTGACACTCTGGATAGATCAGCTTTTCAGAGAGAGAGGGTGGGGGAAAGACAGGGTGAGAGAGGGGGACAGAGAAAGAGAGAGAGACACAGAGAGAGAGAGAGAGAGAGAGACACACAGAGAGAGAGAGAGACACAGAGAGAGAGAGAGAGAGAGAGAGAGAGAGACACACACACACACAGAGAGAGAGACACACACAGAGAGAGAGAGACACACACAGAGAGAGAGAGAGACACACAGAGAGAGAGAGACACACAGAGAGAGAGAGACACACACAGAGAGAGAGAGGCACAGAGAGAGACTTGAAGCAAATTTAAATTGAAAAAAATTGAGACAGAGACACAGAGAGAGAGAGACAGAGACACAGAGAGAGAGACAGAGACACAGAGAGGGAGACAGAGAATTATGAAACACTTACAGAATTGGGAAAAACTACAGATAATTCTAGGAGAGGGACCCTCGTCCCCCCTCGCTGCACAGTATGTGTCAGCATGTCCCCGCCTGAGACAGTGGGTAACACCTACCTCACCATATTGTAACCTTTATTGTCATTTTTGTTGTTGTAATATTTTGGCAATATTGTTCTCATTACAGTCATTCCAATAAAGCTACTTTCAATCTTTAATCGAGAGAGAGAGAGAAATGGAGAGAGAGAGCGCGTAATAGGAGAATGTGAGAGAGAGAGAGAGAGAAATGGAGAGACAGAGAGAGCGTAATAGGGGAATGAGAGAGAGGGAGATGTGGATGGGTTATACAGCAAGTGAAAAAAGTATTGAACACGTCTCCAGTTTTTACACAAACATATTTCTGAAGCTGAAATTCTCAACAGATGTTGAAGACGCGTCCAATCCGCCCGTCCATATGTTTGATAAGAGAAATGATGGTAAAGGTATTGAACACATGAAGAAAGAGGTGCATAAACCATGAAACCAGCTGACATCTGTGATTAGAAAGCAACTCTGACATCAGCTGCTTCAACTCCTGGCCTTTTAAAAGGTGTCTCATTACGAAGATGCTGTTGAAGAAACATCTCATCATGGGTTAAAAACCTCAAGACCTTTCTTTACAACCTTAATGTTGCAAAACGGCACTGGTTACAGAAGGATTTCTTACCCACTGAAGGTTCCAGTGAGCACTGAGGGGCCATAATCTGGAAGTGGATAGAACATCATTTCATTATGAACCAGCCATGACCAGGTTCTCCCTGCAGGATTTCAGACAGAGATCAGAGGAGTTGTCCAAGAGCCGTGGAGCACCGCAGAACGTTAAGTAAGCACTCAACGGCCGTGGCGTGTATGCATGCTCCCCACGCAAGACTCCAAGCTGAAGCTCTTTAAGGTTTGCTCAATAACATTTAGACTCTGGATGCCATAACGTACAGTGTCTTTTGACCCCACAAACATCACTCCAGCTGTGAAGTTCGGAGATGAGAACGCCGTGGTATGGGCCTGCTTTTCCAGCATACGACACGCTTCATATAATTGAAGGAGACTGGACGAATGGACAAATGGACCGAGACGTTCTTGATAAAAATCTGCTGCCATCGACCAGGATGATGATGATGAAATGAGGATGGACATTGATCCCGATCTGCTCTCGGGACCTTCAGGATTTCAGTGTTTGTGTGGAAAAAAGGGCCGAAATCACAGCTGAACGAGGCAGCCGACTCCTTTCTCCAAACTGGAGGATCTTCAATCGTGTGTGTGTGTGTGTGTGTGTGTGTGTGTGTGTGTGAGATCAGTGAGGCAGATCACCCCGTCAGTGTGATGAACACTCCTGGCACCGTTGTCCCCTCTAGGGATGCCCGAGTGGGAAGGGCAGAACCAGTGCCTGGGGGTGAAAAAAATGAATACTGTAAGACCCCAAACCAGGGGCCACACATTCCAGACGCATGAACTGCGGACTCGGGGCTGAACAACAAAACCAGAGACTCGGACCCGTCAGTTTACGTCAATCATAAACACATTCGGGTCCAGGAAGAGTGTTCCGGACCAGTGCTGTTGCAGCCCGTAAACACTTCGGTCTGCTGCGTGTGAGCGGTTTATCGGTGTAGCTCTGACCTTCAGTTGCTCTGTTCTGCTTGTAGGTGGTGCTGGATGTGGGCTGTGGGACTGGAATCCTCTCTATGTTTGCTGCCCGATCGGGAGCCAAGAAAGTCATTGCTGTCGACCAATCAGAAATCATTTACCAGGCCATGGACATTGTCAGGTAAGAGAAAATTGTCCTGGTAACTTACCGAGAACAGTCCACCAACCTGAATCGTCCTGTGGGCAGCGTCCTGTGAGCACTGATGAAGGACTAGAGGACGACCAACACAAACTGTGCAGAAACAGATGAGCTTCTGTCTCTTACTTTACATCTACAAGGTGGAGACACTCGGTAGGAGTGTCTGATAGAGTGGACAGTGAGTGGACACAGTGTTTAAACACTCCAGCAGCACTGATGTGTCTGATCCACTCGTACCAGCACAACACACACTAACACACCACCACCATGTCAGTGTGACTGCAGTGCTGAGAATGACCCACCACCCACATCATATCTGCTCTGTGGTGGTCCTGTGGGGTCCTGATCATTGAAGATTAGGGTGAAAGGAGGAGAACAAAGTCTGCAGAGAAACAGATGAACTACAGTCTGAATTATAGAACCACAAAGAGCTCCTGATTGGTCAGAGGAGCTTCTCTGTGCTGCCACGTTAAAAACGAACACCGAGCTCTGTGATCAGCGCGTTAACTCTGAGGTCAGTCGTTCAGTTCTGGGCTGTGTGTGTAGCGGTGTGAGGTACTGATGTATTCGCGGTGTGGGGCGCCACTGTGAGAGATGTGTGTGATTATAGCTTTTGTTGTTGTTATTATGATGTAAGCAGGAGAGAGGAGAACGTGCAGCTGGTTGTATATGGAGAGAGAAGGAGTTTAATTTTACACTTCAGTAGGCCACTGTAGGGTGGAGTGTGTGTGTGTGTGTGTGTGTGTTTTTAAAGGTGAGGGAGTCGAGCTTTGGATGCATGGTACGTCTGCACACTCCTTGTGAAATAAAAGTACCAGAAAAGGGCTCTTTGCACTGTCAGGGTGCTGGTTCTGTGTGGAACCGATAATGAGGTTGCCGTCACACAAACAGCTGTGATGGAACGTTTTACAGTGTTATGTTGGTGGAGGGTCATTCTGAGCACTGCAGTCACACTGACGTGGTGGTGGTGGTGGTGTGTGTGTGTTGCTGGTACGAATGGATCAGACACAGCAGTGCTGCTGGAGTGTTTAAACACTGTGTCCACTCACTGTCCACTCTATTAGACACTCCTACCCAGTATGAAATGTGGAACAACGTGAGGAAAATGAAATACAACAATTAAACACAATGAAGAGAATAAGATCTGCTGCTCCATTTTTCTTCCTTCACAGCAGTTTCTTTTTAGGAGGAAATCATTTCCTGAAAGAAAACGGTAACGAACTGCAGTCCGAGTTCTGGTGAATGACCTGAAGCTCAGAGTAGATCTGGTTGAAAACCTCATATCTCCTGATGTTTGAGAGAAATGTCCAGTGTTTATGTGAAACCGCAGGCTGTACGTTTAAGCTTCAGAACTCCAGGTCGTTTGTGGATGTTTTCATAGTTTAATGGTCATTAATTCACCAAAACATAAAGTATCTACAGGAGACAGACGCACAGACCAGATCCTCTTACTTTCAGGATGCTCCTCTCATTCATCTTCAACTGAAATATAAATAACAGAACTTTTTGCATGAAATTGACCATGTTTTGATCAAAATTTCTCATGAAGTTTCTTGGAAATTGATCATCCAGAGTGTTTTTGAGCTGAAAATGCAAATTGTTTTGATCGAGTTATTTGTAAAGTGAGGATTGAAAAAATCAACCTGAATGTCCTTTATTATACTTGTTATTTATGTAGGTATCAGTTTTATCCCTTCTCAGGACTTTTATTGTGAAATTTGAACACGGTGTGAGGAAAGAAAGAGGGCAGACAGCCCCTCCACTGCACTGGAAGCTGAACTGGGATTTAATTCAGCCGGAAACGATTGAACTGTATCGGTTGTTAGGCTGGATTAGGCCGACTGTTGTGTTTTGTTACTGATGGTGTTTAATGTGGTGATTTTAGTTAAAGCCTTTAGCGAGAGCAGCACTACTTTCACTCCTCCTCCTGTGTGTGTGTGTGTGTGTGTGTGTGTGTGTGTGTGTGTGTGTGTGTGTGTGTGTGTGTGTGTGTGTCTCCTCGGCTGGAGACTGTATTGATTTACTGAAGCTTTGCTGTGATTTAACCTGTAATCCTCTTTGTCTGAAACGCTTAAACCATAAATCCGCACATGAGCTCCGGATTCCTACAGTGTGTCCTTTCACAGCAGTGCCACGTTACATTTTTACAGTGGACACGGTCAGGGGTGAAGAGGTGTGTATAGGAGCTGCTGTAAGTGCACTGTTACTTACAGCAGCTCCATGAACCGCTTTCAAAACAGCGTCACCAAAAAGATGCTCACACGATGGCAAAGGATTTTCTGGACAACATGACCATATTGGACACGTTTGAGTTTTTAAACACTGTGTCCACTCACTGTCCACTCTATCAGACACTCCTACCGAGTGTCTCCACCTTGTAGATGTAAAGTCAGAGACAGAAGCTCATCTGTTTCTGCACAGTTTGTGTTGGTCATCCTCTAGTCCTTCATCAGTGCTCACAGGACGCTGCCCACAGGACATTCTGGACATTTCACTTCCATTGCCTGAACACACACTCATTCAAAGTAATTATACTTTTTTTTAACCCCCTGTCACACGTGGTAATTAATCCTCTGCATTTAACCCATCCTCACACACACTAGTGACTTCACACACCAGGGGGCAGTGAGCACGCATGCCCTGAGCAGTGGGCAGCCCTATCCTCAGCACCCGGGGAGCAGCTGGGGAGTTCAATGTCTTGCTCAAGGACACTTCAGTCATGTCCTTCCAGTTCAGGGATTCAAACCGGAGACTTTCCAGTCACAAGGCCAGTTCCCGAACCACCTGACCAAGGCAACTGGGCAACTGCAAGGGTTCTACATCCACCCAGTCACAACGGGACAGAGATGTGTATCATGTCTGAAGGTTATTGTGCTCCTGAGTTATGAAGCCTAGAAAACAGCGTGTACCTGCCCTGACCCGGGGTTCTAAGAGTGAATGAGAAGTTAAAACAAGCTTTATGGAAAGGTTCTGATCAGAATTGCACTCCAGTGTTAAATCTGATTAACTACAACCAATAAAAATGCAAACAGTAGTTCAGTTTCATTTTAATGCAAACTTTACAGCCCCTCGTTTCATGGTCCAGTACTTGACCACATTCTTTCCTGTGGTCCAGAAAAGGCCAGACAGTGTCCAAGTCTTTTGGCTCCTCCTCCTGTGTTTGTCGGCTGCTGTGAGAATAGTGCAGTAATGAGATTACAACAGAGAGAGAGATTCTGGCAGAGCGAGATAGTGAAGGAGTGCAGATAGAGATCAGCGGGACAGAAACGCTGCGACCAGCCTGACAAAGACCCCCCCCCAACCCCGTCCCCTCCTTCACACCCCGTCCCTCTAACATTAACTGTCACTGTAATGGAGTGTTTAAAGAGATTAATACACACCACAACACAGCCTTACTGTTCACTACAGCATTGAGCTGGGGGCGCACACACACACACACACACAGATAGAGAGACTGTAGGTCAGTGCTGTTTGCCGGTTGGGAAAGGTCACTTGAGGAAGCTTTCCTGTACGGCTGCCCGGTCGGGGTAGGTGTGGGTGGGTGTGTGTGTGCAGTAATTGGTATAAATGGGCAGCTGTGTTGGAGGAGAGCCGGTCTGAGCTAAATGACTGTAATAATTAACACTCATTCTCTCAAACGAGCTGCTTAAGAGCCCAAAGTCACTCTGATTTGTCTGGAATTAATTAATTTCCCATGTGAGGAAAAGTCGCATTTTATTCCCTACTAATTCCTGCCATCAGCAGACGTATTACTCCGTATCCTAATCCAAAGCCGGGTGAGGATTTTTACATGGAAAATCTGATGATGATTTTTTTTAAATGCCCCACGATTCAGTGTTTCAGGTGAGCTCGTTCTGTAAGTGGGAGGATTTGGTGTAAAATTGTGCGTCTCTGTAGAGAAACCAACTCTTTGACGAATGTCAGCGGTCATTGCCATGTCGACAACACACAGACGTCTTATGTACTGTCTGAACCTGAGCTTTATGTGGACTGTTTGATGGTGATTAAAAGTGTCAAACCTGATAAAGAATGTCTTGTTTAGGAATTATTTTTAATGCTTTTAGAGGTTCAGACCTGCCTCAATTCACCACCACGGTCAACTTTTCTCACCCGGTAAAGTTACCTAGAACAGTGTGTTTTATACCAAACCCAGTCTGAATTGGTCCGTTCACACGTTAACTGGTTAATTATGCAGAAGAATTTGGAAAAACCATTTTCCTGAATGTGAGAGATGGTCTGAACCCATCAGCAGATTGGAGAACTTTTATTTTCATTATCTCTGTACATGCTGTTGGAAGTCATACTGTGGTTTGTGTTTTCTTTCAGATCCAATCAGCTGGATAAAACAATAACCCTGATCAAAGGCAGGATAGAGGATGTTGATCTCCCAGTGGAAAAGGTGGACATTATCATTTCAGAATGGATGGTGAGTTTATTCCTTTATATAAGCAGTGGTTGTTTATAGAACCCAGTATCGTTTCTGTTACAGTGGTTATTTGCCAAAGTGAAAAGTGCATAAAAACATCTATACAACAGTAGGTGTATTCTGACAGACTTTAATACACCACAGGAAGCAGTAGGGGGCGCTCTATAATGCTCTATAATGTTGATATGATCCACACGCTCATTCTGACAGACTGTAATACACTACAGGAAGCGTAGGGGGCGCTCTATAATGTTCATATGATCCACACGCTCATTCTGACAGACTGTAATACACTACAGGAGGTGTAGGGGGCGCTCTATAATGCTCTATAATGTTCATATGATCCACACACTCATTGTGACAGACTGTAATACACTACAGGAAGTGTAGGCGGCGCTCTATAATGCTCTATAATGTTCATATGATCCACACGCTCATTCTGACAGACTGTAATACACTACAGGAAGTGTAGGGGGCGCTCTATAATGCTCTATAATGTTCATATGATCCACACACTCATTCTGACAGACTGTAATACACTACAGGAGGTGTAGGGGGCGCTCTATAATGCTCTATGTAAATGTACACATAGAACATTTTTGGACAGCTGATCTTCTGAGGCCTCAGGTTATACTGACTTAATGTGGATGTGCCACATCATTGAATCCGTTCAGAACCATTAATCCAGCAGTTTGTTCTTCACACTGAAGTACATGCGTCAGATGCTTTGTTCTTTAGCTACATGTACAGTTTGTCCACCCTGCCTACACTGACCCTGATCACGCCAGCCTTTCGTCTTTCACCGGTTCCTCTCTCCAGCCGGTTCTGGCTGCTGACCCTCATC
Source organism: Acestrorhynchus altus (assembly GCA_034509495.1). NCBI lineage: Eukaryota > Metazoa > Chordata > Actinopteri > Characiformes > Acestrorhynchidae > Acestrorhynchus > Acestrorhynchus altus. The sequence continues at coordinate 31,395,229 of CM067514.1, forward strand.
CTCGCTCTGCCCCTCTCAATCACAGGCAAAATTGAAATTGTGACGTGCCACGCCGCCGAGTGATGAAAGATCGCTGGAATAATGCAGAACGGCACAAACTCCATGAACATTAATAATTTTAGGAGCAAGCTGTCACTTCTGATTCCAGCAGATGATCAGTGAGAGAGAGCCAGAGGGTTGAGCAAGCATGCTGTTTTAAAACGGTGTTTCAGAAAAGCCTTTTCTATTGAGGATTCAGAATTCATTAGGAGCTCCAAGGTCTGCTGTGTGTGTGTGTGTGTGTGTGTGTGTGTGTGTGTGTGTGTGTGTGTGGCCAAAAACATGCCGTGTCCCTTTTCTCCACTGGGTTTTGTGTTGATTGGTGTATGCATTAATAGTGAATACTGAAAACATGATGGGGCTCCTGAGCCACACTCGCACTCCCTGTGAAGGTCTCCCATGTTGTTGAATTCTCAGGACAGTCCTCTCAGGGTTGTGGTCGTCTCTGCTGCTTGTGCACCTTCTCCCACCACATTCCTTCTTCCAGTCAACTTTCCGTGTATATGCTTTGATGCCGCTCTCTGACCCTCTGCACGTGGGGTCGATGATTGTTCCTGGACGACTGTCAGGTCAGCGGTCTTCTCCATGGTTGTGGTGGCGTGTGCTGAGCTGGACTATAAAGTAATTTACTCAAACTCCAAATGAAACGTTCTACTAATCTGAGAAACAGGACGTCTGATATTCACAACCTATAAATGCTGATCTAAAGTAACTCTAAATGTGTTATATATGAAATATTATTTGAAATATGAAATATTTGACTTTGCGAGTAATGAATTCGGTTCAGGTGGACGTGACTAAACTCATGTCTCTGTGTGTAAGAGATGCTGATATGATGAACTGCTGATCAGAGTATAATGTCAAAGTATCTGTTTTAATGATTATATCCTGTTTTTGAGTATGATTTTTTTATTTCCTGAGATGCTCTCACGATGCATCAGTGTGCAGTCTGTGTGGATGTGTCTCAGTGGTTCGTCCCCTGATGTGTAGTAACCTTTTCTTGGAGTTGTGTGGACTGTGCAGCAGGAGACTAACAGCATCAGCTGCCTGAACCTCTGTTGAATTAGGTCAGTAATTTTAAAGAGAGTGAAAAATTATAGGCATCATATCTCAGGATTTAAACATTACACCACTGTAGCTGAAGATACACTGGTCTAAGTGACGTTACACCACTGTAGCTGAAGTTACACTGATCTAAGTGACGTTACACCACTGTAGCCAAAGTAAATGTTGTAAGAGGAGAATTGTTTCCTTAGGAATATTGTTCTCCATTTATTCACCAAAAATAAATTAAAAATAGTTATTTTAGTTATTTTATTTTATCTTTTTAATTTTGTACAATGTAGGCACATAAGTTATCCCTTTATGAAAATAGTTGCTTACGGATACATAACATGGCAGACTAGCTTACCTATACAGTCTTATTTAGAACTAATTATTTTTCATACAAGACAAGGTAAGAACCATTTCTTCGTGTAATTGCAGTAGGTTGTGTCCTCCATTGTAATGAATGGTAGAATGTTCAGAAAGATTACAGTGATCATTCAACCACAACAGCATAAATACTGCTGAGCTGCCAGGGCTGTAGTGTGGACATCACTTGCCCAGATACTGGGTTATAAAGGAAAATGAGAAGGGAGAGGCTGTTTGCTCTCTTTCTTTGCTCACAAATTTCAGAATAAAAGTCCTGAGAAGGGAAAATATTGATACACAAGTTTGATTTATACTTATACATACAGTTATACAGAATACATAGGTTTGTGAGACTGTCTTATATAAATACTTTATAATTTTTGGTGAATAAAATACGTCAAACTACAAAAACATCCCACAAAATTAGCCTTGAGATCTAAATGTGAATTGACATTTCTTTACCTTTGGATGTAAAAAGTCTTTCTTTATGCTGACCGTGATTCGGTTTATTAACGCAGTTAAAGGGCTGAATGCTGTTAATAGGCCCTGGTTGTAATTCTGTTAGTTTCATGACCTCGGTTTGGACATAAAGTGGTGTATAAATAAAGATTACTTGCTGTGACATGCAGGTCAGGCTTGGGGACGTGACACTCATTTCAGTCTGGACCTCCGGACTCCCTTAACTTTAAATTAAAATATGGATTTTTATGATTAATGCGAGCGAACAGAGATCCGTCCCTCTCATTCATCGTTAATGAAGCTAAAGATGCATGAATCATCTCCAGATTTATTTAGGCCACAACTGTTACTGTAGTCAGAGAGAGAGAGAGAGAGAATGTCCTTTCTTTATCACTCCTTCCTTTGTCTCAGTGGCAGGCACTGATAGTGATCTTTCCTTTGCTGCCTGTTCGGTTTGGCCTGTGAGATTAAAGCTCCAGCAGTTTCTCTCTTCTAACTGGAGTCCTAGTGTTACGGGGTTGAGCATTTTCCAGCTATACCAGGTTAGAACCCCAGGTTCTTATTAGGTCATCCTTACAATCAGTCTAATGTCTTTTATTCACTAAAACATGATGAATATATTTATAGGAGACAGTAACACAGACCAGACCACTGTTACCAGGAGATCCTATATCACTATAATTTATCCTCAATTGAGATGTAAATATTAACAGAATTTAAATATTTAAATGAATTTGACCATTTGATCAAACGTTTACTTCGGCCCTACAATTGTTTTTTCTTTTTGTTTAAAGGGACTAAAACACTCTCTCAGAAATCCAGTTAGAAAAAGAATTTTGATGAAGTGTTTGTAACGTTTAGAAATCAATATATGTAATAATATGTGACAGTGGTCCAAATAAAATGAGCAAGCTTTATTATATTTTATGTATCAGCATTATCCCTTTTCATGACTTTTATTCTGAAATTTGAACACACTTCTCATTGTCTTCTATAACCCAATATGTGGGTCAGTGACATCATCAGCCCCGCCCCCTCTCTCTGATCAGTCAGAGTCTGTATGCAGGTTTAGCATCAGCCCCGCCCCCTCTCTCTGATCAGTCAGAGTCTGTATGCAGGTTTAGCATCAGCCCCGCCCCCTCCTGCTCAATTTAGACTGACCAATCCATCAGTGGTCAAGCCACAAAGTTTTTCTGAAGAAGTATCGGAGGATGATCATCAGTTGTATAACCCGTTAGTGATGAATTTGTTTGAATATGACTGTTACACTCAGTGAACTGAACCAGCCTATATGGACCCTCACACACAGCCCACGAAAGTGCCCAGTTTGGCCGCGTCTGCAGTAGGTTTGAACATTTACCACAGACTTGAACAACTAATGTACAACCAAACTAAACTCACCGCCTCAGTACTGAGAAATCCATCTGAACACTTGTTTACACGGCACCAGTTGAACCTGAGCTTATTTTTACGGCTCATTTTTCAGGAGTTAGGTGGTTTGGAATTTTAACTGACGCGGGAACAGTTAAATTGACTGACGTGGTGCATCCGGATGAGTATGCTGGGAAAATCTCCTGGGATTTTCAGCACAGGAGTGGTGTAATAAAGAAAACATCCAGTAAGTGACAGTTCTGCCACCATCTTGTTGACGGAGGTCAACAGAGACTGGTCAAATTGGTTAGAGCTGACAGAAACGCTACTGTAATCCAGAGGAGAAAAGTGTCTCAGAATGAACAATATGTACAACCTAGAGGAGCACAAGCTATAAAAGCAAAGAGGAGGCAAGGGCAGACACAGGGTCACCAATACTGGACAGCTGGAGACTAGAAATGTAGCCTGGTCTGATGGGTCTAGATTTCTTCTGAATCTTGCAGAGTTTGAGATCATCAAGACGGTCTCAACTGTCCAGGCTGGGGGAGCTATGTGGAATTTGAGTCCATTCCTCTGTAAAAGCAGCTTCAGCTCTGTTAAATCAGTGGGTTTCCTCCCATGAACTGCTGCTTCAGGTCCTTCACATTTTTACTGGATTAAGATCAGGACTTTGACTGGACCATTCCAGAACATTCACTTTATTTTTCTTTAAACATTCTTTGGTAGAATTAATTACGTACTTAAGGTCATTGTCTTTCTGCATGATCCACAATCTCTTGAGATTCATCTCACAGACAGATGTCCTAATATTTTCCTTTAGAATTTGCTGGTAATTCAGAATTCATTGTTCCATCGATGATGATTAGCCATCCTGGCCCAGATACAGCAAAATGGGCCCAAACCATGATACTACCTCCACCATGTTTCTTTTTTATTTTTCCAAACATAAGTTCTGGTTTCAACAAAAACTTCTTTTGGTCTCATGCATCCAAAGCTTTTTGGAGCAGCAGCTTTCTCCTTGGCATACACATGACGGTCATTCAGGGTTCTCCTTATAGTGGAGTCGTGAACATTAACGTTGGAGAAGGATTAACGATTTATTTGGTAATGAAACCGATTGTCTGAATTTGCTGCTTGTGCTGCAGCCCATGCTTTAGGAGAGAATGAGGTCACATACCTGAGCCAATCTGCTCCAGGGTTCTGGAGAGTCCACTGGAGGACCACTCATTAAATTTAGAAACGTATTTAATCCTGCTGAGCTGGACTTAACTCTACTCCTGATTTCTCCAGACTGTTGAAATCTGTTACAGAATTACATTTGTAAACTGTTCTACGTTCAGTGTTATCAGTTCATCTCCCGAAATAAAGAAGGGGTTTCGTTTGATCTGTGCATGTTCCGGCCAGAACAAGCCGAAGTCAGAACTGAGTTGAATTTCTATGAAGGGTCCTTGAATTTGGATAGAAGTCATTATTTACAATCCTGAAGTCAAAGATGTTCTCTGCTTGATTTGCACTGACCCCTACATGAGTGCTTCATGTCTTGACCACTGCTAAAGTATTAGAGGATGATGACCAATCGTTTAACCCAACAGGGATGAAAATTTACATGCATTGCAGACTGATCCAGCCCTACAGACCCTCACACACAGCCTGTGAAAGCGTCCACAGCAGGTATGAATGTTTACACAGGCTTGAACAACCTGAGGTATCTGTGCCGCATACAACCAAACTAAACGCCTCCTCACCACCTTGGTACTGAGAAATGCTTCTGAGTATATGAGGGAAAACTGCATTCACCCACATCTCGATTCACACCAACATAACGTAATCTTTACGTTTCCTTTTCCAAAGGTTGAATAGTCTGGATTTTAACTGAAGTGGGAACCGTCTGTTCTAAAGGTGCGTTTAGGACTCAAATCACAGACCCTCTGTTAAAATGACTTGATCCACGTCCCCGTGATGCACTAATCCCGTCCCATTAGGGCTGAGGAATGGTTGAGGACCCCGTTCCTGAAAAGCATCTTAAGTTGAGATCTTAGCTGGTGAAGAGTGAGAGTGATTGCTGCTTGTTCTGAAGGTTTTCCAGCAGAATATCTTACTGTGGGTGAAAGCAGAACTGAGTGAAAGACATAAAAGAGGGAAATGAATCATAAACATTAAAACAGGGACGGTTCAGGCGTCCTTCAGTGTTCGATCCTCCGAGACGTTTTTGGCAGCAAAGTCTATCAAGAGGAAAGTTTCTCCAAGGTGGCTAGAAGTCCTGCTTTCAGAAAGTGTGTGTGTGTGTGTGTGTGTGTGTGTGTGTGTGTGTGTGTGTGTGTGTGTGTGTGTGTGAATAATAATCAATAAATCAGCGGGGGTACATTTCTAGGGGAAGAGGCGTAGACAGGTCTGAGCACTCAACTGTCATTTCATAACTCAGACAATTGATTTGTGCCGTTAACACTGAGCAAAACAAACTCCAGCACCGAGCGAGAGGGAGGAAGACCAGGTAATGGAAAACCTTCAGCCCTAAAGGAGTGAGATCAGTGAGGTTCTGATGTGGGATGATTAGTTTTGCCACTCATCCCAAAGTTTGGATTGGATGGAGCTTCATCATTCCAGAGAACACAGTTCCACTGCTTGACAGCCCAGTACTGGGGGGCTTTATACCCTCTAGACCCCGCCTGGCATTAGTGATGTAAAGAATCACTGGTAATCTGTAAACCCCGCCCCACAGTTTACCGTAACCACATGGAATACGGTTTTGCGGACAGCTGCCAGTCACGGGACCACCGTGTGTGGAGAACACAGGTTGTGAATATTGTGCTGCAAGCGTTCTGTTAGTGTGAGGCACGAGGGTTCCATACGGACAAGGGCTGCATGGAAAACAGACAGATCTTCCAGAACCACGATTAACTTTTTATTTGAATTGAAATAAACAAAAGTCAGTAATACAAACAAGGCAGAAGCATAAATGCCTTCAAATTAAAAGCTAAAATTGCTGTTTTTTTTTTTTTGCTGATACAAAAAATAAGATCTGAAAGAAAAGCTGAATACTCTCCTTTTCTCATATATAAACAAATATATAAACCAAATCTATTGTAGATTCTTGTGAGAGAAGCACAAGTAACCAACGTTTCAGTCGGTCAGTCGCCCCCCAAAATTCAGCTGGTCATATGATAAACTTGGGTAAATGGGCTTTAACTTGTAAGGGTGGTTTTCACACTGAGCTCCGAGACACAGCTAACAATGTAAAACCCGTTTGACCCGTTTTGTAATGAACAGCGTGAATGGAGTTGATTACCTTATATGGTAACTAGTGGAGCTGAACGTGTTACTGTGAAATAAGCCTTTAAAATTTAAATATTGAATCAAATCAATTTGGGGTATCAGTGGTAACTTCAGGGTCATGTGATCGTGGCTGTTTGCGGACCATCCTGTTCTGTTGGTCAGTGCTTTTCTGCGGACAGTGTTGATAATGTTGAACGCCTGTGTGTGTTTACCCGCGAGGTTAGAAGTTGGTGGGCAATTACGGATAAAGAGAGAAGAATGGTAGAAGGACAGCAGGAGACAAGAGGAGTTTGGGGGCAGGGGGTGTGTGAAGTGGGAGGAGCCGACAGGTATCTTCTGGTACGAGAATATGGACCTAGAGATTGAAATATTTTTGGTTTGTGGTGTAAATCGCAGTTCTGAGCTCTGTTACAGCAGTTTCTCTCAGGTGTGTAACAGCGAGGTCATTAAATATCACTGCAAGAGTGTTCAGAATAGTGACCATGGACAATGGAGTCCAGTGTTTGGTTGCAGTGCTGTCCAAATATCTCCTGTCGTAAACTAAAGAAGCACATGGCAGATTGATTGATTGACTAAATCAGGTTTATCAATCATGATACTTTGATTTCTGGCTGAACTGCTCTTCTGAGGAGGAAGGCTTAGTGAGGTAGGTTTTGAAAGCAGGTCTGAAGTCCTCACTCAGGACGTTCTCCGTGCTCAGCTGAATTGACAGAGTGATATCTTGCTATTACAGCCTCCCACACCACCACAGCTGATCTTCTGCTCGGGTTCCCGCACTCTACAAATCCTCAGAATGGACATCAATGAGGTCCGCACTGACCCACATTCAGTCCTTCTGTCCAGTCCTGCAGATCAGCAAAAGAAAAGGCATAAAAGGACTTGGTTTTCTTTAGTGAAGGGGAGCATGGGTTACTGTGTGTGTGTGTGTGTGTGTGTGTGTGTGTGTGTGTGTGTGTGTGTGTGTGTGTGTGTGTGAGAATTAACAACATTCTCATCAAGGACCTCATTATCTTCTGATCAGAGTCTTACCTGCCTCAGACTGGACAGGAGTAATCACTCACTCAGTACACACACACCCTGTGTTTATATACATGCCTTGAGTCCACATACACATGTGCAAGCACACATACACACACCCTGAGTTTATACACACATATTCCCTGAGTCCGTACACACATTGAATACACACACACACTCCGAGTCCATACACACACTGAATACACACACACACACACCCTTAGTCCATACACACACTGAATACACACACACTCTGAGTCCATACACACCCTGAATACATACATACATACCCTGAGTTTATACACATTGGATACACACACACCCTGAGTTTATACACACTGGATACACACACACACACCCAGAGTTTATATACACACCTTGAGTCCACACACACACACACACACATGTGCGAGCACGTTTATACACACACACACACACACACACACACCCCCCGAGTCCATACACACACTGAATACACACACACCCTGAGTCCATACACACACTGAATACATACATACATTCCCTGAGTTTATACACACTGGATACACACACCCTGATTCCACTCATCGTCGGGGTCATTGATTACATTGATTCATCGCAGCGGCCCTAAACACAAACCAGAACAACTAGAGCTGGACATTGTGTTGTTTCAGCGTCGTTATGACAAAATGTCCATATGAATAAGTGTTTATGAATCTGACAGTTTGATAGAAAAATATAGAATAGAATAGAACTTTATTGATCCCTTGGGAGGGTTCCTTCAGGGAAATTAATATATCTTTTGTTACAATGTTTGTGTTTCTTTGTATCTCAGAAAAGGTGTTGGAAGCTCAGACTTTGCTCCAAATAATATCAAACGACCTGAATGTCCTCTATTATTTTTATTATATGTCAGTATTATCCCTTCTCAGGACTTTTATTGTGAAATTTGAACACTGTGTGAGAATAGAAAGAGAGCAAACAGCCCCTCCCTTCTCTGAAACATCACCTGGGAAATCACTTCTCTGGCTTTGTGTTTTAATGTTTATAAACGTATCATCTGAAATAAACTGGCCTCATAGTCCAGACCCTGCACACACACTCAATCACGGTCTTCTGCACACCATTCCCAACTGAACGTTCAACTCAACAGGACTGTGCTCCTCTTCTGCTCCTCGTTCTCCCCCTGGGGCCGGGGTGTCTGGGAGTCCAGGTGAGGTGCAGGATGGGCAGGACACGGGAGAACACAATCAGCCCACACTGCGCCTCTCGGCCTGCCATTGTCCGTCTCAACGCACCGTGGAATAGTGGATCTTGTCTCATTTGAATACTCTCATGATACGCTACATTTCCTCCTCATCTGCATTCATATGTAAATTCAGCCCCTCCCCCCCAGACTGGGCCCTCCTGCTTTTTTCTCCCGCTGCTTTTCTGCAGTGTCCCGAAACATGTGTTCATTTAGGGCTTTGTCCAATTACCCCAAACATGCTCCTCCAACCCAGCCCCTGAACCAAGAGCTTCCCCACCTCAGAGCCTTCTGCAGCTCATCCTACACCAAGCCGGGGCATTTCTGAGACTTTATAAACCAGAACCAGAACCTCTCTCAGTTCTGTACAGTTAAACACACTGTCCCTTTAAGAAGAGTTGTTCTGATTGGCTGCCTGATATGGTGCCTCATTCACAGCCAAACACTCCCTATAACTTCACTGTGAATGACTGTACCCAAATACTGCGTCCAGAACGGGTGGAGCTGAGCTGTTGTATCTAGAATGGGTGGCACTGAACTGCTGTATCTTGAATGGGTACTGCTGACCTGCTGTATCTAGAACGGGTGGACCTGAATCTGTATGCTGTATCTGAATTAGTTTCTTGAACGGGTGGAGCTGTATGTAATGTTCTGCAGTTAATTAAACGGTGTAATTAAAGAGTAGTTCAGTATTAAAACGTGCATTGTGTCTAGAGGACTCCTCAGCAGTGGGGTTCACAAACTTTCGCACAGGACTGTGTACACTGTACACAAAGCCTTCCACGGTCTGGGACCAGTTAATAGACCTCTGGTTCCTGCTGGGCTGAAGAGCACAGGACAGGAGAGGTGGAGGCACAGCCTGTGAATGGTGTCCCTCACAGCGGTAGGCGGAGACTGCAGGGCGGGGGCGCGATTCTGGCGTGTTTTGTTACGTGTCACAGAAATCTCGGAATGCGGGTCGAGTGTGTATGAGCGTAGTTTCTATACCCTGGAGTGTACACTGTGTGTGCATGTCTGTCGAGGCCTCATGCTGGGTTTATTGAAGCGTTTATAATTGTTTTGTGTGTGTGTGTGTGTGTGTGTGTGTGTGTGTGTGTGTGTGTGTGTGTGTGTGTGTGTCAGAGAGCTGCCATGGGGATTCCAGCTGATGGTGTTGTGTTGTAATCGAGCAGTCTGGTGCTGATGCAGGTGTTTAGAGCTGGTACGGCCACTCTGGGCCGCAGTAGTGCCGTTTTTCCGTGTTTATCGGGAATCGGAATACCGCAGCCTGCCAAACAGCACGGCTTCTGTTTCTGCAGCTGAGAACTAATTGAAGTAATTGAATTCCTCTGCTCAGCCTCCTTCCGTCTGCTCTCTGCAGAGATCGTCCCTTTAATGCTCATGTGTTCTTTGAGCACAAATCTGAGAACCCTACTGGAGCTCGTTTTGCGCCGGACTCCTTCATATTTTCATCATTACAGTAGCCTTCAACTGCATTCATACACTCAGTATTATATGAGTGGATCAGACACAGCAGTGCTGCTGGAGTCTTTAAACACTGTGTCCACTCACTGTCCACTCTGAGACACTCCTACCGAGTGTCTCCACCTTGTAGATGTAAAGTCAGAGAAGCTCATCTGTTTCTCCACCGTTTGTGTTGGTCGTCCTCTAGTCCTTCATCAGTGCTCACAGGACTCTGCTCACAGGACTCTGCCCACAGGACGCTGTCGGCTGGACGTGTCTGGTCAATGGACTGTTCTCGGTCCAGCAGTGACACTGAGAGGTTTAAACACTCCAGCAGCACTGCTGTGTCTGATCAGACTGCAGACACTGATCAGACTCTCTTAGATCTCTCATACAAATGTTGAATTCATTTGAATTGCATGACAAATTTCACTTTTCCAAACAAAATGCCAAAGAATAAGTAAATCGATGGGCTGCATCAGTCTGAACGGAGAAGGTTCAGCTGGGCTGCGTCCAACAGCACTGTATGAAAGCTGCTAATGAAATGTTAATGGAAATTGGGCAGCAGCTCTTGTGCCTGTTAAACAAATTAGTCCATTATCACACTTCAAATGCTCGTACAGACCACTACAGACATTACGAGGCCAAAGTTAGATTTGTTCAAATCCGCCGTAATGCTTTGAAAATAGGTTTTTGTGTTTGTGCTTCGAGCTGATTTAAGTTCCATGCCCTTTTCCAGGCTCATCATCACCATTGTGTGATGGATTATCAGTCAGTGATCCAGCTCAGAAAACCAACCTACGAATACTTTTATTTTTTGGTGAATAAATGAAGATCAATCTAAAGATAGATTACTGACATTCCCAAATATTAAAATGTGTCATGGAAAATGTGATTACCCCACGTCACTCAGTGTCACTGCCGACAGCATCCTGTGAGCACTTATGAAGGACAAAAGGAAGACCAACATAAACTGTGCAGATCTTCTGTCTCTGACTGTACATCTACAAGGTGGAGACACTTGGTAGGAGTGTCTACAGGAAGCTGAGGGGGCGCTCTATAATGCTCTAATATTCATGTAAATTGATATTTATTGTCTTCTTCTTCGTTGTCTTCCGCTTATCCGGGGCCGGGTCGCGGGGGCAGCAGTCTGAGCAGGGATGCCCAGACCTCCCTCTCCCCAGGCACCTCAGCCAGCTCCCCGGGAGGGACCACGGATGGAGAGACATAGTCCCTCCAGCATGTCCTGGGTCTACCCCGCGGTCTCCTCCCGGTGGGACGTGCCTCCCCGGGGAGACATTCAGGGGGCATCCAAAAAAAGATGCCCGAGCCACCTCAACTGGTTCCTCTTAATGCAGAGGAGCAGCGGCTCTACTCTGAGCTCCTCCCAGGTGACCGAGGATCTCACCCTATCTCTAAGGGAGCGCCGGCCATCCTACGGAGGAAACTCATTTCCAGCCGCTTGTATCCGCGACCTTGTCCTTTCGGTCATTACCCACAGCTCATGACCATAGGTGAGGGTAGGAACGTTGATTGACCGGTAAATCTAGAGCTTCTTCACCACAACGGACCGGTACCCCGACCGCATGACTGCGGTGGCAGCACCGATCCGCCTGTCAATCTCACGATCCCTCTCACCCCCACTTGTGAACAAGACCCCAAGATACTTGAACTCCTCCACTTGGTCAGGACAGCTCCACCGATCTGGAGGGGGCAAGCCACCCTCTTCCGGTTTCGCATTGTTCCTCCTGAATCCAAGGTTCGTCTAATGGCCAGTACCCTGGCGTACACTTTCCCAGGTAGGCTGAGAAGAGTGATCCCCCTATAGTTGGAACACACTCTCCAGTCCCCCTTTTTAAACAGGGGAACCACCACCCCGGTCTGCCACTCCAGGCGCACTTTCCTCATCAACCACGCGATGCTGCAAAGACAGCCCAACAGCATCTAGAGACTTGAGATTCTCCGGGCAGATTTCATCCACCCCTGGGGCCACACCACTGAGGAGCTTGCAGACCACCTCAGTGACTTCGGCCCGGGTGATGGGCGAGTCCACCTCAGAGTCCTCAGCCACACCTTCATTGGAAGACGTGGCGGTGGGGTTGAGGACATCCTCAAAGTATTCCTTCCACCGCCCAACGATATCCCCTGTCAAAGTCAACAGCTCCCCACCCGCACTGTAAACAGTGTCGGCAGGGTACTGCTTCCCCCTTCTGAGTCCTTCTCCAAGGCCTCCCAGAACTCTTCCCAGCACCTGGTTTTTGCCTCCTTGACCGCCCAAGCAGCAGTACGCTTAGCCTCCCAGTACCTGTCGGCTGCGTCTGAATACCCAGAGGCCAACATGGCCCGATAGGTCTTCTTCTTCAGCTTGACGGCATCCCTTACTTCCGGTGTCCACCACCGAGTTCAGAGATTGCCGCCACGGCAGGCATCGGTGACCTTACGGCTCCGGGCGGCTGCATCGACAAAGGAGGCAGAGAACCTGTTCCACCTGGAGATCAGATGAGACGATAACAAAGTCTATCATTGATCTCCGGCCTAGGGCGTCCTGGTGCCATGTGCACTTATGAACACCCCTATGCTCAAACATGGTGTTCGTTATGGACAATCTGTAACTGGTACAGAAGTCCAACAACAGAACTCTGCTCGGGTTCTGATCGGGGAGGCCGTTCCTCCCAATCACCCTTCTCCAGGTGTCACTGTCGTCGCCCACGTGGGCGTTGAAGTCCACCAACAGAACAATGGAGTCCCCAGTTGGGGCACTTTCCAGTACCCTCCCCAAGGACCCCAAGAAGGTCTGGTACTCCGCACTGCCGTTTGGCCCGTAGTCACAAACTTCAGTCAGAGTCCTCTCTCCTACCAGAAGGCAAAGAGAGGCGACCCTCTTGGTCACTGGGGTAAACTCCAACATGAAACGGCTGAGCTGGGGAGCTATAAGCAACCCCACACCAGCCCGAAGTCTCTCCCCCTGGGCAACTCCAGAGTAGTGGAGAGTTCCAGAGCCCAAGCTGTGCGTGGAAGTGAGCCCGACTATCTCTAGCCGGTACCTCTCAACCTCCCGCACAAGCTCAGGCTCCTTCCCCCCCAGCGAGGTGATGTTCCACGTGCCAACAGCCAACCGCTGTGTCCCGGGATCAGGCCGCTGAGAACCCCGCCCTCGACCGCCACCCAATCCACATGGCACCCAACCCCAATGGTTTCCTTTGTGGGTGGTGGGCCCACAGGAGGAATGGCCCACGTTGCCTCTTCGGCCTGGGCCCAGCCCGAGCCCCAACCCCAGGCCTGGCTCCAGAACGGGGCCCCGGTTGCGCTGTACCGGGCGACGTTGCGGGGCCTTTACTATGAACGTTCATTGGGTTTTTTGAACTGCTCTCGGACCCGTCACCTTGGACCTTTTTGCCATGGGAGACCCTGAAGGACCCCCGGGCAACATAGCTCCTTGGATCATTCTGGCACTCAAACCACTCCACCACGGTAAGGTGGCAGTTCAAAGAGGGGTGACATTTATTGTGTATTATATAATTAAATATATTTGTAATAAGAGGTTTCTCCTAAAACAGAGATAATTGTCTATGACAGACTGGTCTGGATATAGAGGAGAAACGTGTGTGTGTGTGTGTGTGTGTGTGTGTGTGTGTGTGTGTGTGTGTGTGTGTGTAGAAATGAGACACACCAGCTTATCACTCTGTGTGATTATTACATACTTGCTCATCATTTCTGGTCCACTGCTCTCGTGTCCCCCCAAAGCCGTGGCAGGTGGGGACCGTACCTTGTTTTAGTAATTAATAATTAATGGATAGACGATGAGATAGTGACGAGTCTGAGGCCTCCGAGGCGAGGTGTGGGGATGTCACTTTTCTCTTTTTTCTGGAAGGTTCTCTCATTCTCTCATCCTTCCTTTCTCCCTCCCTCCCTCCCTCCCTCACTCACTCACTCACTCACTCACTCACTCACTGCAGTGGAAGCAGCCGCCTGTGAAATTGGGTTCTAAATTACACCATGGAGAAGCTTAACCATCAGTCCAGCTCTAAGTCTTTTTAAGAGCAGTCCAGAGCAAGGACACATTCGCCACAGGCCTGAGAGAGACGCCAGCGTCCGTTCTACAAAGAGCTGGAACGATATCACTACCAGTAGTGATACGGAAACGCTGAGTTTCTCACTGATGCTCACCGAGGTCTCACCACTTACTGCACTTATAGGACACCTTCTGAGGTTTTGAGGAGTCCAGGCCTCACGGGTCAGGACTGTTTTTTGTGGCTCAAAGTGGACTTTCACCTCTTTTTATTTATATTAGTGCCTCTCAAAGAAATAGAATATGATTAAAAAATAATTCATTCCATTTGAAATGACATTTGAAGGCCTTTTTTGTTTTAATGTTGATCAGTTTGGCTTATAGATCAAGAAAATCTACAATTTCATTTTTTTAATAATTACTAATCACAGTAATATCACTATAAATATAAAATAATACAATATTAAAATTGAATCAAAATTGAAGTGGAATGAAATGTTCAAAAGCCGTTTTCACAGGATTATGATTTTTTGAGATGTCCTGGTATGTTTGGGCACTGCTGATCAAAATGACTCTGAACAGTTATGGAAGTTGTTGATGAAATGATCTCCAAAAGGCATGAAGATAAGGATGAAACACATAACGGTGTGTTATTTTGGATTCATTCTCAAATGAAAAAAGGGGAAGGAGTGTGTTTGTAAAAGTATGGGAACCCTAGGAGATCTGAGCTCAGGTGACTTTGTCCGAGTTCTCAGACCATTAGCCTGTTAGGGTTGTGGCTTGTTCTCAATCATCGTTAGGAAAAACCAGGTGATTCAAACTTCAAAGCTTAATAAAATCCCAGACTCCTAACCTCGTCCCAAAAACAGCAGCCATGGGTTCTTCTAAGCAGCAGCCGAGCACTCTGACGATGAGAATAGTTAAGGGGAAGCTGCATGAAGTGTTTTCAGGTTGCCATTTCCTCAGTTCAAAACATAATTAAGAAATGTCAGACAATGTCAAGAGAAGGTTTGGAAGACCAAGAAAAAAGTTGTGGTTCGTTGTTCTCCTGTATGGCCTTCATAGACGAGTCACCCGAAGAAAACCTCTCCTGAGTCCTGACCACAAAATCCAACATCAGAAGAACATTCCACAGGTTGAGGGGAAGAATGGATTGAAATTCCAGCAAATTCTGGAAGCAAACAAAACAGCATCTGTAAAAAGCTGAAGATGGAAAGAAGAGCTTCTGCAAATACATAATGACCCTAAACACACCTCAAAATCCACAAGAGACATCCAAAGTCCAAGCTGAAGGTTTTACCCTGGTCCTCACAGACCCCTGAGCTGACCTTCACTGAATCTGTGGACAGACCTCAAAAGAGCAGACCAAGCCAAAGGGGGCGCTACTGAGTTCTGACCATGCAGGAGGCCAAAGTTCTGCTTCAGACCTTTTCCTTTTGAGTTACTTTGATGTAAAAATGTGGAGATCATTTCATCTTCAATTTGCTTAACTGTTCACAATAACAGTCATTTCTGAATACTCCAGACGCACCCCTACACCACCAAACCCAGTTTGATCTTTAGTCATGTGGTATCATAATTGAATAACTGCGTATTTTAAAATAAAAATTAACCTCTAATAATAAAGAATGAAGTTTGCCGTGGATTGAAAGTCGGTGAAGCTCTGAGAGAATCTGTGTAGAACTGATCGGTGGTTTTGTTGACTGTGACTCCTCAGGGTTGAAATAACACTGACTGACAATGCAGCACCACCATCATCATCTAAGTTCACCCAAGGGACAAGTGCGGTGGTCATAAATTTGCACCCCTCCTCCTGTCCTGTGGTGAGTGTGTCCTCATGTGTGTGTCATTAGAAGGCTTATCTGCTCGGCCTGGGTGTCAGTGAGTGCCGCTGTAGGGGGTGGGGGGGGGAGGTGGTGTCGGTGACTGATGAGTTGTGGAGCTTTTTAGCTTACAGATAAAGGCAGTGAGAGAACGGGGTGATTTTATTGGAATATCACTCCTCGCACTCTCCCAGCTGCAGGCTGCACGCCGCTTAGTGCGCGTTTACGAGGCAGTCGTATCATGTACCAGTGCATTTAAAATCGTTATGAACCACGTAAAGCGCAGACTCACTAACAAACTAAACCGTCATATTCGTTTTTTGTAAAATAGACACTGACGTGGTGGTGGTGTGTTCGTGTGTGTTGCTGGTTGGAGTGGGGTGTTTAAACACTGTGTCCACTGACTGTCCACTCTATTAGACACTCCTACCGAGTGTCTCCACCTTGTAGATGTAAAGTCAGAGACAGAAGCTCATCTGTTTGTGCACAGTTTGTGTTGGTCGTCCTCTAGTCCTTCATCAGTGCTCACAGGACACTGCCCACAGGACGCTGTCGGCTGGACGTTTCTGGTTGCTGGACTGTTCTCGGTCCAGCAGTGACACTGAGGGGTTTAAACACTCCAGCAGCACTGCTGTGTCTGATCCACTCGTACCAGCAACACACACTAACACACCAAAACCATGTCAGTGTGACTGCAGTGCTGAGAACAACCGACCACCCACATAATAGCTGCTCTGTGGTGGTCCTGTGGGGTCCTGATCATTGAAGATCAGGATGAAAGGAGGAGAATAAAGTATCAGAGAAACAGATGAACTACAGTCTGAATTATAGAACTAGAGTGCTCCTGAATACAGTCACCCATTTACAGTGGGGAAAATAAGTATTTAGTCAGTCACCAATTGTGCAAGTTCTCCCACTTAAAAAGATGAGAGGCCGTTAATTGACATCATAGGTAGACCTCAACTATGAGAGACAAAATGTGAAAAAAAAATTGAGAAAATCATTTTGTCTGACTTTTAAAGAATTTATTTGCAAATAATGGTGGAAAATAAGTATTTGGTCACCTACAAACAAGCAAGATTTCTGTCTGTCACAGACCTGTAACTTCTTTTTTAAGAGGCTCCTCTTTCCCCCACTCATTACCTGTATTAATGGTACCTGTTTGAAGTCGTTAACAGTATAAAAGACACCTGCCCACAACCTCAAACAGTCACACTCCAAACTCCACTATGGTGAAGACGAAAGAGCTGTCGGAGGACACCAGAAACCGACTTGTAGACCTGCACCAGGCTGGGAAGACTGAATCTGCAATAGGCAAGCAGCTTGATGTGAAGAAATCTACTGTGGGAGCAATAATTAGAAAATGGAAGACCTACAAGACCACTACTAATCTCCCTCGATCTGGGGCTCCACGCAAGATCTCAGCCCGTGGGGTCAAAATGATCACAAGAATGGTGAGGAAAAATCCCAGAACCACAAGGGGGGATCTAGTGAATGACCTGCAGAAAGCTGGGACCAACGTTACAAAGGCTACCATCAGCAACACACTACGATGCCAGGGACTCAGTTCTTGCAGTGCCAGACGTGTCCCCCTGCTTAAGCCAGTCCATATCCAGGCACGTCTGAAGTTTGCTAGAGAGCATTTGGATGTTCCAGAAGAGTATTGGGAGAATGTCATATGGTCAGATGAAACCAAAGTAGAACTATTTGGTAAAAACACAACTCGTCGTGTTTGGAGGACAGTGAATGCGGAGTTGCATCCAAAGAACACCATACCAACTGTGAAGCATGGGGGTGGCAACATCATGCTTTGGGGCTGTTTCTCTGCAAAGGGACCAGGACGACTGGTCCGTGTACATGAAAGAATGAATGGGGCCATGTATTGTGAGATTTTGGGTGCAAACCTCCTTCCATCAGCAAGGGCAATGAAGATGAAACGTGGCTGGGTCTTTCAGCATGACGATGATCCCAAGCACACTGCCAGGGCAACAAAGGAGTGGCTTCGTAAGAAACATTTCAAAGTCCTGGAGTGGCCTAGCCAGTCTCCCGATCTCAACCCCATCGAAAACCTTTGGAGGGAGTTAAAAGTCCGTGTTGCCCGCCGACAGCCCCAAAACATCACTGCTCTAGAGGAGATCTGCATGGAGGAATGGGCCAACATACCAGCAACAGTGTGTGCCAACCTTGTGAAGACTTACAGAAAACGTTTGACCTCTGTCATTGCCAACAGAGGATATACAACAAAGTATTGAGATGAACTTTTGTTATTGACCAAATACTTATTTTCCACCATTATTTGCAAATAAATTCTTTAAAAGTCAGACAAAATGATTTTCTCAATTTTTTTTTCACATTTTGTCTCTCATAGTTGAGGTCTACCTATGATGTCAATTACAGGCCTCTCTCATCTTTTTAAGTGGGAGAACTTGCACAATTGGTGACTGACTAAATACTTATTTTCCCCACTGTATATCCACTGTTACTTTCAGGGGACGTGAGTTTTGGATCTAGACCTTGGAGCAATGGGAGAAGGTGTTCTGGTCCTGCTTTGTGGTCTGTTTGCCTGTGGGTCTGATCCAAGGCAGCTCCACAACTTGCAGAAGTTACAGTATCTGCTTGAATGTCCTGAAGCCTTTGTGCCACGGTTTGAATTCTTTTGCTGTTTGGACACCAAGGACGTTACCTGTGTCCACGTTAGCCATCCTATTTCAGGAGAATAGAGGGGGGTGGGAGGGGGTTGGGGGGGGTTCAGCCTTTACTTTGTCTAAACTGCTCTCCTGAGTGAAACCAGCAGGATGTGTCCACAGCTCGGTTTTGGCATTTCTACTCTAATGACAGGGACCAACTGCGGTCCACTCAAGCAGAACCAGGGTCAGCCTGGGGTCACTGCAGCCAGGGAGAATTCTGGGGAGCCTTGTATGCAGTTAATGGGCATCATGGATCATAAATTTGGTGGGTGTGTTGAGGATCATTATCCATTTGTAGAAGCTCCTCTTTTCAGTTTCAGCTTTTTTACAGATGCTGTTGTGTTTGCTTCCAGAATTTGCTGGAATTTCATTGAATCCATTCTTTCTTCTACCTGTGAAATGTTCTCTGTGGCACTGGCTGCAACACAACACATGCTTAACAGTTGAAGAGGTGTTCTTTTCATGAAATTCTTTGCCTTTTTCTCCAAACATTTTTTTTTGCTCATTGTGGAAAAAGAGATCTGTTTTAACTTCATTGGTCCACAGGACCTGTTTCCAAAATGCAATCCTAAGTATCTAAGCTTTGTGGGCCTCAACGGTTTTCATTTTCAGAGTGCTAGGCAGCTGCTTAGAAGAACCCACAGCTGTGTTTTAGGTTAAAGTTAGAGGAGTCTGTGTGTTTATAAAGCTTTTGCCTTTTGTAATGATGGCTGTGAACCATCCATAACCCTTACAGTCTAATGATCTGATACAAAACCAAAATATCATACCATACCTTTCTATATAATCACACACACACACACACACACACACACACACACACACACACACACACACACCAGGGCAATTTAAAGCAGCCAATTCACCTGATCCATGTTTTTGGAACGTAGGAGGAAACCCTTGCAGACACGGGGAGAACATGGAAACTCCACTCAGATAGGGCCTTGAACCCAAGACCCCAGTGCTAGGCGGTGAACGTGCAAACCACCGCACCACCCAGAAAACTGAAGTTGCTTAAAATTTCAAAAGGTGTGTTTCTGTGGTTCTGTGTTGTAAATTCGTCCTGCTGATCTCTTCACAGGGCTACTTCCTCCTGTTTGAGTCCATGCTGGATTCTGTGCTCTGGGCCAGGGATCGGTACCTTGCTGAAGGAGGTTCAGGTGAGTCTCTGAGAGTATTTTATCCACACTTCTTCAGGCTGGTTCTGAGGAACCTCTCTAACCTCCAGCTGCAGCATCAGTGCAGTTGTTCATGTCATCGGCTCAGTGTTTTCTGCTGTGGGGTGTTTTTGTGTTCTTGTATGATGGGTGTTTATAAATCACCTCAGAATCACTGATATAAAGCTTAAAACCCATATATCACTCAGTCCGTATCCCGCTCTGTTTATATCCCGATATAGATATAAATATCGACACATCGCTCAGTCCGTATCCCGCTCTGTTTATATCCCGATATAGATATAAATATTGATATATATCGCTCAGCCCGTATCCCGCTCTGTTTATATCCCCATATAGATACAAATATCGACACATCGCTCAGCCCATATCCCGCTCTGTTTATATCCCAATATAGATATAAATATCGATATATCGCTCAGCCCGTATCCCGCTCTGTTTATATCCCCATATAGATACAAATAGACACATCGCTCAGCCCATATCCCGCTCTGTTTATATCCCCATATAGATATAAATATCGATATATCGCTCAGCCCGTATCCCGCTCTGTTTATATCCCCATATAGATACAAATATCGACACATCGCTCAGCCCGTATCCCGCTCTGTTTACATCTGGATATAGATATAAATATCGATATCAGACTTTGTTTGTAAACAGAACATGAATACAAAAGTCGTGGTTTTATTTGACTTATTTATGCAGGATATTTAACCATTTTATATTTTGTGACGTGTGAATGTTATGACCCATGTGTTTGTCAAGAAGAGCACAATGACATGAATGAGTCGGTACGTGGACTTAAATAATAATTTGTTTAAAATATTATAATTTCAGTGTCTGAATGATGTAAGAATTAACTGCCCTTTAATTGCATTAACTGCATTATTGTGCTCTTATATTATCAGTAAATCCGTGGCATGAAATGATCTTAAAATGACTATTTCTGGGACAATGTCAGCCACAAAATCTTATTCCAAAATGGATTCAATTCATTTTTCCCTCTAAATTTTACACACAATTCTAAACACAAAACCCCACGATGACAAAGTGAGAAGTTTGTTTGAAATCTTTGCAAATTTATTAAAAATAAAACTGTAGAACATGCACATACGTTTTCACAGCCTTTACTCAGTACTTTGTTGAAGCTCTTTGGCAGCAATTACAGCCTCAGGTCTTTCTGAGTTTGATGCTACAAGCTCGGCACCTGTTTTTGGGAAGGTTCTCTCATTCTTCTTTGCAGAACCTCTCAAGGTCCATCAGATTGGATGGGGAGCATCAGTGCACAGTCATTAGATTTCCAGAGATGTTCAGTCAGGTTCAAGTCTGGGCTCTGGCTGGTCCACTCAAGGACATTCACAGAGTTGTCCTGAAGACACTCCTTTGTTTTCTTGGCTGTGTGCTGAGGGTCGTTGTCCTGTTGGAAGATAAAATTTAATCCCAGTCCGAGGTCCAG
>CM067514.1:31421624-31621949 GCA_034509495.1 Acestrorhynchus altus
GCACTCAAATCGTTCTACCAATGAATGTTTAAAGAAGAATAAAGTTTATGTTCTGGAACGACCCAGTCGAAAGGTTGTGGAAGGACCCGAAGCAGCAGTTCATGGGAGGAAACCCACCAACATAACGTGGCTGAAGCTGGTTTGTTCAGAGGACTGGACTAAAATCAGAAACGTTACAGAAACCTTTAGTTACAGTTATTGCTGCACAAGGGGGGGAAACAGCAGATACTGAGAGCAGAGGGTCACATACTTTTACCCTCACAGATATGAAATATTAAATCGTGTCATCTGTCTTATTTCTTTGATTTAGTTCCTGATATGCTTTTAGGATTAATTTTATTGTGAAATTTGATGTTTTATCTCACATTCATGCAGAAAATATAAAGGGGTCACAAACTTTGTAGCACCACTGTAAGTCTGTATGTCTGTCAGTAGTGAATGCTCTCTCACCCTCTCTCCTCAGTTTACCCTGACCGCTGTAGCATTAGCCTGGCAGCCGTGGGTGATGCAGAGAAACACCGTGACCGCATTGCCTTCTGGGACAACGTGTACGGCTTTAAGATGGAGTGCATGAAGAAGGCGGTTGTCCCTGAGGCCGTGGTGGAGGTTGTGAAACCAGAGACGCTCATCTCGGAGCCCACAGTCATCAAGGTGGGCAAAGACACAGGAAGGGGCACCTCGTCCGCTGCTTTAACTCTTAGAACCAGAGATCCACAGTTTGTGGGCAGTTACTTCTTCTAGGCATCATAACTCAGGATCAGAGTCGCCTACAGACACGATACACAAAACACACTACTTACAGACACGATACACAAAACACACTACTTACAGACATGATACACAAAACACACTACTTACAGACACGGTACACAAAACACGCTACTTACAGACACGGTACACAAAACACGCTACTTACAGACACGGTACACAAAACACACTACTTACACACACGATACAATTATATAATTAGTCGTGACCAGAACGTTTGAGAAAATGTAAATTTTTCGCCAGCGTTTGCTGCCTTTGCTGCCGTCTTTTTGTCAGATGTTTGTCAGAGAGAGGGGGCGGGGCTAATGATCAACCTGCATACAGACTCTGACTGATCAGAGAGAGGGGGCAGGGCTGATGCTCAGGTTTGGCGAATAAAAGTATGTTACGCTTTAAAACGGTAAACTCGAGGAAAAGACTTCTACAGTTTTCTAGGTTCAGTTTCAGCTGTTAGAGGCTGATTGTGTCTCTACTGTTCCGGAATAAAAACGGATGATTATATCTTCTTTCCAGAGGATAAAACTGCACTGAGAGCTGCTTTAGTCCACGTTGTAGGTAACAATCATACGGCCAGAAACCTGATAATCAAACATCTCAGAGAGGAGAGAAGGAAAGAGAGAAGACGACGTAGAAGAGAAAAAGAGAGAAGGCTAGAGGAGAGGGGGTGAGAGAGACGGAAAGAAGAGTAGAAATGAGAGAAAGAAGGACTAGCGTGAGAGGAAGAGGGGATGCAGAAACTAAGAAAGAAAAGAGAGAAAGAGAAAGAGATGGAGAGAGTGAAGGAAATGAATCCCTTGGGCTGTTTTTTGGAGTTGCTGCTGATTGACTAATGCAATCCTTGTTTAAGTTGTTTACAATCTTTACACTCCCCCTTTCACACACACACACGCGCACACACACACACACACACACACACACACACACACACACACACACACACTCTGAGCTGAGCTGAGTAACGTGAGGTCTCAGCTACTGAAATAAACTTGTCTGATGGTTTAATTAAATGAAGCTCAGTGACCCAAACTGCCCAGCAGACTCATATATTCATCATTACACACAACTAACTGACCAAACCCTCAAAAGAGTAAATACATTATTAATGAGATGTGTAACCATTAACTTTCAACATGAACAATTTGATCTGTAGTATGTGAGTCGAAACACACACACACACACACACACACACACACACACACGGTATGTATATATAATTAGTCGTGGCCAGAACTTTTGGGAAAATGTACATTTTCGCCAGCGTTTGCTGCCTCCGTCTTTTTGTCAGATGTTTATATGGTTTAATGTTTAATGAAGTACAAATTTTAAACTTTTTAAAGCTTTTTAAAAAAAAAATTTCCAGTTCAAGCAAAGACTTAATGTTTACAGGGCTGATCGTTCTTCTTTAAGACTTCTGCGGTTCTACTTGGCTGGGCATCATCTGGGCAAAATCTTGAGTGATGGCGACGCGTTCTTGCCTGATCTGCTCTTGGAGTTTCTGAGTTTTTGTTTGTCCACCCTCTTTTTGAGGATTGACCACAGGTTCTCAATGGGAGTGAGATCTGGAGTCTCCTGACCATAGACCCAACATTTCAATGTTTTGTTCACTGAGCCACTTGGTTTTCACTTTTGCCATGTGACATGGTGCTCCATCATGCTGGAAAAATCATTGTTCTTCTCCAAATTGCTCCTGGATTGTTGGGAGCAATTCCTTTCTCATGGCATTGATTTTGAGTGAACCCACTCCCCTGGATGAGAAGCAACCCCACACACGATTGGTCTCTGGATGCTTCATTGTTGGCACAACACAGGAATCATGGTAGCCTCACCTTTTCTTCTCCAGACAATCATTTTTCCAGATGTCCCAAACAGTCTGAAGGAGCTTCACCAGAGAGAATAACCTGAGCTCAGTCCTCTGCTGTCCCTGCACTTCCTGGAGAAGGTCAGTCTGTCCTTGGATGTTTCTCTTGGATAGAAGTGGCTTCTTTGCTGCCCTTTGCTGCCCTCTCACCTGCCCTCTGCCATTCGTGGGCTCCGCACAGGTGCTGACCCAATCTTGTAGATAGGCTTCTAGATCTACTGTTAACCTTCCACAGCTTGGACAGCCTTTCAAAGTTTCTTCCTCTGCCGAGTCCAGGCTTGTCCTAAAGGTCATAGTTGACTCAAGGACAACAAGGAGGGAGCTCTCAGAAGATCTCATAGTGGTAGGGACAGGTTTCAGTAAATACCATAATTAACATACTCCTCCACAAGGGTCTGCATTCCAGACAAGTCCATAAGATGCCGTTACTTTTAAAATGTTGTGTCAAAGCCCATCTAAACTTAGCTCATGACCACCTGGAAGACTGTTTTCTGGTCTGATGAATCCAAGATCAAGCCCTTTGGTGCCAACCACACTTGCAGTGTTTTGTGAAAGGAGGCACTGCATACAACCCCAAGAATACTATTCCTACAGTCAAGCCTGGTGGTGGCAGCATCATGCTGTGGGGCTGCTCCTCAGCCAAGGGGCCGGGCCATCTGGCCCACATCCACAGGAAGATGCATAGCACGTCCTACCTGGAGATTTGGGCCAAAAACCTTCGCTCCAAGAAAACCAAGGCCTGGTTTAAGAGGCAAAAAGATCAAGGTGTTGCAGTGGCCTGGTCAGTTTCCTGGTTTTAACTCAATTGAGAATTTGTAGAAGGAGCTCAAGTTCACTAGAGATTCCCAAAGAACTCTGACAACTTGGAGATGATCTGCATGCAGGTTCTGCAAAGAAGAATGGGGAAAACGTCCCTGTGAATATATGGGGTTGTTTTTTTATTTTATTTTATATGTAATAATTTTGTGGGCAGTGTCCTGTGAGCACTGATGAAGGACTAGAGGATGTCCAACACAAACTGTGCAGAAACAGATGAGCTTCTGTCTCTGACTTTACATCTACAAGGTGGAGACACTCGGTCGGAGTGTCTAATAGAGTGGACAGTGAGTGGACACAGTGTTTAAACACTCCAGCAGCACTGCTGTGTCTGATCCACTCGCACCAGCAACACACACTAACACACCACCACCGTGTCAGTGTGACTGCAGTGCTGAGAACGACCCACCACCCACATAATAGCTGCTCTGTGGTGGTCCTGTGGGGTCCTGATCATTGAAGATCAGGGTGAAAGGAGGAGAATAAAGTCTGCAGATTAACAGATGAACTACAGTCTGGAATTATAGAACCACAAAGAGCTCCTGTGTGATCAGAGGAGCTGATAAGATGGTCAGTGAGAGGAGAAACGAGGAGATGGTCGTAATGTTATGGTTGACTGATGTTTTGAGCGAGACACAGAATTAAGACAAAGAATATTCATGTTGGACCCTTTAAAATTACTGATCAGATAAAACTCCACGTTAGTAAATCTGTGGGGGTCTGAGGACAGGTCCCTGACCACCTCAAGGTTGAGGAGCCTCTGCTCCAACAGACCTGCTCATGTTATTTGTGACCGTACCGAGGAAGGCGTGTGAGATTCTGCTGAACTGCTGCTTTAAGACGTGCAGCTTTTTGGTTCTGTGATCAGCAGCACTTTTCTATTCATTTATTCAAGAACAGAAACACAATTGTAATTCCCTGTCCTTCATAAAAGCCTTGGCGGTGGGAAGCCGTGTGAATTAAACATCGATCAGTCTCCCGCACGCTGAAACATTTTACACATCTCACCCATCCAGTCCAATAACGGTCATTCACTGTGGTCAGGAACCCTGAAAATGAGCACTTTCTAGCGTGGAATCTCGTTAAAATAGCAACGAGATCCTGCCGGAAGAATGATTTGTGTGCTGGTGAGGACGTGTGCTCAACGAGAGCATGTGATGGGAAATTGAATTATGAATTACATGAGAATTATCATCACTGTCTTTACGAAAGCAGTAAACACTCACTGGCGCATCTATAGAAACTAAACAGCAAAACAGCCTGTTTTTATTGTTTTTATTTAGCTCCGCCCATTCAGCCTGCAGCAGTGTAACCCCACCCATTCAGCCTGCAGCCAAACATTTTATTAAAGTTTAGTATATAAAGTGAAGTGTGTGTGTGTGTGTGTGTGTGTGTGTGTGTGTGTGTGTGTGTGTGTGTGTTTTCTTTCTAGACACTGGACTGTAATGCTGTGACCACCTCTGAGCTGGAGTTTAGTACAGAATTCACCCTGAAGATAACAGCCAGCACACACTGCACTGTGAGTACACACACACACACGCACACACTCACACACACACACTCTCAGTGACAGCAGTCCATCTAAACAACACACACACACACACACATGCCTCAATCTTAGTTGCTAATGGAAGTTGTCAGGTGTGAAGATTAATTAGGGGCGGGGTGATGGATGAGGTGTTTGATTGGCTGAGATGGGTCAGGTGGTTCAGACACCTGCATGATTGATAGATGGCCTACAGGTGAAGGTAACAGCAGGCATCAGGAGGTTTCCTTTAATTACTTTATAGACTAAACTTCTGTGTGTGTGAAAAAACTCTTTTAAACATTTACAGAACATTTTCTGAAATCCATTGACTTTCTCCACCTGATTCAGTCGGACAGAGAGAATTCAGCAGCCATGGTTCTGGGGAGTGAACACAGGAGGGCTGTGTATTGGCTAGAATCCACTGAGATACTCATCGTAATACCTGGGTCACGATTTGATATGATCGATTCTGATTTTTACTCTCTGGACCAATTTTTGATTCACAGACTTTCATTCAGTCACACAGGAATGATTGTAGGCTACAGTTTGCTGTAATGTGGGTTTATTTGAAATCTAAATACAGATTTATATTAATATGATCATGTTTTGGTCACAAATTTACTTCATGCCTGCAATATTTTTGGCATGTGGACTATAAAAACTCTACTGAGCTACTTGGAAATTTTGTTAGAAACCTGATAAATGTATTAGAAAAAGTAAATTATTTACACAATAGTAACAAAGTGAGTGTTGATTGTTTGTTGTTGTTATTATTAGTTGAAGTAGTAAACCCCATCCCACATGTACCTTCAGCGTGAAGTGATTACTGTCAGTGTTTCTTACTGACAGCTGTTGAAGGTTGATGGCTGTGAAGGAGCTGTGAAGCTTAGATGACCGGTATGTAGGTACCCCTGTGAACCTCACTAATAATCATTAAAAATCAATGCTGTGTTTTTGAAAATCAATACAGTATCACAAACTGTAATATTGCCTTAAACAAGTGTGTGAATATTTAAAACACAGTGAGGGATCTGAGAGAGCGGAGACGGCGAGTTTTTAGGTGACAGTAGCTTGTTTATGGTATTTAATCCAGATTTCAGGAGCAGCGTTTTCTCGCCCCTCAGCCGCATTGCACTCTGTTAATGTTGCTAAATAAAGCCCCTAAAACGCCACGAGGTGCATTAGTGTATACATACATACATGCTGGTGCATTAGTGTATACATACATACATGCTGGTGCATTAGTGTATACATACATACATGCTGGTGCTTTAGTGTATACATACATACATGCTGGTGCTTTAGTGTATACATACATACATGCTGGTGCATTAGTGTATACATACATACATGCTGGTGCTTTAGTGTGAGCTGTGCTTCTATGAGAGGATCAGACACAGCAGTTTTTGTATGTTACTCTGATACTCTGAGTTACGAAGCTTAGAAAACAGCCTGCAAAGTGTGGATCTCAGGTTCAACCACTTAAGTAGGATAGTCATGGTGTGTGTGTGTGTGTGTGTGTGTGTGTGTACACAGTGTAAGAGAGAAAGAGACTAAAGCTGTACCTGTGGAATCACAGGTGTCATTTTTCTTTTCTCCCCGTTGTGCCAGACTCTATTGTGGTCACTGTGATCAGCGCCGAGCTGGTATAGGTTTTATGGATTAATCAATACTGCGTTATTATCCCCCTTCCCCTCACGGAGCGGCGCGGGATGAAACGGAGTTTGTAAACATCCTCTCATTTTTCTGTCTGTGTGTAGTAATGGAGGAACGCCCTCGCTGCGCATGCTCCAAACACGTGTGACCTCTTTTCTAAATTTGGAAGGGGGCCGGGGGGCCGGTGTGTATTACAGGGCAGAAATGATTCTGATAAACGTAAGCAGAATTGAGAGCAGTGTTCTGTTGTGTGTCCGATGGGCGTTACGCAGCCGTGTGTGTGTGTGTGTGTGTGTGTGTGTGTGTGTGTGTGTGTGTGTGTGTGTGTGTGTGTGTGTGTGTGTGTGTGTGTGTGCGTGCGTGTGTGTGTGCTGTCTGCGCAGTGATAGAGCGCATGCTTTTATTCTCCTGCAGACACTCCATTCATCACATCAGCCTGACTAACCTTGCATTAAATGAACAGAGCAACCCCGAACTCCAGCTCCGCACCACACAGAGACAAATAACACTGCAGCACACACACACACACACACACACACACACACACACACACGTATGAACGAGTCTCTCCCTCTACCTGTGATATGGGAATCTGCTTCCCAGGAGGAGAAAGGCAGGTAAGGGGGGGTTAAGAGATGGAGAGAGAGGAAGGCAGTAGAGTACAAAGAAAGAGAGAAAACAAAAGGAAGAGGAGGAGTGCAGCAGGTAAAGAGAGGAGGGAGGAGAGGGGGAGAGAGTGGAAGGGAGGTACCAAAAAGAAGTACAAAGAAAAAAAAAGGTAAAGAAAGAGAGAGAAGCAATAAAAATAGGAAGTAAAGTGTGTGTGTGTGTGTGTGTGTGTGTGTGTGTGTGTGTGTGTGTGTGTGTGTGTGTGTGTGTGTGTGAATGCTCCTTCCTCCCAAATTAAACCTGTTTGTTCTCTTCCAATGCAGCGGAACATGTGCCAACTGGAGTCACTGGAATAACGGAGTGGGAATTTGATCGGTGGCTCCGGAGTGTGTGTTGGTCAGTGTTGTGGGAGTGTGTGCCGTGATGTCGGCCTGTGTAGTGCTGGGCGGCAGTGTGTGACTGCTCACACAGGCGTGAATAAACCCCATCAAAAGCGCATTATCCCCCCACCCCCACCCACACCCCCGCCCACCTTCGCTGTATAATTGTATCAGGCTGCTCGTGCACGATAGCGGTGCGGCGCAGGGTGATGAATTACTCCTGCCTCCGTTAGTCACCAGGATAATTATTAATTTTCCTGCTCCTGTTCCTGCCTGTCCCGCGAACACTATTGCTCTGGACTCACGTTTCCCAACTCGTCCCATGACAACTGCTGTTCCGGGCTCATCACTTCCTTATCTTCATTTATCCCAACTTATCCCAACTTTCACAGCTACAACCCCCCACTCCACACTCGCCGCTCCAGCCCAGTCCTTTGTTCTGTTTACGGATTAGAATCAGAGTTTTATTGGATCAAATATTGGTTAAAACACAGTCCCCTCCATAAACACACACACACTCCCACTCCCTCTCTCTCTTTTTCTCCTCTTTTTTATGATTAAAAACATTTGGAAAGATTCGTCCCCGAGCCCTCCCAGTCCACTCATCTGCAAAATCACCCTGTTTTCAGAAAAGGAGCGCAGGTCGACTGAATAACACAGCAATAAAGGTGTGAAATGTAAAAGCTGTAATAAATGAATCATCCCTACGTTTCTGCACTCCTCCCTCACTCACGCCCTTTAAAGTTTGATGGAGAGATTACGGGTCTAACCTCATCAGAGAGAGAGAGAGAAGTAGTGAAAAGAGGAAGCAGAAGAGAGTTTAGAGCAAGATTCATGTTGAATAGAATTACAATGTCGGTGTTTCTGCTCTGTCTGCATGTGCTACTAACTGTGTGTGTGTGTGTGTGTGTGTGTGTGTGTGTGTGTGTGTGTGTGTCCATCCTGCATTAAGGAGAGATGAAGACAAAGGGTATTGCCGCCATTGAAAGCCCCTGGGACCCTTTCGCTTTAAAGGGGTCAGTGAGTCTCGCGGGATTCTGCTTAGTGAGGATTTAACCCTTTAAACCCTGATTATGACTTTACTGTAGGTGGTGGTTATTTTACAGACTGCTGTCAGTGAGACAGACGGGGTCGACGCTGCACCGCAGCCTTAATGTTTAATCAGTAAAAATGTAAACAGTGTTCCTTCCTTCTGTAAAACTAAACACAATAAAAACATGAATAATAATAACAGTAATAACTGTAATGATAAGAGTAACAATAGTATTAATAACAGTAATGACCGTAACTGTGATGACGGTGTTTAGTGCTCAGTCGTCAGACGTAGTTGACCGTGGTGGTCCGATCATAGTGAATTATCAGTCAGTAATTCAGCTCATAAACAGCTCAAATTCACTGGTTTCCAGCTGATTAAATCCCAGTTTAAATACCAAAGCAGCTTCCAGTGCATGTTTACTGCTCCTTCCACGTGAACATGATCAACCTGCATACAGACTCTGACTGATCAGAGAGGGGGCGGGGCTAATGCTCAACCTGCATACAGACTCTGACTGATCAGAGAGAGGGGGCGGGGCTGATGCTCAACCTGCATACAGACTCTGACTGATCAGAGAGAGGGGGCGGGGCTGATGATCAAGATATTGTATTATGGTTTTTCAAATTCATACAAATATTTAAATTCTGTTAATATTTGTATTTCATATGAAGATAAATTCGAGGAATCTTCGTTCTCCTGATAATAATATCTGAGCAACTGTCTCCTATAAATACTTTATAATTGTTTGCTGAATAAAAGAACCTCAAACTGTGGAACATCCCACAGAATTAGTGTTGAGTTCTAAGGGTTAAAAGATCGGTGCTGATTTGAGGGAAGGAGACAAACTCACAGAACAAAGAGGACGGTTTGCTCCAGCAATTCATAATCAAAACGCAGATTAAAACATAAACATGAATAAATGAAGCAGCTGCTGGTGGCACGTCTGCAGCTTAAACATGCCGTGGGATCATCTCAGGCAGGTTCTCCAGTTTAGTTGGAAGTGTTCCGGCCGTCGGGCTGAAAGATTAAGTGCCTCAATCGGTCTGGTTTCTAAGCTGTTTGTCAGGACTGAGTTTGTCACTCTTCTTAAACAACCCGAAGAGTAATTACGGCTAATTCTGTAATTATTACTGTGTTTAATGTCCGGCGCCGTTCATTACTGTCCATAATTACACCAGCTGACATGATGCTACACCATCCACCCTGTTCACCCCGTCACTGCCTCTGTTCTTCACTCTCCACTGGCTGCTCCAATCACAGCTGACATGCTTTAAACAGTGTGTTGGATTTTGCTGCAGGCCAACATAGATGGACATACAGAAAGACATAGACAGACAAATATAGATGGACATACAGAAAGACATAGACAGACAAATATAGATGGACATACAGAAAGACATAGACAGACAAATATAGATGGACATACAGAAAGACATAGACAAATATAGATGGAAATACAGAAAGACATAGACAAATATAGATGGACATACAGAAAGACATAGACAGACAGATATAGATGGACATACAGAAAGACATTGACAGACAAATATAGATGGACATACAGAAAGACATAGACAGACAAATATAGATGGAAATACAGAAAGACATAGACAGACAAATATAGATGGACATACAGAAAGACATAGACAGACAAATATAGATGGACATACAGAAAGACATAGACAAATATAGATGGACATACAGAAAGACATAGACAGACAAATATAGATGGAAATACAGAAAGACAGAGAAATATAGATGGACCTACAGAAAGACATAGACAGACAGATATAGATGGACCTACAGAAAGACATAGACAGACAGATATAGATGGACGTACAGAAAGACATAGACAGACAGATATAGATGGACGTACAGAAAGACATAGACAGACAGATATAGATGGACGTACAGAAAGACATAAAAAGACAGATATAGATGGACGTACAGAAAGACATAAACAGACAGATATAGATGGACATACAGAAAGACATAGACAGACAGATATAGATGGACATACAGAAAGACATAAACAGACAGATATAGATGGACATACAGAAAGACAGACATATAGATGGACATACAGAAAGACATAGACAGATATAGATGGACATACAGAAAGACATAGACAGACAGATATAGATGGACATACAGAAAGACATAGATAGACAGATATAGATGGACATACAGAAGGACATAGACAGACAGATATAGATGGACATACAGAAAGACGTAGACAGATATAGATGGACATACAGAAAGATGTAGACAGATATAGATGGACATACAGAAAGATGTAGACAGATATAGATGGACATACAGAAAGATGTAGACAGATATAGATGGACATACAGAAAGATGTAGACAGATATAGATGGACATACAGAAAGATGTAGACAGATATAGATGGACATACAGAAAGATGTAGACAGATATAGATGGACATACAGAAAGATGTAGACAGATATAGATGGACATACAGAAAGATGTAGACAGATATAGATGGACATACAGAAAGATGTAGACAGATATAGATGGACATACAGAAAGATGTAGACAGATATAGATGGACATACAGAAAGATGTAGACAGATATAGATGGACATACAGAAAGATGTAGACAGATATAGATGGACATACAGAAAGATGTAGACAGATATAGATGGACATACAGAAAGATGTAGACAGATATAGATGGACATACAGAAAGATGTAGACAGATATAGATGGACATACAGAAAGATGTAGACAGATATAGATGGACATACAGAAAGATGTAGACAGATATAGATGGACATACAGAAAGATGTAGACAGATATAGATGGACGTACAGAAAGATGTAGACAGATATAGATGGACGTACAGAAAGACATAGACAGACAGATATAGATGGACATACAGAAAGACGTAGACAGATATAGATGGACGTACAGAAAGACATAGACAGACAAATATAGATGGACATACAGAAAGACATAGACAGACAGATATAAATGGACATACAGAAAGACATAGACAGACAGATATAGATGGACATACAGAAAGACATAGACAGATAGACAGACAGAAGTCTTCACTGGCCTCCACTCCATAGAGGGGGGGGTGTAGGCCTGTCTTGTTTGTCATATCAGTGTCTGCTGAAGACCACGCAGATGAGACAGAAGCCTGTTAGAAGGAGCTCTGTGGACAGATGAAGCCAAAATAGACCTTGAATGTGTTTATGAGAAAGCGCGTCTTTCCATCATAAGAAACTCGTCCTAACAGCTGAACGTGAGGGTGGACGTGTTTGGAGCTGCTGTCACTCGTCAGCGTCTCATCTGAGTCCTGAGTTTACTGAGCGTTTCGTTCCGCCGCCGAGAACCGAAGATCAGTTTATATGTGACGGGAAGTTGAGGTACTTTATCTCCAGTCCCTGAGCACCGAAACCCATTGTGTTTTTATGTAACTCAGATTGCGTGTGTGTGTGTGTGTGTGTGTGTGTGTGTGTGTGTGTGTGTGTGTGTGTGTGTGTGTGTGTGTGTGAGAATCTGATATTTTCCAGTTTTCTTGAAGTGAAAACGAAGAGTAATCATCATTAATTTAACTGAAATCCTGTCTGCCTTAATGTCTCTCTCTCCCTCTCTCTCTCTCTCTCTCTCTCTCTCTGTGTTTATTACCCTCATTCTTCTCCTTCCCTTTATCTCTTCTTCTCCTGTTTTGTTCATTTTATTTCTTCCTCTTTTACTGTTTTCTTTTTTTTCTTTTTACTTTTTTTTCTGTTTTCTTCTCCTTTTCCTGTCCCCTGTTTATTGATATCTCTCTCTCTCTCTCTCTCTCTCTCTCTCTCTCTCTCTCTCTCTCTCTCTCAGCTCTGTGTTGTCAGCTGTGTCAGGATTAAAAGCTATTAGTTCTGCTTCATTGGTCGAGCGAGTGAGAGTCAGAGTGATAGAGTTGCTCTGCTCTTGTGGGACGGGGGACGGGGGGGTGGAGGAGGGGGGCAGGTATGAAGGGAAGGCAACACCAGTGTTGGCCTAATTTTACCTGATTATTATTATTATTATTATTATTATTGTTGTTGT
The DNA here is from genome assembly GCA_034509495.1 of Acestrorhynchus altus. Lineage (NCBI taxonomy): Eukaryota > Metazoa > Chordata > Actinopteri > Characiformes > Acestrorhynchidae > Acestrorhynchus > Acestrorhynchus altus. The sequence goes on from CM067514.1 coordinate 31,434,335, forward strand.
TGTTGTTGTTGTTATTATTGTTCAGTAGAGTTGATTTTCTTCTGTCTGCATCACCTGATTCACATGTGTATAAACCAGTCAGCCACAACATTAGTACCTAAACCAGTATGAATTCTGATCTACTGGTACCAGCACAACACACACTAACACACCACCACCACGTCAGTGTGACTGCAGTGCTGAGAATGACCCACCACCTGCTCTGTGGTGGTCCTGTGGGGTCCTGATCATTGAAGATCAGGGTGAAAGGAGGAGAATAAAGTATCAGAGAAACAGATGAACTACAGTCTGGAATTATAGACAATAATTACACACACACACACACACACACACACACACACACACACACACACACACACACACACAGATGTTTGGAATGTCCCTCAGTCCTGTTTTCGCTGCCAATCCAAGTTGAGGATCTTATTGATTGTTAGGAAACCGCTGCAGAGCCGGAAACTCGGTGAGATCACGGCCGACTCGGTTAGATTCATTTCTGAAGAGTCAGAAGATGTTTTGTTGCTCAAAATGTCCAGAAATAAAGAGGCTGGTCAGTCTGCTGGTGTTCAGAGAGGAAGACGACTCAGTGTGAGGTATCTTACCAAGCTGTTCACAACTTTCAGAGCACAATCTGACTCTAACCAGGACAGAAAAGTGTGTGAGGCCCCGATGCATAACTGGACAGAGTGAGCAGTTTGAGACAAAGACGTCTCACAGGTTGTCGACTGACAGCTGCACTAAAGAGAACCCGTCAGATACCAGCATCAGCAGAGTGACTTCAGGATGCTGGAGATACAGAAGTTAAGAGAAGAAGCCACACCTCACACTGGCCAGTGAAAAGAAAAGATTAGAAGATGGTGTTTCAGGTCTTTGAGAAGAACAATATGAAGATGCAAGACCAACACATAATGCCATCTGTCAAGCATGGTGGAGGAAGGGTGATGATGGTCTGGGGATGCAAAAATAGGAGACCTCATTAGGACCTTCTCTTAAGGGCCCTTAAAGCAGGTCATACCCTGTGGACAGCACTTGACTGGGGGCAGTTTGACCCCAAACCCACCTCCAGAAAGTGTCAGCAGTATTAAAAAAGAGAATTCTGACAGCCACGGAGTGACCAGCACAGCGTAAAGTACTGCGTGAAACATGTAGCCACCTCTGACGGTCAGGATTAAAAGCTGATTGTCTGGGCAGTAAATGTTCATTTGGTCAGTTCAACTCTTAACATTTAGAATTAAATAAAAATATCATTCATATGAACATCTGCACAGAGTTCTGCTCATCAAAACAGCTCTTATCTTCACCTGCTTCAGTGAAGAATCAGTGATATAATGAAGTGCACACGGGGAACCCGCTTTCAGGGGTTTACAGAGGGTTACACTGTAGAACCTGTGTGTGTGTGTGTGTGTGTGTGTGTGTGTGTGTGTGTGTGTGTGTGTGTGTGTTTTTTTTGCATATTAGGCTCCTTTTACCCTGACCTTTACTAATTGCTCCCCCGGCAGCTCTGACCAGGCCCCGCCGTTTGGCACTCGTGTCATGTTCTAACGTCTCTCTCATATTTCATCGCAGGCTGTGGTCGGCTGTTTTGACATTTTCTTCGACAGCGACTGTGCGAACAAGGTGAGTTTCAGCGTCGTGCACTTTAACAACAAACCAATTACACCGGCGCTTTACACGCTTTCCGCCCGGGGCAGTCGCTCCACGCTGCTGACATCAGCAGGCGCCGTCTTCGGGCAGCCTCACGGCAGCGGCCTCACCCGACTGCGCTGTGGAGAGAGAGAGGCGTGTGGGGGGCGAGCGAGCGTCCACAGCACTGTTTTCTGCTCACTTTGATAATGGGTTCCTGAATGTGATTGCCATTTTTATCACTTCCCGCGAGGCAACCACTCACGACGTGGAGTTAGTGTTCCACTCGAAATAGAACTGTGTGTGTGTGTGTTTATGTTAAACTGTACAGCTCATATGACAATCTTTTCACCTTCTGTAACAACTTTGACTGTAACACATCTGAAAATGTGATCTTCACTGTATCTACACTCAGAGCTGGAGGTGACATAACTAAACATCTACAACTGAAGAAACGTCTTTAAACATCATTTTTAAACATCATTCATAGAAATGACATTTTCTACATTTTTCTAAAATGTGAACTCAGACATTAGTTTGGTTTTCTCTTGATGGCTGAACTGAATGGGATCATCATGGCCAGCTCCAAAGAGCTCTCTGAGGTCTTCAGAAAGAATCTTGTAGATGCAGATGAATCTGAGAAGGGATTTAAAAAGATCTCAGAACAGTTAGAAATCAGCCGTTCCCCTGTCCGGAACATCATTTAGAATTAGGACAACTGCCCGCATGACCAGTTCAGACAGATGAGGAGAACCACAAGATGAGTAAAGAAGATCCAGCAATCCTAAAATGTTCATCACAGACCTACAGGAAGTTCTCACCACAGCTGATGTCAAAGTGCTGCTTCTACCATCAGAAAGAGACCAAACCAGTCTGATCTTCATGGGAGGAGTTCAAGGAGGAAACTGTTACTGTCAAAAACATCAGGACAAGACTAAAGTTCTCCAGAGAACATCTAGACCTGGAACAGCAGAATGATGAAGGATGAGCACAGTAACAGAAGACATGGCCAGTTCAGACCATCCTACCACATTCAGCCAAGTACTTTAAAATCGGTGGTAAATGAAACTGGAAGCCAGTGTAGCGAAGCAGAACGTGGTGTACGTTCTTCCTTGCGTGTTCCTGTAACACCCTGCCTGCAGCCTTCTGTACGAGCTGTACCTGGTCAGTCCAGTGAAAAGCAGGTCCAGTGCATGGACATGTGCTGCTTTAATGCTCAAGTCTTTAAGTGTAAATGGAGTTTTGAAAGAAAGCAGAACATCATGAAATAATAAAAAGCTCTGGGTGGAAGAGCAGCTATTGTCTTCCTCGGCGGGGGATTTTTAGTGGCTCAAGGTTAAAGCAATGGTTTCATCATAAAAACACATTATGAAGCTAAAAACAGCAGCAGTCTCCTCATTTCTGCACGGAACATGTAAATCTGCGAGTCGTCCCTGCAGGCCGTCTGTAATAAATGTGCACTGAATGAACGTGGACTGTCCAACAGCGTTTAGTCTCACTGTGCTTTATGCTCTGAAGATAAATGAAAGGAGGTTCACCAACAAGGAGGTGTTTCCCTAAATGTCCATCTAGTGAAGACCTCCATTGATGTATGTGTGACCTTAAAATGATGCAATGTGCTTTAATACGTAGCTGGAAATGTCTTACTACTGTACCGATGTTTTTAATGCCAGGTGATGTTCTCCACTTCTCCACACTGCACCAAAACCCACTGGAAGCAGACGCTTTTCCTGCTGGAGAACCCCATCCCTGTCCACACAGGTCTGTTTCCTCTAAAACTTCATAACTCAGTGATCCAGGGACCAGCTCAGATGTACGTTTATCCCCTTTAGACCCCAAGGACAGTGTTGTGGGATGTTTTATGTTGTTTGATGTTCGTTCATGTCTCACATGCAAGATATTATTCTCAGGGGGTCGGCAGGGTATGTTGCGAGTGATGTGCGTCTTATCTGTCTGCAGTGGGGACAGAAAGGTGGACAGGCTGTCGGTCAGTGATGGAGAGGTGTGTGTGAGATCGAACATGCTTTTCTTCAGCCTCAGAATCCGCCTGTAAAACGTCATCCGTTCGTCTCGGATGAACGTCTGATGATGCCTCTGTCGTTGAGAGGATGGTCACACAGAAAGCTGGACTGTCCAGTTGAAATGGGAGCGTGGTCTCCGTGAACTCCTGGTCTGGGATCAGGAGTGAAGGCTAAACCAGTTGGCACTCAACATGTTCTCGTAACACCTGCTGCTCCGTGATTAAACACAGTCGTGTGAGGATGTGTTTAAACAGCCATCGTGTCTCTTCTGTTGTGAGTCACACACTGTCAGTCGGATGAAGAGACGTCACACTGCGTTGTTTAGCAAGATCAGACAGTTGTGTGTGAAAGATGTGTTCACTGTAAGTACGGAAAATCACAGACCGTCGCCGGAATATTCTTCCAGCACCTGAGAATGAACCCGTTCTACGTTCCTAACCTTGAGAACTTTAGGCTGCAGTTGTGTGATGTTTCCGTGGTTTGACAGACTGAAAAGCACACACACACCAGATATAATTTATCTTCATTACACATCTTTTTTATTTTTTGTTCCTTTTTAAAACTAAGACACTTTATGTCTCTGACATCCTTTTTGGAAATCCAGTGTAAACATGCACTGGAAGCTCATTTGGATTTTAAACTGGGATTGAATTCAGTTGGAAACCAGTGAATTTGAGCTGTTTTCTGAGCTGAATTACTGACTGATAATTCATCACACCGTGATCAGATCATGGTTAGGTAGCTACAGTAGTGTTATGTGTATCATGTCTGTAGGTTACACAGATCCTGAGTTATGACACCTAATAAGCCATTTGCAACAGTCCGTGAAGTCCGGATCTCAGGCTCTAAGCGTTAAAGCTGGGATTCCACGACAGTGCGGATGACTAACTGGTTCTTTGTCAGGCTAAAGGGTTTTTTGGAAGTGTGACCTTCTGAAGTCCACTTAGAAAATATCTAGATTGTAAATGAATCCTCAATATGGAGATACACAGTCCTCTACACCTAGATACAAACACTACATCTGCACCGAATGCTCTTCAAAGAGACGTTCTTCACTCCGTGTTTGAAGACAAGGGGCGACTGATTCTCAGACACTCAGAGGAAACTGGTTCCACCACCTCAGCTGCAGGACAATGAAATGTCCAGATGCTTTCATACACTGTACATTTCATTCACCTTGAAGGAGGAGGGGTCAAGCCCAGGGGCAGTGCTTGGCCTGAACTTCCGGGCTGTTTTCCAATTTTTTTAACCGACATTCCCTGAAAATAACGAGCCAATCAACCAACCCTGAACCGAAAGCAAAACTGAGCAGCAAACAAACACGACACACACCAACACAATGGCCAGATGCCTTCAGCTCCTTCTGCCTACAGCACTTGGAGTTTATCATTAACCCGCAAGCTGATAGGTTCTTTTTGTTGAAGGGCACCTAGACTTTAGCGGAGATGCTCTCAAAATGTGATACGGGTGAAGAGAAAGCAGGAGGACTGGCAGAACGTGGAGACCACTCTCACCACGTGCGTAGTTTGAGTCCAAAGGCAGGTGAAGGCTGTTTTTTCCCTCAGTGTCGTGGCTTGGCTAACTGATGAAGTCTGTCTTATCGTAATGGGAATCGAGGAGATGTCATCTGATGTGTAGATGGATGACACTCCCGTGCCCGCTCTCTCGTGTCCAATATGTAGTTATAAATGACCCCAGTTCCGCTCAGACTGGCCACGGGCCTCTGTGCCGGACGGTTCATGCAGCAGCCGGCCGGTGATAAGAACTGCGTCCGCTCCACCAGCATTGTTTTGACGTTACTGATGGTCATGTCAGATGAAAAAGCAAGTGGTTCCCTGAGACACTGCTGCATATTCTGCTGTACGATAACTAGAGAACCTGCTGGGAGACGGAGTCTTTTAGGATTCAACTCACTGTTACTGTGCATCTGCTGCTCATTCTGATCAACTGTAACTCACAGTACCTATATCACCGCGCCTCAGTGTATATCACAATACCTACATTTAGAGCGTTATCATACTAATGTTAAAAACCCTCTAAATGTAGGTATTGTGATATACACTGAGGAGGAGGAGCTACAGTCTCTCATTAGGGTGAATATTAATAACTCTAAATGTAGGTATTGTGATATACACTGAGGAGGAGGAGCTACAGTCTCTCATTAGGGTGAATATTAATAACTCAAAATGTAGGTATTCTGATATACACTGAAGAGGAGGAGCTACAGTCTCTCATTAGGGTGAATATTAATAACTCTAAATGTAGGTATTGTGATATACACTGAGGAGGAGGAGCTACAGTCTCTCATTAGGGTGAATATTAATAACTCTAAATGTAGGTATTGTGATATACACTGAGGAGGAGGAGCTACAGTCTCTCATTAGGGTGAATATTAATAACTCTAAATGTAGGTATTGTGATATACACTGAGGAGGAGGAGCTACACTCTCTCATTAGGGTGGAATGTAGGTTCTGCTTGTCAATTCAAGCAAGTGGGCGGAGCCTGGAGAGTAAGTAAGAGAGTGACTTATTGCTTCTTCTCTCTTGAGTCCAGTTGACCAGCAGTCCCTGGCTGTCTGTTCAAACACACGTTTTTTGTTTTTTTGTTTTACACACACACACACACACACACACACACACACACAGTGGGGACTCCTGTGTAAACACACTCACTGACATCAGTAAATTACTTCTGAAAGACAGCAGCCACCCGGAGAGTTGTATGAGTAAAGGGACATTGAAGAGCCTGTGTATTAAATGTAGACTATTTTATTTTGCTTTAAGACCCTTTTTGAAGTTTATGACCCTAAAATAGTCAAAATTCTTTCGTAAATGTCCTTTTCTCAAACCTGTTGTGCCTTTAAAGGGCCTATATCATGGAAGACCACTTTTACAGTAGCTTGACCCATTCAGCCTACAGAATTGAAGCCCCTCCCAATCAGCCTTCAATTTATCCCCACCCATTCATCTTACAGCAGTTTAGCCCCACCCATTCAGCATACAGCAGTACAACTCCACCCATTCATCTTACAACAGTTTAGCCCCACCCATTCAGCATACAGCTGTACAACTCCACCCATCCATCTTACAGTAGTTTAGCCCCACCCATTCAGCATACAGCAGTACAACTCCACCCATCCATCTTACAGTAGTTTACCCCATCCATTCAACCTATAGCGGTTTAGCCCCACCCATTAATCTTACAGTAGTTTAGCCCTACTTATTCAACCTACAGCAGTACAACTCCACTCATTCAACCTACAGCAGTTTAGCTCCACCCATTCAGCATACAGCTGTACAACTCCACCCATTCAGCATACAGCAGTTTAACCACAGCCATTCAACCTACAGAAGTTTAGCCCCACCCATTCAGACTACAGAATTGAAGCCCCTCCCATTCACCATACAGCAGTTTAACCATTACAATGCTTATCTGCATATTTCAGCCTCATATAGACTAGAAGTGCAGATTTAGTGTCAGAATATGAAAATGAGAAATTGCAGGATATTGGCCCTTTAATGTTGATATATGTAAATAAGCTCTTTTCGGATTGGCTGCTCTATATTAAGCCTCATTCTATATTCACTTTCTTGGTGTTTGTCTGTTGGCTGGAAAGTTGTGATGTATGTAATTCCTTATTTAAGACTAAATGGGTGGTGAGTACAGTATTCCACACCTTGTTTGATTGAATACGGCACAGTGTGACCTCACTTTAAGCCTCTGCGAGTAACCTAATAAACAGAAGCCGGTTCATTCGACAGTGAGAGGCGTGTGCTGGAGCGCAGCCGGTAATGTGTGTCAGTGAGTATGTTTCTCAGTACTAATGAGAAGGGAGGTAACGTATTCACGAGCGCTAAACAAAAGCCTGTGAGGAAAAAGTCCTGGAAACGTCTGGGTTTCTCTCTCACCGCCATCCATTATAACTGTCTTCATTTGTCATGCTTTAGTTAATTTGCATGGACCATTAAAAGTAGAGCTTGAGAAGCTTCGCCTCTCGTGCAGTCGTGTACCGGTGCGGTTAGCCAGAGGAGGCACTGATGAACAGAGCTCAGAGTAGCTTCTCAGGCTTATTCATCTTACTTTGACCCCTCATTTCATTTTATTAAGGGTCTGTAATAGCTGCGCAGTTACACATCAACAGTGCATGCAATACATGATAGATACTGAATAAATTCATAGTAGATAATAAGTCATAGTGGATACTGAATCATTCATATTAGATACTGAATCATTCATATTACTGAATTGTTCATATTAGATACTGAATTGTTCATAATAGATACTGAATCGTTCATATTAGATACTGAATCGTTCATATTAGATACTGAATCATTCATATTAGATACTGAATCATTCATATTAGATACTGAATCGTTCATATTAGATACTGAATTGTTCGTAATAGATACTGAATCATTGATAGTAGATACTGAATCGTTCACTGTTTGATGGTAGATGCTGGTTTATTCGTAGTAAATGTTGAATAATGCACTGTAAGTTCATACATTAAGTATATTGTGACCCTTTCCTTTGTGTATTTGCTTTCAAACCTCAGTGACTCTATTTTTTTATACAAACCTTAAATCAAAACCAACGGGCTTCTTGCACATCTGAAGGATGATTGGTCAAACCACGGGCAGCATCACACCTTGTTTGACTCCGCCTCAATTGTCGTAATTCTTTTAAAATGCCGGTCGTGACTGCAGTGCTGGAAAGACCTTGAAGTGTCCGAGAGTCAGCCTAGGACAGGAGGGGCGGGGCTGTTTAGGAGTGAGGGAGAGAGTGATGGTGAATCTGATGGTGATGCTGAATTTACTGTGGGTTTACTGTTGAGCTGAGCAGTGCAGCAGAAAGCTGAGGGGTGTGTGTGGGTGGGTGTGGGTGGGTGTGTGTGTGTGTGCCGCAGTGTTCCCCATAACTTCCCTGAGTAACTTTCTGATGATTGTATTGTGTGTCAGCCGTGATGGCGGCTGCTTTTAATTAAAGTGTGGAGACTTCCTTCATCTCCCTGTTTCATTCTTAACTTCAGAAGCTCCACCTGGACCTCCACCAGACGTGCTGTGACGTCTCCAGATACTGGAAGTTTCTCAGTGACTCTTGATTGGCCCTCTTTGTACCTCACTGAACCTTCTGAAATGAGAGAGGAGGGTTATTCAGATGTTCTGCTGTTTGAATAAATGATGTTTATAAAGTTAGTTAATTAGTGTTGAATTAGTGTTACGTATAAAAAGTAACTGTTTAAAATGTTCAAAAGTAAATGGACAGATCAATAACATTTAATCAGCTCCTCTGACCAATCAGGAGAACTTTGTGGTTCTATAGTCCAGACTGTAGTTCATCTGTTTCTCTGCAGACTTAATTCTCCTCCTTTCACCCTGATATTCAATGATCAGGACCCCACAGGACCACCACAGAGCAGCTATTCTGAGGGTGGTGGGTCATTCTCAGCACTGCAGTCACACTGACGTGGTGGTGGTGTGTTAGTGTGTGTTGCTGGTACGAGTGGATCAGACCCATCAGTGTGAGCGGCGTCCTGTGAGCACTGATGAAGGACTAGAGGACGACCAACACAAACTGTGCAGAAACAGATGAGCTTCTGTCTCTGACTTTACATCTACAAGGTGGAGACACTCGGTCGGAGTGTCTAATAGAGTGGACAGTCAATCAACTACATTTAGGCTTCTTTGTTTCTGCTCTTTGTAATTTGTAATAACCACCAGTTTAAGATTCCCAGCAGAAGATTCCTGTGTTGCTCATTAGGCCGAACTGGATCACGTTCCTCTGCGTTTGGAGACGCATAGAGACGTTTCAGAGCCTCATTTCTCATTACGGCCTTGGTTGCTCTTGGTTGGGTTGCCATGTTTAATGCAAATTCCACCGTGATGTACGACCCTTCTCCAGCATCAGCACTATCTCCCCCCTCCATTTCCACGCATGGCTGACATCCTACCTCCGCACTGCATGCTTACTGAAGTCCTTCAAAAGCAGCGATATGCTCACGATTCTTTAAAACATCCTACCAAACCCAATCCGACGGGCTCGTCCTGAAGCGTAAAGTGTGGGCTGCTCAGGCAGAGTGAGACTGGTTTCAGTGGTACTTAACGAGTCGATGGTTTCTGATTTTTGGCGTCTCTCAGGTTCAGTATTGGGGTCTTTGGTTTTCCTCTTTGTCTGTTACCTCGGAATAATTAATCCAAATTAAACGGATGAGAACAAGCCATGATTCGCTCTGATGTTCATTTTCTGTTTGGGAATTCTTTCCTTTTGGGAAAATTGTAGGAGAACACTGGGACAGATGAGGGTTTGTCTCGGTTTTCTTCCTCTTCTGACTCTGAGCTTTTAATCAAACCAAGCTGAGGGGCATCAGCAGAACTAAAGCAATTACACTTCTAGCCTGTCTGTGTCCAGCGGTCTCCAGACAGTGGACTGAGCCTTACAGTCAGACTTTGGTCAGATTGAACAAACTTCATTCAGGCTAAACCACATTTCAGCCCCTAATACAGCAATTCACTTCTGTTAAATCACTATTACTTAATATGGAGTATTTCAGATATTAATGATATTAGAGATTCATTCTGGATATTAATGTTATTAGAGCTTCATTCTGGATATTAATGTTATTACAGATTCATTCTGGATATGAATGTTATTACAGATTCATTCTGGATATGAATGTTATTAGAGATTCATTCTGGATATGAATGTTATTACAGATTCATACTGGATATTAATGTTATTACAGATTCATTCTGGATATGAATGTTATTATAGATTCATACTGGATATGAATGTTATTAGAGATTCAAACTGGATATTAATGATATTACAGCTTCATACTGGATATTAATGTTATTAGAGATTCATTCTGATATTAATGTTATTACAGATTCATTCTGATATTAATGTTATTAGAGATTCATTCTGGATATTAATGTGATATTTCTCTCTCTTGCCCTGTTCTGTCAGTATCGCTCTGCTGGCTCCGTCTCGTGGCAGAAAAGGAACAATAAAAATCTCTGCAGTCAGCATTTCCACCAACCTCTGTGTGTGTGTGTGTGTGTGTGTGTGTGTGTGTGTGTGTGTGTGTGTGTGTGTGTGTGTGTGTATTGGGCTTGTTCACTGAATGCGTAAACATTCATTTACCCCCGGCAGTGGAACGTGAAGTTAATCAAAGTGATTATCAGTTATGATCATCATTGCTGTCTTTTGATTGTGTGTGTGTGTGTGTGTGTGTGTGTGTGTGTGTGTGTGTGTGTGTGTGTGTGAGCACTGTACTCGTCTGAGCGCATTCTACTTCACCATCTGGAGTCAGTCAGTGTGTGGGGCTGCTCACCCCGAGCCCCCAGCACTGTGACTGGCTGGGTTTGTTGTGTTGTTGACGTCAGTGTGACATCACACTCTATAAACGCAGTGAAGGTGCTGCTGAACGAGTGTGATTGAGTGAGTGTGGTAATCTAATTAGGGTGTAATCCTGAGCATCAGCCAGTCTGATGCGGTCTGATATCCTTGTTTAGGTAGAGAACAATGAGGCATCATTGGGGTGAAATTAGGCTGCTGCTGATTTTCAACAGCAAAATCACTTTTTAATGACATCACAGAGTCACGCAGACGTCTTATCACGTCTAATCATAAGTGAGACCAATTTCTACAAGGAACTTCAATGTGGACTTTTCTGCTCTGCAGTCTGATCAAATACATTTAAACAGCAGAAACCAAGCAGCCCTGTAACTTTTACACACTTGTGTGTAAAATGGTGTTGGCTGGTGATGAGCAGAGCCTGGTTTCCTCCAGACGTGATGTTTGGCTTTCAGTCCAGAAAGTTCAGTCTTTTTGTTTCTCATGGTCTGAGAGTCCTTTAGGTGTCTTTAGGTAAACTCCAGACAGGCCGTTAGTGAGGAGTGGCTTCCATCTGCACACTCTACCATAAAGGCCTTGACTGGTGGAGTGGTTGTCCTACTAGAGGGTGTCCTCTCTCCACAGAGCAACGTTGGAAACCATCAGGTTCTTGGTCACCTCCCTGACTAAGGTCCTCCTATTGCTCAGTTTAGCCATGCAGCTCTATGAAGAGTCCTGGTGGTTCCAAACTTCTTCCATTTACAGATGATGGAGCCACTGTGCTCATTGAGATCTTCAATGCAGCAGAAATGTCTCTGTACCTTCTCCAGATCTGTCTCGGAGGTCTACAGACAGTTCCTTAGACTTCATGTCTTGGTTTGTCTCTGATCTGCACTGTCTACTTTGAGTCCTTATATAAACAGGTGTGTCTTTACAAATGATGTCCAATCAACTGACACCACAGGTGTCCTATCAAGCTGTAGAAACTGAGGGAGGATCAGTGGAAGCAAGATGCACCTGAGCTCAGTTCTGAGTGTCGTGGTGAAGACTGTGAATAATGTACATGTTTAATTTTTGTGTTTTATTTTTAATAAAGTTTTACTCACTTTGTCATCGTGTTTGTAGAATTTAAAATCCATTTTGGAAAAAGGCTGTAACATCAAAAGGTGAAGCACTTTCAATGCACTGTAGATGTAACTGGTTACATATTAAGGATGAGTTTATTGAAGAAAACTGTCCAATTGAACGGAGGCTCTAGTCCCCTGTTGGTCCTCTAGATGAGATACGGTTTGTCATGGAGGTTTACAGGTTCCGTAAAGCATCCTGCAGCACATGTACCCACAGATGTTGCAGCTGGGCCTGTAGATCCTGCACACTCGTAAGTTGCTGAAGCTCCATCTAGCTGCTCAAAGTGCTCAATCTGGTGAGTGGGCAGGACAAGGCTCCCCAGATCATAGTGTGTCACTCCACAGCAAAGGCAGGACTGAAGCGCTCACCACAAGGCCTCCATATTTAAGCCCCTCCCGAACAGAAAATTGATTCATCACTAAAGACAATATGGTTCCAGTCCATGTTTCTCTGAAAACGAAGGCGATGGTGGCTTGGTCAGAACGGCCTGTCGGTCAGCTGGACCAAATGTCTTTGAGTCGTAGAGGCACGTCTGGCAGTCAGCGATCTCTCACCAAGTGGTGCACCCAAAAGTAGCCTCCGAGAGCCTTTTTATAGGGCAGTGGGGACATAGCTTTACATCCTCTAGTTCTAGTGCCAAGAACCAGTGTCTCCTCTGCCCTCTCCCCTGTTTTCAATAACATATCTGCCTGAGACTCATTTGTTTCTGTGATAGAATGTGGACAGAACTGAATCAGAAGGTGCACAATGTACTACTTCAATGATCTCAATGAACAGTTGTCAGTTTCCTGGTTTTAACATCTTTCTCTTTGCCTTTCTGTGTCCAGGTGACGACCTGCCGGGCCAAATCATGGTTCGGAAGAACAGAAAGGACCCCCGGGCCCTGTTGGTGACGCTTACCCTTGCTGATCGGAAGCAGACGTATAGCCTTCAGTGAAAACTGCTGCTCCGGTTCCAGACACAGGCGTCTTTCACAAGAACGAAGTGCTTGTCTCCAACTGGGACTGAATAAACATCAGAAAATAGAACTAATCTCTGCTTACAACCCACTAAACTGACTGCGGGATCTATAATCTCACGCCTTTCTGGATTATATGAACACACCCACAGTTCTGTAACTCCGTGTGGTCCTTCTCATACGATCTATTTGTAACCATTATGGATCAAGCTTTTAGAGGTTCAGATGTGAACAATTCAGAGTAAACTTCTCTACGACCCCAAACCCTCTGAAGGACCGTTTATATCTTAACTGTCCAAGTATACGGTGCTGGAGATCGCGCGGACACATCAAATTTGACAGTAATTCTAAATCACCTTCCTCGAGTCCTGCTAATCTGCACCCTGAAACTGACCGTTAGAACGGCTATACTCCATTTATCTCCATCTGCTTTCAGACCTGGAAGCCAGTCAGCTGCTTCACAAAGTGCTGATGGTGGATTTGTATCTTCATACGTGGCTGGACAGCTCTGCTGATACTAGACTATGGCTCAGAGACCACATTATGAATCATAATTGTATGAAAGAAATTGATGCTGTTTTTGCTTTAATAAAAATTGTGCCTCTTTCTAAACGTCTTTGATGCTGATTATTTATCTCTTTAGTTGAAGTTTCTAATAAAGTTTATATCTTTAATCTCACTGGCCACTTTATTAAAAACACCAACCTCTGCTTCCTCTCACTGGCCACTATATTAGAAACACTCCCCTTCTGCTTCATCTCACTGGCCACTTTATTAGAAACACCCCCGTCTGCTTCCTCTCACTGGCCACTTTATTAGAAACACCCCCATCTGCATCTTCTCACTGGCCACTTTATTAGAAACAACCCCTTCAGCTTCTTCTTACTGGCCATTTTATTGGAAACACCCCCTTCTGCATCTTCTCACTGGCCACTTTGTTAGAAACACCCCCGTCTGCTTCCTCTCACTGGCCACTTTATTAGAAACACCCCCTTCTCCTTCTTCTTAATGGCCACTTTATTAGAAACACCCCCTTCAACAACTTCTTAATGCTCACTTTCTTAGAAACACCCCCATCTGCTTCCTCTCAATGGCCACTTTATTAGAAACACCCCTGTCTGCTTCTTCTTACTGGCCACTTTATTAGAAACACCCCTGTCTGCTTCTTCTTACTGGCCACTTTATTAGAAACACCCCTGTCTGCTTCTTCTTAATGGCCACTTTATTAAAAACACCCCCATCTGCTTCTTCTTACTGACCACTTTATTAGAAACACCTCCATCTTCTTACACCCCCATCTGCTTCCTCTCACTGGCCACTATATTAGAAACACTCCCCTTCTGCTTCATCTCACTGGCCACTTTATTAGAAACACCCCCGTCTGCTTCCTCTCACTGGCCACTTTATTAGAAACACCCCCGTCTGCTTCCTCTCACTTTATTAGAAACAACCCCTTCAGCTTCTTCTTACTGGCCACTTTATTAGAAACACCAACATTTCAGCTTCTTCTTCATGGCCACTTTATTAGAAACACCAACATTCAGCTTCTTCTTACTGGCCACTTTATTAGAAACACCCCTTCTGCTTCTTCTTAATGGCCACTTTATTAGAAACACCACCATCTACTACTACTTATTGGCCACTTTAATAGAAACACCCCATATTAGAAACACTCCCCTTCTGCTTCATCTCACTGGCCACTTTATTAGAAACACCCCCTTCTGCTTCCACTCTCACTGGCCACTTTATTGAAACACCCCGTCTGCTTCCTCACTGTACTTTATTAGAAACACCCCGTCTGCTTCTTCTTACTGTGCACTTTATTGGAAACACCTTCTCGGTGCTTCCACTAACAGGCCACTTTATTGGAAACATGCAGTGATTCCACTCACTGGCCACTTTATTAGAAACAACCCCTTCGCTTCTTCTTACTGGCCACTTTATTGGAAACACCCCCTTCTGCATCTTCTCACTGGCCACTTTATTAGAAACAACCCCTTCAGCTTCTTCTTACTGGCCACTTTATTGGAAACACCCCCTTCTGCATCTTCTCACTGGCCACTTTATTGGAAACACCCCCTTCTGCGTCTTCTTACTGGCCACTTTATTAGAAACAACTCCATCAGCTTCTTCTTACTGACCACTTTATTAGAAACACCCCCTTCTGCATCTTCTCACTGGCCATTTTATTAGAAACACTAACATTCTGCTTCTTCTTAATGGCCACTTTATTAGAAAAACACCAACATTCTGCATCTTCTCACTGGCCGCTTTATTAGAAACAACCCCTTCAACTTCTTCTTACTGGCCACTTCATTAGAAACAACCCCTTCAGCTTCTTCTTACTGGCCACTTTATTAGAAACACCCCCTTCAGCTTCTTCTTACTGGCCACTTCATTAGAAACACCCCCATCTGCTTCCTCTCACTGGCCACTTTATTTGAAACACCACCATCTACTACTTCTTACTGGCCACTTTATTAGAAACACCCCCTTCTGCTTCCTCTCAATGGCCACTTTATTAGAAACACCCCTGTCTGCTTGTTCTTACTGGCCACTTTATTAGAAACACCCCCCTCTTCATCTTCTTACTGGCCACTTTATTGGAAACAACAACATTCAGCTTCTTCTTACTGGCCACTTTATTAGAAACACCAACATTCAGCTTCTTCTTACTGGCCACTTTATTAGAAACACCCCATTCTGCTTCTACTTAATGGCCACTTTATTAGAAACACCCCCTTCAGCTTCTTCTTAATGGTCACTTTCTTAGAAACACCCCCTTCTGCTTCTTCTTAATGGCCACTTTATTAGAAACAACCCCTTCAGCTTCTTCTTACTGGCCACTTTATTAGAAACACCAACATTTCAGCTTCTTCTTCATGGCCACTTTATTAGAAACACCAACATTCAGCTTCTTCTTACTGGCCACTTTATTAGAAACACCCCTTCTGCTTCTTCTTAATGGCCACTTTATTAGAAACACCACCATCTACTACTACTTATTGGCCACTTTAATAGAAACACCCCCTTTCTGCTTCCTCTCACTGGCCACTTTATTAGAAACAACTCCTTCAGCTTCTTCTTACTGACCACTTTATTAGAAACACGCCCTTCTGCATCTTCTCACTGGCCACTTTATTAGAAACACCAACATTCTGCTTCTTCTTAATGGCCACTTTATTAGAAACACTAACATTCTGCATCTTCTCACTGGCCACTTTATTCCTGTCTGCTTGTTCTTACTGGCCACTTTATTAGAAACACCCCCCTCTTCGTCTTCTTTACTAGCCACTTTGTCATTTCCCAGCCTACGTCTTCTTACTGACCACTTTATTAGAAACAACAACATTCAGCTTCTTCTTACTGGCCCTTTATTTTAAAACACCAACATTCAGCTTCTTACTGGCCACTTTATGAAACACCCCATTCTGTGTAATGCGCTATTGAAACACCCTTCAGCTTCTTCTTAATGGTCACTTTCTTAGAAACACCCCCTTCTGCTTCTTCTTAATGGCCCTTTAATAGAAACAACCCCCTTAACTAACCTATACTTACTAGCCCTTTATTAGAAACACCAACATTTCAGCTTCTTCTTCATGGCCTTTATTGAAACACCAACATTCAGCTTCTTCTTACTGGCCACTTTATTAGAAACACCTTCTGCTTCTTCTTAATGTACTTTAATGAAACACCACCATCTCTTCTACTTATTGGCCCTTTATTGACACCCCCTTTCTGGCTTCCTCTCACTGGCCACTTTTTGTTGAACAACTCCTTATTCTTCTTACTGACCACTTTATTAGAAACAAGCCTTCTGCATCTTCTCATGGCCCTTTATTAGGAAACACCAACATTCTGGCTAACTTCTTAATGGCCACTTTATTAGAAACACTAACATTCTGCATCTTCTCACTGTACTTTATTAGAAACACCTTCTCGTCTTCTTCTTCTTAATGGCCCATGTGAAAACACCCCTGTCTGCTTCTTCTTACTGGCCACTTTGGCCAAACAGCCTTCAGCTTCTTCTTGCGGCAATTTGTGGAAACTACCCCTTCTGCGTCTTCTTACTGACCACTTTATTAGAAACACCCCCTTCTGCTTCTTCTTAATGGCCACTTTATTGGAAACACCCCCTTCTGCGTCTTCTTACTGGCCACTTTATTGGAAACACCCCCTTCTGCGTCTTCTTACTGGCCACTTTATTAGAAACAACCCCTTCAGCTTCTTCTTACTGTGCTTTGTTAGAAACAACCCCTTCGAGCTCTTACTTACTGGCCACTTTATTAGAAACACCCCTTCTGCTTCTTCTTAATGGTCACTTTATTAGAAACAACCCCTTCTGCTTCTTCTTAATGGTCACTTTCTTAGAAACACCCCGTTCTCCGTCTTCTTACTGGCCACTTTATTAGAAACACCCCCTTCTGCTTCTTCTTAGTGGTCACTTTCTTAGAAACACCAATATTCAGCTTCTTCTTCATAGCCCCAGTTTATTAGAAACACCCCGTCTGCGTCTTCTCACTGGCCACTTTGATAGAAACACCCCGTCTGCATCTTCTCATAGCCACTTTATTAGAAACAACCCCTTCAGCTTCTTCTTACTGGCCACTTTGTTGGGCTACCCTTCTGCATCTTCTCACTGGCCACTTTAATGAAACACCTTCTGCTTCTTCTTAATGTTAATTTATTGAAACACCTTCGTCTTCTTACTGACCACTTTGTTAAACACCCCCATCTGCTATTTCTTAATGGCCACTTTATTAGAAACACCTTCGTCCGCTGCTTACTAGCTACTTTGTGGAAACACCACCTTCTGCTTCCTCTCACTGGCCACTTTATTAGAAACAACTCCTTCAGCTTCTTCTTACTGACCACTTTATTAGAAACACGCCCTTCTGCATCTTCTCACTGGCCACTTTATTAGAAACACCAACATTCTGCTTCTTCTTAATGGCCACTTTATTAGAAACACTAACATTCTGCATCTTCTCACTGTTACTTTATTGGAAACACCCTTCTAGGTCAACTATTTCTTGTGGCCACTTTATTAAACACCCTGTCTGCTTCTTCTTACACAGCCACTTTATTAGAAACAACCTTCAGCTTCTTCTTTTGGCCAATTTATTGAAACACCCCCTTCTGCGTCTTCTTACTGACCACTGTTAGAAACACCCTTCCTGCTTCTTCTTAATGCGCCGCTGTTGGAAACAACCCCTTCTGCGTCTTCTTACTGTACTTTATTGGAAACACCCCCTTCTGCGTCTTCTTACACAGCCCCACTTTATTAGAAACAACCTTCAACTTCTTCTTACTGGCCCTTTATTGGAAACAACCCCTTCAGCTTCTTCTTACTGGCCACTTTATTAGAAACACCCCCTTCTGCTTCTTCTTAATGGCCACTTTATTAGAAACAACCTTCAGCTTCTTCTTATTAATTCACTTTCTTAGAAACATACGTTCTCAATGCTTCTTACACAGCCACTTTATTAGAAATACCCCCTTCTCTTCTTCTTAATGGTCACTTTCTTAGAAACACCAATATTCAGCTTCTTCTTCATGGCCAGTTTATTAGAAACACCCCTGTCTGCATCTTCTCACTGCCCACTATTAGAAACACCCCGATCTGCATCTTCTCTGTCCACTTCATTAGAAACAACCCCTTCAGCTTCTTCTTATAGCCACTTTATTGGAAACACCTTCTGCATCTTCTCACTGGCCCTTTATTAGAAACACCCCCTTCTGCTTCTTCTTAATGGCCAATTTATTGGAAACACCCCCTTCTGCGTCTTCTTACTGACCACTTTATTAGAAACACCCATGCTATTGTAATGGCCACTTTATTAGAAACACCCCCTTCTGCGTCTTCTTACTGGCTACTTTATTGGAAACACCACCTTCTGCTTCTTCTTAATGGCCACTTTATTACAAACACCCTTCTCACGTCTTCTTACTGGCTACTTTATTGAAACACCCCTTCTTCTTAATGGCCACTTTGTTGAAACACCGCCTTCTCGTCTTCTTAC
This sequence comes from Acestrorhynchus altus, assembly GCA_034509495.1. Taxonomy (NCBI): domain Eukaryota; kingdom Metazoa; phylum Chordata; class Actinopteri; order Characiformes; family Acestrorhynchidae; genus Acestrorhynchus; species Acestrorhynchus altus. The sequence goes on from CM067514.1 coordinate 31,453,421, forward strand.
TGGCGCTTTATTGAAACAACTCCTTCAGCTTCTTCTTACTGACCGCTGACCAAGCTCAAGCCCATGCCATCTTCTCACTGTACTTTATTGAAACACCAACATTCTGGCTAGCTAGCAATGGCCACTTTATTAGAAACACTTACAGCATGCTCCAATTCATTTGCCATTTTATTAGAAACACCTTCTGTGTGCTTCTTACTGGCCACTTTATTAGAAACATCTACTCCATGTTCCAACTCACTGGCTATTTTATTAGAAACACCACATCTACTAACTTCTTACTGGCCACTTTATTAGAAACACCCCCTTCTGCTTCATCTCACTGGCCACTTTATTAGAAACACCCCTGTCTGCTTCTTCTTACTGGCCACTTTATTAGAAATCCCACACTCTTCGTCTTCTTATGACACTTCCAGTGAAACACCCCTTCTGCATCTAACACTGACCACTTTATTAGAAACACCAGCATTCAGCTTCTTCCTCATGGCCGCTTCAATGAAACACCAACATTCAGCTTCTTCTTACTGGCCACTTGTTGAAACACCTTCTGCTTCTTCTTAATAGCCACTTTATTAAAACACCACGTCTGCATCTTCTCTGTACTTTGAAACATAACATTCCAGCTTCTTTTAATGGCCAGTTTGTGTTTCACCAACATTCAGCTTCTTCTTACTGGCCACTTTGTGAGAGCACCCCTTCTGCTTCTTCACTTACTGGCCACTTTGTGAAACACCCCTTCAGCTTCTTCTTATTGGCCCCCTTTATTAAAACACCCCTGTCTGCTTCTTCTTACTGGCCACTTTGTGGCTCACCAACATTCAACCTAACTGCTGGCCACTTTATTGAAACACCCCCTTCTGCTTCCTCTCTTTGGCCACTTTATTAGAAACACCACCCATCTACTACTACTTATTGGCACTTTATTGAAACACCCTTTCTGCTTCCTCTCACTGCTTCGCTATTGAAACAACCTTCAGCTTCTTCTTACTGGCCCTTTGTGGAAACACCTCTTCCTGGGTAGCTGTACTTTGGCCACTTTATTAGAAACAGCCCCTTCAACTGTAATGGACACTTTATTGAAACAGCCCCTTCAACTCTTAATGGTCACTTTATTGAAACGCAACATTCAGCTTCTTCTTAATGGCCACTTTATTGGAAACACCAACCTTGTACTTACTCACTGGCCACTTTATTGGAAACAACCCCTTCAGCTTTGTGTACCTGGCCACTTTGTTAAACACCTTCTACTTCTTCTTAGCCATGCACTTTATTAGAAACACCATATCTACTACTGTATTGGCACTTTATTAGCCCTTTCTGCTTCCTCTCTGTACTTCATTAAAAACACCCGTCTTCTTCTTACTGGCCACTTTATTAAAAACACCTACCTTGTGTCTCAACTTACTGGCCACTTTATTAGAAACACCTACCTTGTTTCTTCTTAATGGCCACTTTATTGGAAACATCTACCTCGTGTTTGGACTTAGTGGCCAGTTTATTGAAACACCAACATTCAGCTTCTTCTTAATGTGGCCAGTTTATTGGAAACAACCTTCAGCTTCTTCTTACTGGCCACTTTATTAGAAACACCCCCTTCTGCTTCTTCTTAATGGCCACTTTATTAGAAACACCACCATCTACTACTACTTATTGGCCCACTTTATTAAACACCTTTCTGCTTCCTCTCACTGGCCACTTTATTAGAAACACCCCGTCTGCTTCTTCTTACTGGCCACTTTATTAGAAACAACCCCTTCAGCTTCTTCTTAATGGCCACTTTATTAGAAACAGCCCCCTTCCAACTGTAATGGTCACTTTATTAGAAACACCAACATTCAGCTTCTTCTTAATGGCCACTTTATTAGAAACAGCCCCTTCAGCTTCTTAATGGTCACTTTATTAGAAACACCAACATTCAGCTTCTTCTTAATGGCCACTTTATTAGAAACACCTTCACCTTCCCCACACTGACCACTTCTATTAGAACAGCCCCCATCTTTGTACAATTTAATTTTTTTATATTTCGGGGTGTTTCTAATAAAATGTCGTGTGAGAAAAGAGGTATTTCTAATAAAGTAACCCGTGAAAAGAAGCAGAAGAAGTGTTTCTAATAAAGTGGCTTGAAAAGAACGCAGACGAGGGTGTTTCACAATAAAGTAAGCCGGTTGAAGAGAAGCAGAGAAGTGTTTCTAATAAAGTAACCGAAATGTCGAGAAGGGGTGTTTCAATAAAGTAATGCCAGTAATCGGAAAACGAATTGGGGGTGTTCTAATAAATGACCAGCTGAAAACAGATGAAGTGTTTCTAATAAAGAAATGGCCAGTGTGAAACAGAAGTTTGTTTTTTATTAATGGTCTTTTATATTGAATTTTTTGATCCACACTTTAAAACAGTTCTGTGTATCTTTTGTCTTTGTGCAGTTTTGTGTTGGTTTGGAGGCTTCTTCAGCAGAGTCTTTCTTATCAGAGGAGGAGAAAATAAAGATGGGTGATGAATTAATTACACTGGCTGGGTGTGTAATTAACGACTGGTCACTGGGACTGTTATCTTGGGGTCAAGGAGGTTCACTGTGCCCAGTGAGCCCAAACTCAGTGACACACTGCGGTGATTTATTCCTGATCAGATGAGCCCTGATACTGAGAGCACTTCTGAATTCTACAGCTGGATCTTCATAATCATATACTGGAGAAACATCTGTCTGCAGCTGCATCTTTAATTCTGATCTGATAATAAAGGGCTGCTTTTTCTGGGACATCCTGAATTGGTCCTTCACTCTGCAGGAAGAAGGTGTGAAGGGGATGAAGGGAGAGCGGAGCAGAAATCAATTACAATTATTCTCTGTTGACAAAGTAATTAAAGTCGGACTGGGCAGCAGAGAGGCTTTATCGCTCAGTAGATTTATGACAGTGTCTGCAGTGCGCATGCGTGATGAGCATGCTAAACACACACAATCAGGCCGTTCAGTTCCACTTTCATTCATATTTTATTGAGTGAACTGATCGTTTAATCAGTTCCAGGCCCTGCACTTCCCACCCCATCACATCCCTGCTCCTGACCCACAGCCGGCCCGGCGCACAGTCGGTATAGACAAATAAGGGCTAACCTTGAGCTCCTCTGTCCCATCTCTGAGAACCCTTGAGCTCTCCAGCCACCACTTCACACTGGCTACTGGACCTCCACTAGTTTCCAACCTGCATCAGCAACTATGTAGAAATGGACACAGACCCTAATGATCTGCTACTATTCTGTCCACCAGTGAACTCACATCACACCAGTACACCAGAGTATTAGAACAGAGGTCTAATACCAGTGTCCCCTAACTGTGTATGAGTAGTTTGACCAGAGGTGGAGGGGTCCCTCCTTGTGAGCCTGGTTCCTCCTGAGGTTTCTTCCTCCAGCTCTGATGGGGTTTAATCTGCACTGTGGCCCTTTGGCTCAGTGGCGTTTATGTCTTTATCCTTTGTTCATGTGTTGTTGTTATATATATTTTGTATTGTGTGTGTGTGTGTTTGTGTGTGTGTATACACAATATATATATATATATATATATATATATATATATATATATACTAACATACTATTTTTTTATTTGTTAGTATTAATATTAATCCTCCTGATAACAATAAACCCCGCCCCCCACCACCACCACCTCAAGCTTTAGAACTGGGTTGCCAGGTTCACTTTTTTAGTGGTCGTTTTAAAATACAATTCAGAGTAAAACTCGCAGGTGCGATTTTTGTTTGTTTGTTTGTCTTTTATTTATAGTTTGAATGGCACCTTAATTTTGAGCTTCAGCTACTGTAGAAGGCTTTTCAGTAATTTACCCTGACTGAGACATCAATAACCAGCAAACAGACAAAACTGAATGTATTCTTCATTTAACCTGAGATTCTAATGACCAGCAATTCAGAAATGATCAGGAGTAAATTCTTAGTTTTTAGTCTTAATTGTGTTTCTATTAAAATATTAGAAATGACTGTAAAACATAATTAGGTTTTATTATTACACAAATTAAACAAATTGCTTAACAAGAAATATGAATTAGATTATCAAAATGAAAACAGTTAGATTGGCAGGAGGTTTAAGGTAGCAGAAGGTTTAAGGTGCTGGTAGTTCTTATTAAAATTTAGTTTGAATTTTTTCTTCAGACTCTTAATGTTGGGCTTTAGCTTCTGTAGAGGGGTTTTGGACAGACTTTGGGCTTGATTTTCTGTATTTGCACCTGCAGCCACACTAGACAAATCTATACAGGAGAACTGCGACTTCAACCTGAATGACGAGTTGAGAGGACGCAGTAGGTTGGTGTTTCTAATAAAGTGGCCACTGAATGGAAGCACAACGCTGATCCTTTTAATAAAAGGTTTATTGTGAGCTTTAATTATATACTGAATTATTTCAACCGCTATTAAAGAAGGTTCTCTGGTTCTTTTCCCTTTTGACGCTTTTGTGTTCATTTGGAAGCTTCTTCAGCTTCTGATCAAAGAAGGAGAAAAAAAAGTAATGGATTAATTAAACTGCTCCTTAAAACAGAGTAAGACTGGCAGGAGCTTTAAGGTGCTGCTAGTTCTTATGAGCTGCACAGTTTGAGTGTTTTCTTCAGACTTTGTGAGCCTTCGTTTTGACTTTGGGCCAGGTGTAATTTATTGCTGCTGTTTGTGTTTATGATATTATAGACTATCATGCATCATAGATAGTTTTAAAAATGCGTGTATTGTAAGACATTACAGAGATTGAATATCTGAGGGACAGCCAGATATTGATGGCAAGGAACTTGCTGTGGAGATGCAAAATCCTCATTTGCCATCAAAAAAGAAGAAGCTGGCAGAAATATACCCCAATATGGGGCAGTTCTGAGAATCTCTACCACCGTTTCTGCAGCTAAAAGGAGCTTCTCTAAGCACAAACTCATTAAAACGGACCTGGAATTTCCATCTTTAGCATAAATGGTGAGATCTCTGAAGACAGGCAAGAGACGTTAGGCTGTAAAACAATGCTGTAACTGGCATATTGCACTGATTTGCACTGTTTTTTTTCTCTCAACAACCTAAAGCTCTACAGTGTCTTTGAGTGTAAGAACATAATGATGGATGATGCAAGGGGGCACCAAGCAAAATCTTGCCTAGGGCACCACGTTTGGTCAGGGGCGGCTCTGTCCCGACCTGCATTCACAGTTGAATCAATCTTAATTTATGATTGAATTTCAAAGCTAGTTCATTAATGTCGCAACGTTGTTTCGCGTTTGATGTATAATATTCTGTTAGCCTTTTCACAATGATTTAATATTGGCGCATTGTTCCAGCGACAAACGCTGGCATCATTTCAAACACATTTCAATGTTGAAGGTCAGTCATGTGCAAGCTGGGCTACACAGTCATCCTCTGAGGATTGAAGATGAAGCTCCACCATCATTTCAAACTGTAGTGAACACAACCCACTGCAACCCCAAAGCACACGGGGGACAATGAACTGTTACAGTAGCTGAGTAATGGAGGGAGAGGACAGATAAGATGCTGAGAAACGGATGGCTGTGGCATCACTGGGCATCAAACCAGACCTCCTGATAACATGCAGAGATGATCAACATTAACATTTCTTCTTCATGCACAACATTTCAGAGTTCATTCAAAGATAGATCTTTTGTGACTCCTAAATATAACTCCTTTTGGAGAACTGTTGGACCCCCAAACAGTATCTGAACCCTCGATATGAGATGGTCTTGTGGGGTCCTGACAACTGGGTGAACAAAGTATGTCAGTCTTTCTATGTATGATATTTATTTGTACATTTTGGGGTTTTTTTTTATTACAGGCAAGTAATGGTGTTGTATTCACCAGTTTGGTATACGCTGAGCTCTGTAGTTTGCATGTGTGCAAAAATAAAGTTCATTTGCAACTGAGGGAGCAAGAGGCGTGATAAGGGTCGTTTAAGACCACTTCTGGTGGCCAGCTCACCAACATTGTCTACAGGCTCATATCGGTATCTCTGGCTGTAGGTCTTCACTGAGATCCTCACTGAGATCTGTCTCCGTCACCTGGAGGAGAGCCTGTACTGGAGCCCGAAATAGAAACTGGCATTTGCGTAAAAGTTTCACCACAGGCAGTTCCAATCCAGCCCCCACCCAGTGCCACGCCCCAAGCCCCCACCTCCCAATTGCATGAATTGCCACCTTAGCCAATCCTGGAAGACATGACGCAGAAATGCTTACCTCAGGGGTTGAATACATATATATATATATATATATATATATATATATATATATATATATATATATATGCTCTCTTTCATATATATATATATATATATATATAAATTATGAGAATATTATATGTATATTATATTACATTTCGTTGTTCCTTAAAATCATTTAATCTGCATCTTTTTTATGTTCACTTTTTAGTATGAACTGACATATATATATATATATATATATATATATATATATATATATATATATATATATATATATATATAGAGAGAGAGAGAGAGAGAGAGAGAGAGAGAGAGAGAGAGAGATGTTAAATGTTTAACTGGTTTATATGTGTGATATTTTGTATATTATAAGTGTATCTTGTATAAATATGTAGAGTTTTATATATGAATCAGACTGTTATATATGATATTATAATAAATAATAAAGTTATGTATAAGAGAATATAATGTGATGAGTCCTGAGGGTCAGCTTGTTTAATCAATATGAAAGCGCGCACGCACGAGCACAGAGCCTTTAAAAAAGGAAAGAGGGGATGAGTGAGTGGAGAGAGAGAGAGAGAGAGAGAGAGAGAGAGAGCTGCAGACTGGGAGCTGTGCAGCTGCTGTACATTTGCTCCTCGAGCTGAATTCGTGCGGATATTCCCACACACACACACACACACACACACAGAATGGTGAGTACCCCGCCGAAACTTCTCTCTCTCTCTCTCTCTCTCTCTCTCTCTCTCTCTCTCTCTCTCTCTCTCTCTCTCTCTCTCTCAGGTAGATCTCAGGTGTTTAATGTTGTAGCAGCGCTGCAGCATCCAGACTGATCTCACCCTCTTATTAATATTATCATCATTATTATTATTGTCGCTTTAGAGAAGGTGTGTGTGTGTGTGTGTGTGTGTGTGTGTGTGTGTGTGTGTGTGTGAGACCAGAGAGAGAGAGAGAGGGGAGAGAGAGTCACCATGTTCATATGTGTGTGTGTGAGAGAGAGAGAAGGGGTATGTGTGTGTGTGTGTGTGTGTGTGTGTGTGTGTGTGTGTGTGTGTGTTAGACTGAGGGAGAAATGAGGCGGAAAATTAAAGAAGCTCCAACAAAACAGAGAGAGAGAGAGAGAGAGAGAGAGAGAGAGAGAGAGAGAACGAGAGAGAGAGAGAGAGAGGTGGACAGAGACACAGAGATGGAGAGAGAGTTTTGAGAGAGAGGGGAGAGGGAGAGAGAGAAGAGAGAGAGACAGAGAGACTGAGAGGATGAATGAAAGCAGGATCAGGTGTTACTAGTCAATGAGTGTGGTGTGATGATGGTGAAGATGGTAATGATGGTTTTATATCATGTTGGTTTTGATTGTTTGTAGTTTGTTTGTTTGTTTGTTTGTTGTTTGTTTGTCTGTTAGTTTGGTGCTGTTTACTGAAGCTGTGTTGTTTGGGGCAGGAGGGCAGTGAACAGAGGGAGATGCAGCAGCGGGACGGAGAAAGGGGGCAACAACTTCTGCCCCGCGGAGAGTAAAAACTTTTGCCCCACTGAGGATAAAAATTTCTGCCCCACAGAGGGTAAGAACTCCTACCTGGCGGAGCAGGGCAGAGCGCGCGCCGAGGAGGCAGAAGGAGGCTACGGCACTTTCAGCAGCGTGCAGGGGGTGAGTGCGGCTGAGGGCAGATTTTACAGCACTCGGGGTTAATGTGCGCAAAGTGCCACAAATAATCCCCTTTACGGAATATTTCGGGAGAGTCATCATGGAAACACTTATAACACTGCGGTTATATCATTTTTATTAATATATTATCATTACTATATTATTATTATTATTATTATTATTATTATTATTATTATTATTATTATTATTACATTTGTTGGTATCATATTATTATTATTATTGTATTTTTATATATTGTATTATTACATTGTTTAATTATTATTATTATTACAGTATACTATTATTGTAGTATTATTATTTTTATTGTGGTTGTGTTACTGTTATCATTATCATTATTGTGTGTATTATTATTATTATTATTATTATTGTGCTCTGCACTGAAATAATGACTAGGAATGACTGCGCGACGCACAGGTTAGTGCGTGATTGATTTGATTGATTAATTAATGAGTTCGTTCCTGTAATTGAATATGAAATGATTATCATTATTATTATAATATCATTAGTGGTCATTCTCACACACACACACACACACACACACACACACACACACACACACACACACACACACACACACACACACCTGTGGATAGTTTTGATGAATCTGATTCTAAACCCGACATCCGTTTAAGCCCGTTATTATTACAATTCGGATTCATAACCTTAACACCAAATCACAGATCAGTCAGTCTGTAAACGGAAATCCAAAATACCATCACCACCAAAACCACCACCCACCCCACCACCACCATACTCACCAACAACAACAACAACAACAACAACAGCAACAACCAACAACAATAATAATAATAATAATAATAAAATAATAATAATAATAATAATAATTATAATAATAAAGAATCTGGATTAAATAAAAATAAAGCTGAATCTACCAGAACAGCCCTGTTTTAAAGGAGTGGAGGTTCTTGTAAAGACAGCTTAAAGAACCATTTCTATGCATAATGGGTTCTATGCCTTTCTAAAAGGTTCCCCGCTGTGATGGTTAAGAACCTTTTGAAACATGTTCTGTCGGAGAAAAGAATGTTCAGCTATTCTTCAAATAGAATCATTTCCAGAAAGAGAAGCGCTTTTGAGTAGATTTTATTCTGATTCTAAAATAATTCGTTTAAACCGACGAGTGGATCACTGGAACCCGCAGCTGCGGCTGTAAACCTGGAGTTTAACTGAGCTGACACTGCAGAACTCCTGTACCTGCAGCTCATTGTTAACAACCAGGGTTTACTGCACCACCACCATCATCACCATCACCACCATCATGCCAGCACCATCACCGGCATGTTTCCATCCACCACCACCACCACCACCATCATCACCATTATTAGTATTATTATTATTATTATTATTATTATTATTATTATTATTATTATTATTATTATTATTATGTTACAATGGTGTGTTAGATGTGTGTGTTATTCCGCACTGTTTGGTTTAGGATGAGGATGATGATGGTGGAGATGAGAACAAAGCCCGCGGGAACTGGTCCAATAAACTGGACTTCATCTTGTCTATGGTGGGCTACGCGGTGGGCTTGGGCAACGTGTGGAGGTTCCCTTACCTGGCCTTTCAGAACGGGGGAGGTGAGTGACAGAAGAGCAGCACCATCTCAGCTCTTCAGTTTCTTTCTTTTTCATCTACTCCGCCTGCTTATACCTCTTTATTTCTTCATTTCATTTTATTAAGTGTGTGTATGTGTGTGTGTGTGTGTGTGTGTGTGTTTGTGTGTGTGTGTGTGTGTGTGTGTGTTTGTGTGTGTGTGTGTGTGAACAAACACATTGCATTGTTTTCTGTTTCACATCAAACATCAGCCCGTGTTTAATATTCGATCCTTATCATCCCTACTTTATCATCAACCCCATCCTCATCCTCATCCTCATTATTATTATTATTATTATTATTATTATTATTATTATAAGTAGTAGTAGTGTTAGTATTGTTATTTTTGTTATTGTTATTTATTAATATTAATTTGTCCATTTATAAAACTAATGGATTATAAATAGTTTCATCTTAAAATAAAGAAATGAATATGAATAATTACATTACATCTCTGTTTTGCTTTATAATAACATGGATTGTATTGTTCTAAACTTAAAATTGAATAATTAAAGGAAATTAATTTAGATCTATTGGTATATGTTAACTCAGTGTATGTGTGTGTGTGTGTGTGTGTGTGTGTGTGTGTTTGCAGGTGCTTTTTTAATTCCCTATCTGATCATGCTGGGTCTTGCTGGAATCCCCATCTTCCTGCTGGAAGTGTCTTTGGGTCAGTTTGCCAGTCAGGGTCCTGTCTCCGTCTGGAAAGCCATTCCTGCACTGCAAGGTAAACCTTCCCCCCAACCTGCCTCCCATCCTGCCCATCACGCTGCACCAATCCTATCCAAAATGTGCCTTCAAACCTGCCTCTCATCCTGAGCCAATCCTTCCCTTTATCCCAAAATTGCCTCAAACCTGTGCTATCCCAAAAACTACCCAAAAATCTACACTTCTACTAGCCCCAATCCTGTTCCAAAACCTATCCCCCAACCTGCCCTAATCTTTTCCAAACTTACCCCAAAGCGTTATCGGAGTAGTTAATGTGCTAAATCCACTTTCTAACTTTATCTGATGATGTAAACATGTGTTAGTGCAAAATAGTTGCCTCATGCCTGTCCCAAACCTACTGACATAACGTCCTTAAACCTGTCCTAAACCTGTCCTAAACCAGTCCTAAACCCGGCCCAAACCTGTCCTAAACCTGTCCTAAATCTGTCCTAAACCAGTCCTAAACCTGGCCCAAACCTGTCCTAAACCTGTCCTAAACCAGTCTAAACCTATTTAAACCACAGCTAAACCTGTCCTAAATCTGTCCTAAACCAGTCCTAAACCTGGCCCAAACCTGTCCTAAACCTGTCTTAAACCAGTCCTAAACCTGGCCTAAACCTGTCCTAAACCAGTCCTAAACCAGTCCTAAACCTGTCCCAAACCTGTCTTAAACCAGTCCTAAACCTGGCCCAAACCTGTCCTAAACCTGTCTTAAATCAGTCCTAAACCTGGCCCAAACCTGTCCTAAACCTGTCCTAAACCAGTCCTAAACCTGGCCCAAACCTGTCCTAAACCTGTCTTAAACCAGTCCTAAACCTGGCCTAAACCTGTCCTAAACCAGTCTAAACCAGTCTAAACCTGGCCCAAACCTGTCCCTAAACCTGTCCTAAACCAGTTCCTAAACCTGGCCCAAACCTGTCCTAAACCTGTCCTAAACCTGGCCCAAAACTGTCCTAAACCTTCTGCCATAGCTTCTTTAAACCTGTCCCAAAACCACCCCAATCCTTCCTCCTTTGTCCTCTACAGCAGGGATGTCCAATCTTATCCACAAATAGTCAGTGTGGCGGCAGGTTTTCATTCCAGCCAAATGGGTCAGTTGTTGGAAAACTGTCCTATTGATTAAAGGAGTGAAATCAGGCGTCATAAGTGGTTGTTTAGGATGACCTGCAGCCACAGCGGCCCTTTGGAGATTAGATTGGATGCCCCTGCTCTGCAGTATTGTGTGTTGTTGCCAGTAAGGCTCTCTCTCCCTGCGTTAGTAATGCTGTTGTCTATTCTGGTTTATTTATTGTAGGTTGCGGGATTGCCATGTTGATTATATCTGTGTTGATAGCCATATACTATAATATAATCATGTGCTGGACACTGTACTACCTGTTAAACCGTTAACCGTTGGAAGATTTTCTGCCCCTGGACTTTCTGCAACAGCGTCTGGAACACAGCGGAGTGCAAAGACCAACACGCAAACGAGCGGGGACACCAGTTCATCCAAACATCAAGTGTTCTCTGCCCCTACATGCTGACACTGAGCAAGACATTATTTTATCGCTCCATTTTAATCCCTCTGTTAAACAGACACCTCTAACACCTTGTAAGGATCTCTGTTGATCCCTTCATCCCTTCATTGAACTGAAACACATCTCCTAGTTTAACCCTCAATGTATCTCTGCATTTATCACTTCATTCTTCTGAAACATCTCTTTCAGACTGAATAGGAACCCTTCTCTTTATCCCTACATCCCACTCTATACCTCTGTCTCTCCACTGCACACCACTGAATATATCACTGTATTTATCGTTATTTATCACAATATTATTGTTTTTAGCTAATATGTGATTTTATTATTCCTTTACTCCTTTCGTTCATGTATTAACAATTAAACCGAGAAGGACCACCATCTATCATTCTATTTATCTCTCCATCTTTCGAATGCATTATGTACCCTCTATACTGCTATCAAACATTCGAACATCTTCACACTAGACAGGAACCCATTGGTCCCTCTATTTGTCACTCTCTTCATCACATCTATTCATCATCTGCTCATCCCTCTATCAGTCTAGTCTTCTATCAAAAAACACAACTGATTGGGATGTCCTGCTATCACTCAATCTATCCCTCTATCCATCTTTCAACATCAGGACATGCTGAAACTGGGCAGAACATTCACTCTGTTGTCCCTCCACCATCTGACCATTAATTTATTTATCCTCCTTCTGCAGATCCTCTACCAAAACCAACCCTTATACCTGGAACTAGTAGGATCACCTTGACCCTGCATATTAATCACGGTTTATCCCTCCATCTAACTTTCCATCCATCAAACACAAGAACACACTGAAACTGGATTTCTTTTATCACTCTATCTCGTCCTCTCTGGACCAGAACATAAAACAGGGAGATAATCCATCCTTCTATTTGTCACTCCATATTCATTCCCCAAAGTCCAACATTTTCTACAACTTCCATAAATTAGCTCATAACAGCTGAATTTTATCAGTATTTATATGTTTTACTGTTTGTGCCTCTGTATTTCTAATTATTCCTCACTTTGTCTCTGTATCTCTCTATTTTTCATTACTATGCTGTTAATTCATCTTTCTAATGAGTCTTTTCTAATTTAACTCTGCCTATTTGTTCCTATACTTTCCCATTTATCCATCTATTTATCTCTCCATCCCCCTACATACGCAATGCGCCACTCTCTCTCTCTCTCTCTCTCTCTCTCTCTCTCTCCTAGTTTTTTATTTTCTGGTGGATTTCAGGGGGGATTTATTCTTCTGCAGCCTCATTACTCTTCCTCATCCCTCAGTTCTTTCCATCTGCAGCTGATTTGCTGTTTGTTGCTCATATTTAATGGAGAACAGTTCTGTTCAGGATGCAGTGACTGATAATCAGTTCTTAATGATATGGAACGTTCATGTGTGTTAATGATGGTCAACGTCTGGATGTTTTCTAGTTTTCGTTTTAGATAAATGTGGTTAAATGTGGTGCAGGACTCCAGCATGTCATTAATTATGATTATCACATTAATTTGATATTTTAAATCAATAAAATGACTCCCCATCTTTTTGCCAAACGTGCTCAGGCTCCTCTTGGAGGTTTTGCTTCGATAAACCGTCGAAATAAAGTTTGTACGTGTCTGAAAATGCCTTTAATTCGACGGAGGACTTTTAGTGAATTCAGCAGAAAATCTGCTTGCTTGACAGATTTACTGTAAAACGCTGCAGTGCCGCAGTGAGGAGAAGCGACACCGTGTGTTCGGACTGAGAACTGCAGCAAACAAAACACAACTGCAGCACAAAACACACTTACATAAGAAAATAAAGGTGTGAATAATAGCGTTTTTAACGTTTAAATAATAAATGAAAGTAAATATTTAGTGGTAATCATTATATTTAATAGAATAGTAATAGCAATAATAATTTAGATTATTATTATTATTATTGTTAGTAGTATATTGATATTATTGTTATATTGATGTGTGTATAAATATTATGTAATTATAATCATAATATGTAATCATATAATCATATGTTACATAATTAACTGAACTGATCTGTATTAACAGCTTTTTCTGGAGCTTGGAATGAGAAGTATTTATCCATTTATCTGATTTTTTTACGAGCATGTATTGGTTGTGTTTCCCCTCCACAACAGATTCTTGTATAATTCGGGACAGAAACGTCACCTCGGTTAAAAACACCACCTTCTGTTTGTCCGCAAACGCTGTTGGGAGTTTGAGCAAGTTGTTAAACATCACAGCAGAAAACAGGACCTATGTCAGTCCCAGCGAGGAGTACTTCAAGTGAGTGGTCCATTAGTGAAACACCATTCTCCCACGATTTGCTGTAGATCCCTGTGGTTTTGTAGCAGAGGCACCAAAGAGTTTTATTTTGAGATACAAAATGTAACAAAAAGAGAAAAAGAAATCTGTACATTTGTATGAAATGTATAAAATTCGTTCTCTTTGTTATAAAATGTTTTTTTTTTTACATGATATAAAATTATCTTTCATATTTGCAAATGGGAAAATCTTGTTATTAGGCTTAAAATCTGTTTTGCTGCATCAAACGTTCAACATCATATATATATATATATATATATATATATATATATATATATATATATATAGTGTTATACAGTGGTGTCATTTAGAAGCTGTTCTGCAGATGTTTCACAGCTTTCTCCTGTGCTGCTGTTTCAGATATAATGTCTTACACATCTCTAAGGGGATTGAATACCCTGGGGATGTCCGCTGGCCCCTGGCTGCCTGCCTCTTTCTGGCCTGGCTGATAGTCTACGCCTCGTTAGCGAAAGGGATCAAATCTTCAGGAAAGGTAAGAAAGGCTGGACGCTTCTGTCTGCAGTCTTCCTTTGTTCCCTCGTTGGGCTCCGCGGAGCTGCGCTGAGAGAAACTGCAGGATATTTTTTAAGGAGTTGCTTCCCCCTTGTGGCGCTTTACCTGTCATTGCACCTTCTGTGCACGAGGTACTGAATTAGTGAATGGGCTGTTTGTCTTTGTTGTTGTGCTGAAACGCATTACTTTTCACATATAGATGATGAATATATATTATAATATATATGAATGAATAGTATAATATGAATATGAAATGCAGGGAGTACTGAAAAGGGCACTGATGGGCAGTGTCACTGGGGTGCTTAGTTGCAGTAGGTAATGTAAAGAGTCGGTTTGTAGGAGGTGGGGAAGTGGTGTTGTGGTGTGTTTGTAGACTTTTCAGAATCATTCGATGGATTTTGTCTCTGGTAAGTTGTGCTAAGTTTAAAACATGTCTGCTGGTGATTCCTGATTCAACTAGACCAATTACTGCCTTCAGACATCCTTGTTTGATGTTGCGTTGAAACCTGCACGAAGGTAGCTCTCCAGGAGGACAGACTGTATCTGTATCTGTCAGGCATTAACCATCATTGCAAGAATGTTCATGTTTATGGATGGTTTGTGCAACACCGATTAGTTCCTTGCTTGCCATATAACAGGGTGGATTTTAAAATCTCAAGATCATCAAAATAATCATGGCTTTGTTTCCCAGTATTTTGTGAAAGTACTTTAAACAGGCCTGAGCTGTTTGTTGTTCCAATGACCAGTGTCTTCAATACACATAAGAACAGAAGATCTGTAGATCGGTCCTTTGAAGTCTGTCTACGCTGCTGGAAAAACAAGCTACGACAGTAGATTGGAAAGAAGTTTGTGTACTTGAGTCACAGTTATACCAGTATTTTCTCACAGAATTTCAATGAGCAAAAATTACATCTTGCTATGCAAATTCATTAGGAGTTTTGCAAAGAACGATTCCACAATGAACATCCTTACATTATGCCCAGTTCTATTTTGATCCATTTTGAAAAACAAATTTGCATGTTTAAGGTTTTGGTTGTTATCCCCTTCAAACAATTAGGTTCTGCAGTCTGAGCATTTGTAAAACATTACGACCTGAAATCCACGTTTTGCATCTAGTTACATGTCGTATTCTAGGCTTCACAACTCAGGATCAGAGTAACCTACAAATATGATAAAGATATCTTAAATACAAGACTTAATTATGTAAAAGATAATGTAGTTACCTAAGATTTTAACCTCTAGAATTTTAGATGTTTTTGTAGGATTTGTACTCTTTTATTCATAAAGAAACATTAGAAAAGTATTTATAGGAGACAATCTGATAACCTGATAATGTTATGTTCTAGACTTCTAGACTACTGGAAGGATTTTGATGAATTATTTGTAGTGACTAGTGTAACAAAAATATTTACACTAATAAGTTCTTCAAAAAACTGGGTCAGTATTTCATTTAATACAGTGGCCAAAAAGTATATATATTCTCTTTTTCCTCTGTAACCCAGTGATGTCATCAGCCCCGCACCCTCTCTCTGATCAGTCAGGGTCTGTATGCAGGTTGATCATCAGCCACGCCCCTCTCCTGATCAGTCAGAGTCCTTATGAGTTGAGCATCAGCCCGCCCCCTCTCGATCAGTCAGAGTCTGTATGCAGGTTGAGCATCAGCCGCCCCCTCTCTGATCAGTCCAAGAGTCTGTAGCCAGGTTGAGCATCAGCGCGCCCCCTCTCTCTGATCAGTCAGGTCACCTGTATGCAGGTTGAGCATGTACCGTGGACAGAGCAGTAAACATGCACTGGAAGCCCTTTTGGTATTTAAACTTACCATTGAGTTGGAAACCATGGTTACATAGAGTAAGTCTTGTAGATTGATATCTGTATCATGTCTGTTATCTTGATCTACAGTTTATCCACTTTTTCCATATTTTATATGTTACAGTTTTACGAAAATTGATTCAATTCATATTTCCCTCTAAATTTTACACACAAATCCCCACAACAACAAAGTAAGAAAAGTTTGCTTGAAATCTTTGCAAAACATATAAAAAAATAAAACACAAAAAAGAAACATGTACATAAGTATTCACAGTCTTTGCCATCACACTCAAAATTGAGCTTAGGTGAATCTTGACCTGTGAGACAGGATTGTATGGAGACACAGATCTGGAAGGTACAGAGATGTTTCTGCTGCATTGAGGATCTCAACAAGCACAGTGGCTCCATCATTTGTAAATGGAAGAAATTTGGAACCACCAGGACTCTTCATAGAGCTGGGCCCGCCCAAACTGAGTGATCGTGGTAGGAAGGTCTTATCAGGGATGTATTGAAAGACAATTGTCCACTCTAGCCAGAGCTCCAACATTGCTCTGTAGAGAGGAGAACCTTCCAGAAGACAACCATTTCTGCAGCACTCCACCAATCAGGCCTGTATGGTAGAGTGTCCAGAAGGAAGCCACTCCTCAGTAAAAGTCCTCTAAAGGACCATGAGAAACAAAAAGTTTGAACCTTTTGGACTGAATGTCAAACGTCATGTCTGGAGGAAACCAGGCTCTGCTCAGCACATAATCAGCACCATTCCAGAAGAGAAGCATGGTGGTGGCAGCATCATGCTGTGTGGATGTTGTTCTGCAGCAGGAACTGTGAGACTAGTCAGGTTCAAGGAATGACTGCAGTGATGTACAGAGACATCCTTGTGATAACCTGTCGAGCACTCTGGACCTCAGACTGGGATGGTTTATCTTCCAACAGGACAACAACCCTCAGCACACAGCCAACAAAACAAAGAAGTGTCTTCAGGACAACCTCTGTGAATGTCCTTGAGTGGACCAGCCAGAGCCCAGACCTAAACCAGACTGAACATCTCTGGAGATCTAAAATGCCTGTGCACTGATGCTCCCCATCCAATCTGATGGAGCTTGAGGTTCTGCAAAGAAGAATGGGAGAACCTTCCCAAAAGCAGGTGCCGAGCTTGTAGCATCAAACTCAAAAAAACTGAGGCTGTAATTGCTGCCAAAGAGCTTCAACAAAGTAATATTTTTGCCTTTTATTTTTCATACATTTGTGAAGATTTCAAACAAACCTTTCCCACTTTGTCATCGTAGGGTTTTGTGTGTAGAATTTAGAGGAAATTAATTCAGTCCATTTTGGAATAAAGCTGTAACATAAGGTGTGGAAAAAGTGAAACGCTCTGAATACTTTTCAGATGCTCTGTAACTTTACCTCGCTGTGTGGCTCTTGAGTTAAAGCTTGCAGGCCCTCCGTTAAGATCCAGTTTTGACCCTGCGGTCGGGTTTGGGAGGATAGGTGCAGCTACTGAAAGCCAGTGAAGAGTCTCAATGCCAGTTCCAATTGTCTTCAAGTTGAAGCTTTATATTCTGGTTAAAAACATGTTTTGAATCTGAGTTGTGGAGATTTTGAAGGCCTATCTTTGCAGAAGAGATAGCTTGATCACTGTTGTTAAATACAAATTTACCTTACTTTGGTATATTTGGCTGTTGCCAAAGCTCATTCTTCTTGGTCTTAGAACACAAGGACCCACACTTTGTTAGCTGCATTCTAGGTCTACACACAGACATGATTCACATATCATAACAATTTTCCATTTGCCCCTATGCCATGGGTCTCCTTGTTGGAATGAGTGCATCAGTGAGTAATCCTGCGCCAAGACTCTGTTGAGCAGCAAATGGGAGTGATTGCCTTGCCTGCCTTACTGGGCCTTGTGTGACTGGGTTATAGAGGAAGACAAGAAGGAAGGGGCTATTTGCTCCCTTTCTTTGCTCAGTGTTCAAATTTTAGAATAAAAGTCCTGAGAAGGAATAATAGCGATACGTACATAAATAATAATGGGTATTCAGGTTGGTTCTTTATTTTATTTGAACTTATTATTCTAAATATTCTTGTATCTCTAATCATTACAAATAACTCAAAATAACAATAAGTATTCAATTTTAAGCTTCAAACACTGTGAACGTTCATTTTCTAACATGATTTCGGAGGTGTTTTTATAAGCAAGTACATTTCTGATCAAAGCAAAGACAAATTCATAAAAATAACCCTAAATTCTGTTAATATTTACATCTCAATTGAAGACATATTTGAGTTGCTTAGTCTTGAGTAGCCTCTTGAAAATAATAATATCTAGTTTTTGGTGAATGAAAGTATGATAAACTGTAAAAACATCCCACAGAATTAATATAGAGTTCTAAAGGTTAAGGGCTGGAGTTGCATGCTCATGCAAGTATACAATTCTAAAATTTGTAGAAATGTTGCTTTTATAAATAATCAGATAAGTTTGGATGGAAGCTTCGTCATGGTTGTATAATAGTGTGTACTCCCATGTACAGCACGGCCCCTCTTCACAGTGCAGCACTGGACAGTATAAGCTGGTCTTTAACCTTCTTACTTCTGCCCCGTCCACAGGTCGTTTAGTTCACAGCAACTTTCCCTTATGTGGTGCTGGTCATCCTGTTGATCCGTGGGGTCACTCTGCCTGGAGCCGGCTCGGGCATCCTGTACTTCATCACGCCGAAATGGGAGAAACTCAATGATGCTAAAGTAAGAGAGAGATGATTACTGTCGACTACAGTAACATTTTGTATACAGCATTCGTCACTTTCGCTGGGGCTTGAAAGTTTGCGATTGCTTTAAAATGTTCAATATATCTGCAAAAATGTTAAATAGTATTACACTTGATCCGATTTTCCATATCTGGGAGGGTAGATGTATGTGAAACTTCTGAAGGTGCAATTAGAGTCAGGTGTTTTCAGTCAATAGGAGACAATCAGGTGTGTGGGTGTGGCCTGTTTTTTTTAAAGAACAGGGATCTATCAAAGTCTGATCTCTCTCTCTCTCTCTCCTTCCTATCTCTGTCTCTCTCTGTCCTCTCTCTCTCTCTCTCTCCCTCTCTCTCTCTCTCTCTCTCTCTCTCTCTCTCTCTCTGTTCTCTCTCTCTCTCTCTCCCTCTCTCTCCCTCTATTTCTCTCTCTGTTCTCTCTGTCTCTCTCTTGCTCTCTCTCTCTCTCTCTCTCTCTCTCCTCTCTCTCTCTCTCTCTCTCTCTCTCTCTCTCTCTCTCTCTCTCGCTCTCTCTGTAGGTGTGGAAAGATGCTGCCACACAGATTTTCTTCTCACTCTCCGCAGCGTGGGGGGGTCTGATAACACTCTCCTCCTATAATAAGTTCCATAATAACTGCTACAGGTAAAAAACACACCTCTTCAGCTCTCATAATCAGGTTCAGTGTTACAAAGTAATTGAACACTAATATTCAATAAAAAATGATGAAACTGTCATCATCATCATCATCATCATAATCATTAATAATAATAATAATAATAATAATAATAATAATAATAATAAATGCTGATATAATTATGTAAGTAATTATGTAACTTGAATAAAGGGGAGCTCTTCTCTCTGCAGGGACACAATTATCGTGACTTGTACCAACAGCGCCACCAGCATATTTGCTGGCTTTGTCATTTTTTCAGTCATTGGGTTCATGGCCCACGAGCTGAAGGTGCCCATTGAGAGTGTGGCAGATGAAGGTACGTCACTTTACCACCTCATCCATTAACTGCTCATTAGGGTGCATCCAACAACCACAGCCGTCTTTCATACAGCTATAAAACATGGTAGCTCACAGAAAGCTCTGCTGGATCCCACACACTGATCTGTTTCACTGTGTGCAGCGTGAACATACACCACCAGAACCCTTCTGGAGACACCAGTAAACACTCAATCAACCAGTGCATCTATACCAGTAAACACACAATCAACCAGTACATCTACACTAGTAAACACTCAATCAACCAGTACATCCATACCAGTAAACACTCAATCAACCAGGGCATCTATACCAGTAAACACTCAATCGACCAGGGCATATATACCAGTAAACACACAATCATCCAGTGCATTTGTACCAGTAAACACTCAATCAACCAGAGCATCTATACCAGTAAACACACAATCAACCAGTGCATCTATACCAGTAAACACTCAATCAACCAGTGCATTTATACCAGTAAACACACAATCAACCAGTACATCTATACCAGTAAACTCACAAACAACCAGTACATCTATACCAGTAAACTCACAAACAACCAGTACATTTACACCAGTAAACACACAATCAACCAGTACATTTACATTGTACATTTGTTTGTGTGTGTGTGTCTGTGTCTGTGTGTGTCTGTGTTATAGGGCCAGGTATTGCATTTGTTGTGTACCCTGAAGCCCTCACGAGGCTGCCAGTCTCTCCATTTTGGGCCATCATCTTCTTCCTCATGCTCCTCACACTGGGGCTGGACACCATGGTGAGTAGAAGTGAGACAACACACACACTATCAGGTATGATTTGATTTCTGATTATTATACAGGTTGTATTTTCTGATATTTAGAAACTCAAATTATATTCTTTACTTGATTTAAAACATAAAACCCCAAAAGTAGTAATGATTACAAAACTGTGATCTTATAATTGATCTATTTATTAATCAATACAAATGACAGTTATAGGTGTTTACAGGGTTGTGATTTATCTACACATCATCAAAAATCAACCAACTGCAGTGGAGTTGTACCAGACTGTGTCACTCAGAATGGCAGAGGGTCATCTTCAGTGACACTTTTGTCTCCGTGGAGACGACCAACATATCTTGTGGAGGCACCGTGGTCAGCATCAAGATCTGTCAGATGTCCAGAAGGTCTGGTGTCGTGGTGTGGATGCAGTTTCGTACGATGCAAGATCACCTTTGATCTTCATTACAGACACTTTAACAGACCAACGTTACGTTAATGAGGTTCTGCAACCAATGGTTCTACCTTTTCTGAACACACACTCCGGTGCTCTATTTCAACAGGACAACGCTCGTCCACACACTGCTGCCGTCTCAAGAGCTCACCTTGAAGACACAGATACTACGCCTGGTCGGTCTCCAGGTCTCCAGACCTGTCCCTGATTGAAAATGTGTGGACGCTATTGGATGCTCTATCAACACTCCACCCCTACCACACCATCTGCAGAACTGAGTGAGAACATTCAAGCTGCATGGGATGGATCATCACAGGACACCATTAGGAACCTCTACACCTCCATGCAGAGACGTCTGGCATGTTGCGTTAAACCCGCTATTATGTGGGTGGTGGGTCATTCTCAGCACTGCAGTCACACTGACATGATGGTGGTGTGTTAGTGATGGCAGTTTAGTGTTTGTTGCTGGTACGAGTGGATCAGACAGTGTTTAAACACTGTGTCCACTCACTGTCCACTCTATCAGACACTCCTACCGAGTGTCTCCACCTTGTAGATGTAAAGTCAGAGACAGAAGCTCGTCTGTTTCTGCACAGTTTGTGTTGGTCGTCCTCTAGTCCTTCATCAGTGCTCACAGGACGCTGCCCACAGGACGCTGTCAGCTGGACGTTTCTGGACTGTTCTCGGTCCAGCAGTGACACTGAGGGGTTTAAACACTCCTGCAGCACTGCTGCATCTGATGCACTAGTAGGAGTCTTTACTCCAACTACACTGTAACCTGCTGCATCATATTAATGTACACATTGTGATCTCTGGGAATTATGTTGTTTCCATTCTGGTACCCAGTTAGTTGATTGGTCAAGCTGCATGAAAGGCTGTTTGTTGTTTACAGATGGTCTGGTTTGTTAATTTGATTTTACAGTTGTGTGATCCTGCTGAAATGAAGGTGTGTTGCTGTTTGCAGTGTGTGTGTGTGTGTGTGTGTGTGTGTGTGTGTGTGTGTGTGTGTGTGTGTGTGTGAGTGTGTGTGATGAGGTGCTTCATTTGCAGCTAATTATTAGAGTTGTATTTGTTGTATGAGAGTGTGAACACACTGCTACTATAGTGATGTTCTGTGTGTTGTATGTGTGAGTCTCAGGTGTGTGAATGTGTTACTGCTGTCTCTTCATCATCGTTTACAGAGGAGAGAGTAGAACCATTAGCAGAGATGTTTAATGTGCTAAAATTGAGTTTAAGCTTGAATTAGCTTTATATAGGATTTATATATTTCTAATGTCTCTTATATTTATAGAATTTATTCAGAGTAACTTACAGAAGTGCTTCACTCTTCACTCAGAAAATCCCCTGAACTAGTTTATAAAGACCAGAATCCAGAGGTTCCTCAAGCTTACTTTCTGCCAAATACAAACGTCAGGTTGGACCTCGATACCAACCAGATCCCTTATAATTATAATCCTTTTTTGAGTTAAATGCTGGTGAGAGGGATGGTCTTCAGTTGGTGTTTGTAGACTCAGCTGTTCGGACCCCCCTCCTTCATTCAGGAGTGCTGATGTTTTCATTTGGTCACAGTTAGAGAGAGTGTTTTCTATACATAACGTCAAATGATAGAACCTATAAAGTTCTAAAGTTTGGTCATCCACATGTTCTTATTCTGTGACCTCTTAACATTATGTCCACTGTTTTTTTTTTTAATTACAGAACAAAAAGGTTCTGTAAAGTCAAACTCTAACTGAGGTTCTGTCTGTGAGCCTGTCAGGTTCTGCTTCAGGTTCTGCTCCAGACCACGAGCAGACAGACAGTCTTACAGAGCCCTGTTGAAAAATGAGCCGAGCCCAGCGCTCAGGATCTGCCAGCGTGAAGAGTTATAGATATTTTTATGAAAATGAGGTGAAATATTAATGCAAACAGAAGCTGAAATCTTTTAATCTTGTAGACACACAGCCGTACTTGTGTACTTTTCTGGTACTTGTGGTAGAAACAGGGTGAGAACGGAGTCGTTATAATCAGATCAGTAAACTGTGGTTGTTTTCTTCCCTCATTTGAACTCAAACTGATTGATCTACATTGTGATAAATGGTGAGGAAGCTTTAGTGATTCTGGTGTTAAATGATAATTAGTTATTTACTTTAATTTCAGAATTAATTGAGAGGAGGTGTTCGTTTTCACTGTTAGTATAAACTGAGTTTTTACATTGTAATTGAATCAGTGTCAGTGAAAATGTAAGCAATGGTTTGTGACAATAAATGTATTCATTTGAATTGCAATGAATTGTATTAATTTAATACATTTAAATAATAAATGTTTGGGTTTGTAAAGCAAATTTGAGTAAATTTTTTTTATTTCTTGAAAATCATTGCTTCTGTTTTGTCAGAGAGACTCTTATAATTCCAATCAGAAAGTCAGTTTTTAGGACTAGAAGGTTCTATCTGCGTTTGACCTCATTAACATATAGCATATGAGTTTGATTTGGTTGATTTTGATATTTGACATTTAGAACATATTTATCTGGAACTTGTTCCACATATCAGTTCTGCTATTTTAATGCAAAAAAAATGCAAAATGCAAAAGCTGAACATCTCCAAACTGCTCCATATTTCCATATTATGTGAAATATTACAATTAAACTTATAGAGAGAAACTCTTTATTACTCTATAATTACAACCTGCTCAGCACTGCAATTTAGAACCCTCATTTCACCGTAAATTATTATCTAGAACATTGGAGTCTGTACCTCAGACATATGAAGATAATCTCTCTCTCTCTCTCTCTCTCTCTCTCTCTCTCTCTCTCTCTCTCCAGTTTGCCACCATTGAGACGATAGTGACCTCTGTGTCGGACGAATTCCCCAAATACCTACGCAAACACAAGGCCATCTTCACCCTGGTGTGCTGTCTGTCCTTCTACATTCTGGGCTACCCCATGATCACAGAGGTTAGAGACACCTTCAGTTCATTAATAGTCCCAAATATAAAACAGAACATGGGTAAAGCTTAGATGTTTCTGTATTTAGCTGGCAGATAGATCAGGGTTTCTCAACCAGTGGGCTGTGAAGCCCTTTATAGTGGTCCGCAGGCCCAGCTTCAGTGGGAGTCCGTAGTGGCCCTTTAACAGCACTGTAAATCAAACATGTGGAAATATGAACTTAGTGTAAGTTAAAGAGATCAATCATCTTCAACCTGCAAACATGAATAAAATGAACATAACATAACATGCAGATGTAAAGCAAATAAACATGATCAGGTTAATTTAGTGCAGATGATGCCTCAGAAACCTGATACAGATGATTAGAACTATCTTAACTCTTAGAACCTGAGATCTGCACTCTGGAGCAGTTACATGGCGTCATATCACAGAATCAGAGTAACCTACAGACCTGATACATCATGAGGTACAAGACTGTGTGATGATTTATCAGAGAGTAATTCTACTGCTATTCTATTCTAAAACTACTAATATTCACTCCAACTGCATTAAATCCCAGTTTAAATATCGAAGGAGCTTCCAGTGCATGTTTACTGCTCTGTCCACGTGAACATGATCAACCTGCATACAGACTCTGACTGATCAGAGAGAGGGGGCGGGGCTGATGATCAACCTGCACACAGACTCTGACTGATCAGAGAGAGGGGGCGGGGCTGATGATCAACCTGCACACAGACTCTGACTGATCAGAGAGAGGGGGCGGGGCTGATGATCAACCTGCACACAGACTCTGACTGATCAGAGAGAGGGGGCGGGGCTGATGATCAACCTGCATACAGACTCTGACTGATCAGAGAGAGGGGGCGGGGCTAATGACATTACTGACCCAGATATTGGGTTATAGAGGAAAATGAGAAGGGAATAATTTCAGAATTAAGATAATAAAGTTAATACTGTTACTAAAAACAAAACTACTAAAGGACATTTATTTTGTTTATTTATTTATTTTTTTATAGTTTTTCATTATATATATATTATCAAATATGAAGTATTTTTAGTCCTTATAAGCAGTAATTTCATATAAATGTTAACATTTTTTAAATTCTAATTTTTTGGTGAATAAAAGTATATTTAAGTATATCTATGAAAAATTCTCTCAAAGCTCTGAGGGGTTGAATCAGGTGTTTTTACAATATGCAGGGCAGGGGTGCCTCCTGGTCCAGGGTTAAGAAGCACTGTTTTAGACAATGTACTGGAAAGATTGTTGGTTATACGTTGTCAGGTCGGAGCATATATGTGGAAGGAGTGTCTGTATGTTAAAGAGTATAATATTATCAACAGTATGTGCGTGTGTGTGTGTGTGTGTGTGTGTGTGTTCCTCCTACAGAGTGGGATGTACATGCTCCAGCTAGTGGACACTTATGCAGCCTCCTATTCTCTGGTCATCATTGCGATATTTGAGCTAATCGGAGTCTCGTACATCTATGGTGAGTTCGTTAACGTCACTGATCACCTGTTTTAAACACACTCACTTTACTCACTTTAGAGTCAGTGTTTCAGAAAATCAGAACAAAAACCATCAATAAAATTAGATGAATAAATGTGATTTATTTGAGCAGGTTTACTCTGAGTAGCCCCACCAGTGACATCCCACATAAATGAACTGTATCCATGACTCAGTAAGACTGGATTCTCATTAGGCTGCCATTTTTCAAAGAACAAAGAACATTTCAAAGCGTAAAGTTATTTAGTTGTTGCTGATTTGCGCTGTGGATGAGATATAAAAAGACATACACTGAAAGACGCAGTGACCTCCTTTTTTAATGTAATGTACCCCCGTAGAGATGGACCAAGTTCAGTAAATACCTTCTAAAAGACACAGTTACTCAAAATGTGTTATTTGTACATTTTACACACAAACTAAATCTGTAATAGGTACAATGTAACATAACCTTTGTAAACACCACATTTCCAATCTGTAATTTCCAATACATAAATAACTGTACATTAAAACAGGCAAATATATGTAACAAATGAGACGAAACATTGTAACTCGATGAGTGTGTGTTACAAGCTGCAGTGTTGGGTCCATTTTCTGGTCAGCGCAGTTTAGTTCAGAACACATTCTTTAGTAAAGCAGAGTTTTGACTCCCTGCTCTGTGCTGACATCAGTTTTTACTGATTGTTGGAGCAACAGCAGCAGATTTCTTGCACTGTGTTGCACTGCTGCAGTGGATTAGACCAGCAGGGCTTATGGTCATTAGTAATAACAAGCTGAAACACATACGACACCAACGGTTATCAATCAGTCACTTCACATTTAATTCAGTTTCCTTTATGAGATGCTTCAAACAATACAGCCTATACACACTGTACCTTATAGACACTACACCTTATAGACACTACACCTTATAGACACTACACCTTATATACACTACACCTTATAGACACTACACCTTATAGACATTACACCTTATAGACACTACACCTTATATACACTACACCTTATAGACATTACACCTTATAGACACTACACCTTATATACACTATACCTTATAGACACTACACCTTATATACACCTTATAGACACTACACCTTATAGACACTACACCTTATAGACATTACACCTTATATACACTACACCTTATATACACTACACCTTATATACACTACACCTTATAGACACTACACCTTATATACACTACACCTTATATACACTACACCTTATACATACTACACCTTATAGACACTACACCTTATATACACTACACCTTATAGACATTACACCTTATAGACACTACACCTTATATACACTATACCTTATAGACACTACACCTTATATACACTACACCTTATAGACACCACACCTTATATACACTACACCTTATAGACACTACACCTTATATACACTACACATTATAGACACTACACCTTATAGACACTACACCTTATAGACATTACACCTTATAGGCACTACACCGTATAGACACTACACCTTATAGATATTACACCATATAGACACTACACCTTAGACATTACACCTTATAGACACTACAGCTTATATACACTACACCATATAGACATCATACCTTATAGACATTACACTTTATAGACACTACACCTTATAGACACTACACCTTAGACATTACACCTTATAGACACTACACCTTATAGACACTACACCTTAGACATTACACCTTATAGACACTATACCTTATAAACATTACACCATATATACACTACACCTTATAGATATTACACCATATAGACACTACATCACATGGACATTACACCTTATAGACATTACACCTTATAGCCATTACACCTTATAGACACTACACCGTATAGACATTAGACCATATAGACACTACACCTTATAGATATTACACCTCATAGATAATACACATGATAGACATTACACCATATAAACACTACACCTTATAGATATTACACCATATAGACACTACACCTTATAGCTATTACACCTTATAAACAATACACATTATAGACATTACACCATATAGACATTACACCATATAAACACTACACCTTATAGACACTACACCTTATAGACACTACACCTTATATATATTACACCATATAGACATTACACCTTATAGACATTACACCTTATAGACACTACACCTTATAGACATTACACCTTATAGACACTACACCTTATAGACACTACACCTTATAGACATTAGACCATATAGATGTTACACCATATAGACATGACACCTTATAGATATTACACCTTATAGATAATACACGATAGCCATTACACCTTATAGACACTACACATTATAGACATTACAACATATAGACATTACACAATATAGACACTACACCTTATAGATATTACTCCTTATAGATAATACACATGATAGACATTGCACTATATAAACACTACACCATATATATTACACTTTATAGATATTACACCTTATAGACACTACACATTATAGACATTACACCATGTAGACATTACACCATATAGACACTACACCTTATAAATATTACACCATATAGACACTACACCATATAAACACTACACGTTATAGATATTACACCTTATAGATAATACACATGACAGACATTACACCATATAGACATTACACCATATAGACACTACACCTTATAAATATTACAGCATATAGACACTACACCATATAGATATTACACCATATAAACACTACACGTTATAGATATTACTCCTTATAGATAATACACATGATAGACATTGCACTATATAAACACTACACCATATATATATTACACTTTATAGATATTACACCTTATAGACACTACACATTATAGACATTACACCATATAGACATTACACCATATAGACACTACACCTTATAGATATTACACCATATAAACACTACACCTTATAGACATTACACCTTATAGACATTACACCTTATAGACACTACCTCTGATATATACACTACATGTTATAGAAAATACACATAATAAATTCTACCCCTTATATACAGCACACAATATAAAATGTCTATAGCATCTAAGGAATTGGACTTTCCCCATTATAATATGTCTAAACCTATATTAGTATTATACTAATTAATATATAAGTTAAAACTAATAATAATATTAGTATTAAGAAGTAATATAAGTTAATATTAATTTAATATTTAATTAAGTATAAGTTAATATTAATACTATATAAGTATTATTTTCATTGTCAGTTCATCACTTGAAGTGTAATTTAGTGCAATACTAGGTTCAATCTACGTCTGAAAGACTGACATCATGAATCTGTCCAGATAAAGGTGTTTAGGTTAAGCTCTGTTCTTCCCACTATGGCCACTAGATGGGGATGTTGTCATTCCTGTTATTTGTTGAAAACTGGATGTGAGCACTAACCCCTTGATCTACAGACTTATAATTCTATATTTAAGAGTAAAACTAATAACTGATCAATAAATGTTTATTTTATTCAGTGGTTCATTTAAAAGGAAAGCGGATTTCCAGGTCCTGTAGTTATGAGACTGGCACCCAGTACAGAAACCTAGATATTCTACTAACTTCAGTATGTTATTCCTCCCTGTTTCTGACTTTTTTTAATTAAATCTAATAACTGGATTATTCTGACACTCTGTATGCAGACTGAGCTCAGTTAAGATTGAAAAGTTAATACACAGTCATTTCCTTTTCCTTTCTTCTTTTTTTTTGGCTATTTTGCTTTTCTTTATTTGCGTCCACCTGTTTGTGTTTCAGTCAGTCAATATTTCCCTGTAATATTTCTCTCTTTCTCTCTGTTCTTTACCCTGCAGGTCTGCAGAGGTTTTGTGAGGACATTGAAATGATGATCGGTTTTCAGCCAAACAAGTTCTGGAGGATATGCTGGGCCTTTGTCACTCCTACTATCCTTACAGTAGGTCCAATCCACACCGAATGTTTGTCTTTATGAATCATACAGTCAGCGGAACCCAAAACCCTGTTCTCTCAGCCAGAATGCTCTGTCACAGCACTTTTGCAGGATGTGCGAGGGCACACTGCTGTCTATGGGCGAGAAATCTCAGCGGCTCTCTTACACCCACCATACAAATGGAAAACGATGTGGCCTTTACTGCTCGACACATGTCCAGCATTAGCTGCTATTTTCTAAAGCTGGGAAGCCCAGCTGGAAAACGACATTTGTGACACCCTCATAGATCAGTGTTATCACTCACTGACCAGTGGCCTCCTCAGGGGCTGATTCTAAAAGCCCAGGGGGGTTGAATACAACAGCGACTAATGCTCATATCTTTTTTCTCTGACTGTGGAGAGGCACAGCATCGTACTTTTAAGGAGCTTCTGTCCAGTGACATTAGAGAGCTGTAGAATGTAAACCCTGTTCATAAACTCTGCATGGACACTGCTCTCACTGACCGCTGACTTGTTTATTTGGTAAGTAAGTAATTAGAAGTAATTATATATTTTTTAACCCATTGTGTTTTGCACACACAGGAATTAATCCTCCACATTTAACCCATCCACACACAGTGATGCACACATACACACTAGTGAATTCATACACTAAAGGGCAGTGGGCACACATACCCGGAGCGCTGGGCAGCCCCATCCTCAGTGCCCGGGGAGCAGCTGGAGAGTTCAGTGCCTTGCTCAAGGGCACTTCAGCCTTGTTCTGCCAGTTCAGGGATTCTAACCGGAGACCTTCAAGTCACAAGGCTGGTTCCCGAACCACCGGCTGCTCCCAATTTGGGTTCATTCTAATGTTATATAGAGTTAATTAAAGTTAATTAAACTCTTACTGACCACTGACTTTATGTTGATTTGTTTATGTGCCTGTTCCTTTTCACACTGTAGTTTATCCTGGCACTGAGTCTGTACCAGTGGCAGGTTATGACCTATGAGGACTATACTTACCCCACCTGGTCCATGGTATTGGGCTGGTTAATGGTCATCTGCTCTGTCATCTGGATTCCCATCATGTTTGTCATCAAAATGCACCTGGCGCCGGGAACTCTCATTGAGGTAGGCTCTCATTGACGGGAAGAAATGCATCAGATTAGTCTGGTTAGAGAATACCCCGTACAGGCATGCAGATCCAACACAGCTGAGTCTGTGGCTGGAGGGCACTATATAGATACAATATTGTTTAAGTCTATAGAGACGGACTTAACGGAGTAAAGGAATGGTCAGTTCTTAATAAATGAAATTAAATAAATTAAATTAAATCCATCCATCCATCAATGAATCAATCAATATGACAAGGGTTCAAAAACTATTGAACATTAGTGTAGAGTGAGAGCTTTCTGTTTGCATGTAATCTCCATTAACCTCGTAACTCCAGTGCTATGGATGGAATTCATTTTCCATTAATTGCACATTTTTATCTTTAATGTTCGTAAAACCTTCTCTCTCTCTGCAGCGTCTGAAGCTGGTTTGCTCTCCTCAGCCTGACTGGGGCCCTTTCCTGATGAAGCATCGTGGTGAGCGATATAAGAACATGATCGACCCACTGGGCACGAACTCACTGGGGCTCAAACTCCCTCCCAAAGACTTCCAGCTGTCTGCCCAGTACCAGTAACCGCAGACCAGTGGAGGAAACAGGCCCAAGACCATGACATAAAGAAATTGTGCAGTCAGTATTGCTGATGCTGCTAACAATGAATGAAAATATGTTCACTCATCAACCATAACATTATGACCATCTCTTTGTTTCTCCTCTCACTGTCCATTCTATCAGCTCCTCTGAGCAATTAGGAGCACCCTGATCTTCAATGATCAGGACCCCATAGAACCACCACAGAGCAGCTATTATGTGGGTGGTGGGTCATTCTCAGCACTGCAGTCACACTGACATGGTGGTGGTGTGTTAGTGTGTGTTGCGCTGGTACTGTTTAAACCCTCAGTGTCACTGCTGGACTGAGAAAAGTCCATCAACCAGAAATGTCCAGTCACAAATACCTGCTTGGCGGTTGATGTTTCTGGTTGGTGGACTGTTCTCGGTCCAGCAGTGACACTGAGGGGTTTAAACACTCCAGCAGCACTGCTGCGTCCGAACCACTCATACCAGCACAACACACACTAACACACCACCACCATGTCAGTGTGACTGCAGTGCTGAGAATGAAAAGAAATGAAGGAAATGAAAAGAAGGAGCTGATCAAATGGACGGTGTGTGTAGAAACAGTCATAATGTTATGGCTGGTGGCCATAAGCTTCATTTTTAGCAACATTAACATGCTAGTGCAACCTACTGAGACCTCCAATATGAGTAAACCCTGCTTTTTCCAGTGCAAACAAAAGAAAAGTGTGTTGCACCTACGAGAGTGCAGACATTTAAACAATGCCACAAACGCCACCATCCCAAAAATTCGTTTTCGTGGCACGATTCTTTGTTTTTCTGGGGTGAATTCCGTCCACCGGTCTGGACTTTTCTTTATATCTGCAATATAGGAATGCCACAACTTTGGACATCAAGGCACTATTATGCCAAATCCCACTAAGTATCTTTGTATAAGTTGACTATTTCACTGACGGCACTATTGCTAATGTGTGTAGAAGAGCACTAGTCGTGTCCGCCTTCGTAATGGCCATAAAGTGAGAGAAGACTGCCTTGCAGCTAATCTCTGATTTTTATCTGAATCCCAGTCGACCTGTCCAGGCTCTGCCCACTGATGTCCACCCCACAGCAATCATTGTGAGGTTGGACAGCTTTTGCAGAATGCTCATAAGTAATCAACCCATTCAACTCTAACAGGGTGAATGTCCACCTCAGTGATGGTACCTACATTTAGAGCGTCATGCCGCTTTACCCCAACGAGAGGCTGTAGCTGCAGTGTTGAATATTGATAACACTCTGAATGTAGGTGTTGTGGTGTCTTTCATTAGGGTTGAAAGGGATTGTCATCAGTATCCGTAAAGCGTGTCCACATTTGTGTGCGGAACCTGTGGAGGTCGCTGTTTGCTCTTTACCTATATTTTCTTACAGTGTATTCTGTACTTTGTGCCTCTGATTCCTCTATCAGTGTAGTATTGCGTAGTATAGCTCTAACCTAAACCTTTATATTCCTGCTGTACAGGAAGCACATATCTCTCTGTAAGCTAGGAGCTATTCTACTGTTTCACTTTCAGTCGATTTACTGATCGTTCGATCACACAATGTCCGCAATATCCACTTAGCTTAGGAGCACAAGCTTCAGGACGCGGTAGAGTAGATCCATTTCTCTTTTTCTGAGTAAATGGCATTAAAAAATGCAGCCATGCAAACGTGTAAAATTGACCTTCCTGTCTATACGATGTTACTCAGCGGCGAGCTAGCGTTGAAAAAATAGAGTGCTTAGAGCTTTCCACTATGTGTTGTGATCCTTTTTAATGGACCCTTAACTCGTTCTCCTTTATTCAGACTACAGGGGGCACAACGGTGGGAAGTATATACAATATCTATGTGTATTTGTATACTGAGAGATGTGTGTGTGTGTGTAGAATGTGTCTTGTTTGCTGTGAGGCTGTTCCATATGTTCTGTAATCGTTTACAGAGAACCCGTGGGTAGTTATACTAGTGTTGTCCACCCCATACGATCCGTCTCTGTAGCTTCGTAGGTTAGAGAAGAAAAAAATTCTTTCTCCATGATGTGCAACGATGTGAATGAAGTCCGAGGACCGTTCCGCCTCTCCATCTCGTCCCGTCTCGTCTCGTCTCGCAGGCGTCTCTCTTGTCATGAAACAGGGTCTCAGGTATACTCCTTATTTTCACGTAATGGAGCTGCTTTTTTTTACTTCCACAGCTGTGAAGGAGAAACGGGAAAGGAAACATCTCAGAGATTGATCTCAACATTATATAAATCCACTAACCTCCTCTGAAGGCTTACGGTGATAGTGTGATGTGAAGGTTTTGGCGTTTCTCCTCCAGAGATTTGATTTGTCTTTCTCTTTAATACTTGCATGGGTTCGGTTTATGCATCTGGAACGTTGGGATCAGATTTGGAAAGAGAATCCCATTTTGCACCCAATTCGAAACAGATCCCGACCTGATGAACACACTTTGAGGTTGTTCACACCTTTCTGTAATACATATATGTCTGGATCATATCTGGATCATGCTCTGACTGGATCCTTCCTGGAACCTTGGGAAAACATTACTGAACGTTCCTCCAACACTCGCGGTTGGCTGGCTTCACTGTCGCTGTAATCTAGGCTCAACAGTGCATGATACGCAGTTCCTCTGTATCTGCAGAAAAGAAGGCTTTGTCTTGCAGATGCTGGGCTTCTTATGATGTGGACATAACAGTCAGGTCAAGACTCTTCAGGACTGTCATCGTGTGTGTGTTGCCGGATTACACATTGTGAAAATGTGTGTTGTTTAAGTAAATGCAGAACAAACAGAAAACGTTCAGTTGACACTGTTTATGTGCAATGTGGTCAAGATGTCTGACTGACCTCCTGTAGATGGACATTGTCAGCAGTCCTGACTTTAATGCAGCCAATTAAATCTGAAAACAAAAGCACACAGATGGTCAACAGTGTGAAAAGGTCTGATATTACACCAGTGTGAATGTATCTGAGCCATAATCAACAATCTAAGCCCACCCAGAGCTGTGTTGGTGCTTCCCCTGCTGTTCTTTCGGGTTCTTAACTCACTCGAACGTTTATATCTAGAACAGAAGGCTTCTGATTCTAAACAGCCTCCTGTAAACGTTTGTTGCCAGGATACGGAGACCAACTACTGTCCAGAACAAGGATATGCAACTGAGAATTGGACTCCAGCACAGCTGTGCAGGAACACTGCCCTTCAGAAGTGTCCAGGTTGTCTTCTGTGCTCGTCTGGAACAAGAAAAACTAACACCGACACAACTGGTTGTTGAGCTCATCTGGGTAGAATTCGGATTTCGATTCCGAGTGTAAAAGCTTGTGTTTAAAACGTTATCGGATTACAGTTCGGATCACGGGAATCAGCCAGGTCTAACCAGGGTCTTAGATCCTGATAAATCCATGGCGGGAGCAGACATTTGAACTGGCAACCAGTTTTTGGCCTCCAGATGTTTGGAAAAGAGCACACGTCAATACCGTTAGTGAAAGAGAGAATTTGCGTTTATGCCGTGGGCGACTAATCAGGCGTTCCTTTTTCAGCCATAACCGATCAAAGCCTCGTGCTCATTCTGAAGCAATCAGGAAGACTATTGGTGTAATATCACCCAATTTAAAGGAGCACTCACCTCCAAAGTGGAGAAAAAACCGGCCTTGATTAAAAATAGCCGAGTGCCACAGGCACTTCGGTAAACGAGGGGGTCCGGCGAGTTAATGGAAGATGGGATGGATGCTAAGAAAGCAATTCAGGGAAGGTGGAACGCTGAGATTTAGGGCTGTGCCTGTGACTCGCCGCATGCTTCTTCATAACTGTGAAATGAAGTTTGACTCGCAATCATCTTCCAGTAATAGCTTCAGAAAGAACAAAGCACTCGAAAAAAGGTGCCAAAAGAAAAGAGAAAAAATACTATATATATAAATATTTACATATAAATATCGCTTCAGTATTTAGTACCACAAAATGCTTCTTCTCTCTGTGCGCTGTACGTGAGTGTGAGTGTGTGTGTGTGTGTGTGTGTGTGTGTGTGTGTGTGTGTAGCTAACTGCTTTCATTAATACTTAACCAGCCGTCCGGTCTTTAGTAGACGGCAGCCTGGCCTGCTGAGATAGACGGCAGAAACTGAAAAAGATTGAGCCGCTCTACATCGCCTTTTTAAACGTCTGCCTTCCCCTCAGGAAAAAAGAGCAGCAGGACGAACGGATGTATAATCAGCGCGTCTCAAAGGAGCCCAGTGCTGCAGCAGCCCAGGGCCGACCCACGCCAGGGTAGAATTGTACCAGAATTAAAGGAATATTCGAGAGTGTTTTCACTTTACCCTTTATCTGCTGCATCTTTATCACACACTGGCGAGAATTTCAGCATGCTTCTCTGAGTGTGTGGGAAAAAAGAAAAGAAAAACATAGAATGGAAGTCAAGGGGCAGGTGATATGTGATTAAACGTGGGAACTCTGTGACTTTATACTGTGGCGTGCAGACGTTTGGGCACCCCTGGTCAAAACGACTGTTACTGGGAACAGTTAGGCAAGTTGAAGATGAAATGATCCCCAAAAGACTCTTTTTTGAGCAGCTGTCTCTTAAAAGTGAATTTTTTCTTGGTCTTCCAGACTTTAACTTGATCTCCACTGCTTAGACGTACCCATGGCTGAAGAACCTTGTTTAGAACAAGGTTAGTGGGTTTTTTATAAAGCTTTGAAATTTGCATCACCTGTTTTTTTCTAATGATAATTGTGAAAAGCCATAACATTTCACACCAATTAAGGTCTAAGACCTTAGTCAAAGTTATCTGAGCTCAGATCTCAGAAGGTTCCTGTACTTTTACAAGGTACTCCTCTTTTTTTTTGCTCTAAAATGAATTCAAAATAATACACTGATGTTGCGTAAAATGTTGGAAAAGTGTGTTTCATCTTTAAAACTGCTTAACTGTTCGTGGTAACATGGTTTTCAGCAGGGGTACCCAAACTTTTGCATACTGCTGTAACTCTAGCTGTTCCATATCACATTTGACGTGATCGACAGAATGTCTTTTCAATGTTATTCTTATGACTTGATAAAAGTAGAGCCAGTTACTTTCAGTCTACTGTCGTTTTCTGGTGTTCATGGTGATCAGGTGCAGCTAGAAAAGCTCATGATGGACATTACGTCACAGATTGGCTGGTGTGAAAAGCTCTAGAGGCAAAATGTAAATAGAGGTCTGAAGAGTTTAATGTCTTTAAAAGTTAGTACAACTTCGTTCTTTACATCTCAATGTTTACATTTTGGAAAAAAGTGTGGAATTGATAGAGATTCTCACACATTCCATCAGAAAAGCTGGGCTACTTGATTTTCTGTGCTGGGAACGGCATGAAGTCACCCAACAGCAGATGAAAGACCAGTGAAGAGCAGAGCTTATTAACTGGATCAATTCACATCATTGGTGTCTTTAAACAATGAATATTTCTGGTATTCAGTTCTCATATCTGCTAATAAATGGCAGAAATGTTGTAAATGCTTTATAGAATAAAATGAAAATGTTGTTGGGTGTCTTCATGCCATTTCTGGAGAAGAAAATCAAGAAGCCCAGCTTTGTTTGATGAAATGACTGGAAATAAGATGTTGACATTGATGCAGAGAAGCTGATTTAAGAAAAAGATGGAGTGGTCTTTACACCAGTGTTTCTCAAGTCTGGTCCTAGAGGCACCCCTGCCTTGCACAGTTGAGCTTTAACACTCCCCATGCAACTCCGGGGGTGTGTTAATGAGTTGATTATTAGAATCAGGCATGTTGGGAGCAGGGAAGGGGTCCCTCCGGGACCAGGGTTTAGAAATGCTGTTCACACTAATGTGGTTTGTGTAAACCGAAACTCAAAGCTGCCCGTTGACTTATATAAGTTTATTTCCAACTGGTTTAACTGGTACAGATCCAGCAGATTAGGTGATGCTGAGGGACACCTTGTTTTGGAGTCCAGAAGAACGTGTCTGCCTTGCCCAGTGCCGTAACATTTGGCGTACGCTCTTGCTCGCCAGGTTTCGTTGCTGCTGCGTTTGTCTTCTTATATTCGAAGCGTATCTTTCTGACCCAGCGCCACAGAGGAACAAGCAGTGGCACTAAATAAACTAGGTAGCAGACTTGCATGTGCTGTTTGTGTTAGCTGTGTTATTTTCTCCATGTATGCTTCCTCCCTCTCTCTTCCTCCCTCTCCTCCTTTCCCGCTGCATGTCCTCCTCATCGCTGAGTTCTGAGTTTACTGTCTTTTCCTCAGAAATCCTGCCGGAGGGGAGGTTCCTAAAGTAGAACACAGAAAATAAAAAGTGTATGTTTAAATGCCTACAGGACAGCAAGTGGCAATAGGTAACCAAAGAGGGAGAACTTCTGATAAAGCTATTTAAAAAAAAGAAAGATTTATTAAAAAGATATTTCAAGCTAAATAAAGCATATACTTATATAAATAGACTCTATCTATATGGAGAAGTGAATATATTACTCTATGTGTTTAGGAGACAGAGATACTGCCACTCATTTTCCATTTAGTGGTCACTGATGTTTGCCCATATGTAACTCCACATCTTCAGGTAACCATCGGCCTTATAGATATCCTCTGATAATAAAAACGATACTGTATGTATTTCAAAAATATCAATACAGAGTAGCTTCTAGTCACTCATATATATATATATATATATAAAATGCTATCTCTAACGTAACGTATGGTGTGTCTTTTGGCACTTTATTGTGGACCTATCACTGCATAGGTAAAATTTCTAATTACTTGGGTAATGTCAAATATTTCTGTGTGTTTTACGTGAGGTAAATCTGCCTATGGATACAGATATGTACCTCCAACAGATCATAACATCCTTGGTTTGAAAATATGATATGAGCATATAGATAAATATATATATATATAAAATAAAAAAAAAGATCTATGTTTTGAATCCTGTGCCAGATGAAAAAAAAAAAACAGTAATAGAAATGATAGTAATAAACATGTATGTGAAGATGCATAATTTATTTTAAATGTCATTAATCTTTGAGGCCCTACCTCAGATTTTGTATTTCATGTATAGAAATGCAATTGAAGTATAGTATCTTTGCCGAAAATATAATAAAAGCAGAATAATCATGAAGTGTATAACCTCGAAATCAAGAAATAAATGTCAATGTTTTCAACTTCAACTCTTCTGGCTCTTATTTCCTGCGTTGAACACAACACACTCTACCCCTGACATCAGTATGTCATTTGATTGTGATTGGGTGTTGACTTGGGAATGGCCACACCTGTAGAAGTTGTGAGGTGTAATCTTGTGAGTGAGGTTGAACTTTGTCTCTGCTCATGACAAAGATTTGGGAATTAACTGCGTTTGTGAAAGTGGGTGAGAGATGGATGGGATGGAGGAACGTTACATTTCTGAAGTTGTGCAGGCATTTAACATTCCTTGAACCACAGTGTGATGTGTGTACCAGGAATATGTCATAGAAGGTATTACCACCCACTGTGGACAGTGCAGTGGCTGCCCATGTGAGCTCAGTGATGGTGACCAGCTTATACAGGTTCTCAAGCCCCACATCATAATTAGTTTACAAACTGATATCATATGACTTTTGGTGGTGATGTAATCTTCAGGTACAGTTGCACTTGATCTATCAAAGCGAAATGTATCATTGAGCTGTGGGGCTCAGAACCATCTCTAAAGAGTTTGGACTCCACCGATCCACAGTCAGACAGATTGTGCACAAATGGAGGAGGTTCAATACCATTATCACCCTCCCCAAGAGTGCTCCACCAACAAAGATCACACCAAGAGAAAGGTGTGTAATAGTCCACCAGCTCACAAGGTAACCCAAGAGAACTTCTAATCAACTAAAGGCCTATGAGTCCACCATCAGGAGAACACTGAACAACAATGGTGAGCAGGGCAGCGTTGAGAGGAGAAGCTGCTGCTCTTCAAAAAGAACATTACTGCTCATCTGCAGATTGATTAAGATCACACGGAACAGTGTGATCAGTGTTTTCTGGCTGAATGAGCCAAAAATAGGTCTTTTTGGTTTAAATGGGAAATGTTATGTTTGGAGGAAGGAAAACATTTCAGCATAAAACCTTATACCATCTGTGAAACGTGGTGGTGGTACTAAACAAAGTGTAACATTTTTGTCTTATTTGTTTGAATTGCTTCTCATACGTTTTTGTCTGTGAATCTAAAGGATATACATTGTTGATGTGAATAAGAAAACAAATCCTCTACACAAAACTATTCTCAATTATTTACTCTTTAAGGAAAAACCATTGATATTGTTTATATTAATATTGTACATTTAAATTAAGTAAATAAGGGTGGTGTTTGGTCTGTCCCTCAATAGTGTGTTACTGACAATTCTCACAACACTGTCCATCTTATCAGCTCCTCTGACCAATCAGGAGCTCTTTGTGGTTCTATAATTCCAGACTGTAGTTCATCTGTTTCTCTGATACTTTATTCTCCTCCTTTCACCCTGATCTTCAACGATCAGGACCCCACAGGACCACCGCAGAGCAGCTGTTATGTGGGTGGAGGGTCATTCTCAGCACTGCAGTCACACTGACACTGTGGGGTCCTGATCATTGAAGATCAAACTGAAAGGAGGAGAATAAAGTATCAGAGAAACAGATGGATTAGGAGTAAATGTACAAACAAGGAGGTGGTCATAATGTTATGGCTGATCAGTGTATTCCTATGAATATTAGGTCATTTGAACCTTTTAAATGCTGTATGTTGAGATAAAAGCTTAACATGTCTACACTTGTTCTGTCCTTTGTAAGAAGGTATCTTTGATTGTATTGCCGTGCGTGATGTCCTGCTCTTCTCCATCTCTCTGGGGTTCCCCATAAGGTCAGTGGCCCATTACCCATCCAGGTCTGCAGTAATTGCTGTTTGGCTCCAGCAGGTCAGTGTCTCTGGGGGGAACCGTTCCTAATCTCCGAAAGAGACGACACCTTAATCCATAGCCTGCTGGGTCACTGCAGTCTGAATTAAAGCGCGGCCCTCACCCTTACGAGGGATCAAGCCTGGAAAATGGCATCACTTTGAGCAGGGTTGTGTTCTGGTTTCTGGACTTTAGTTCAGCACATGTTGTGTTTAAACTCAAAAGCATTCACAACATATCAGCAAGCTTAAGGACGTTTAACTGAAGGTCTGATCTACATTGCGTCTGAAGATCCATCTCTACTGCACATCCCGTATGTGACATTGCACGCAGATCTTTGTGTTCGTTTTGTTTTGTTACTGTTTTGTAGCCAATCAGTGGAATGAACACACCAACTAGAACATCCTCTGTGTTCATGAGCTCGTATGACGGGTTTACATTTTAATAATGGCAATAAACTTTACACTATAAATGGGTAACAAATAGATAATGAGATGTAAATATAGTGGTAACAAGTTGTATTTATTCATGAATTAAATGAACATTTACTCAATAGTTAAACAATAGTTCACCATTAATTGTAGATGTATCATGTTGAGAATAAAATAGTAAAATGATAACAAATTCACCCTAATATACGTTGTTTCCTAGTAATCAGGCAGCTGTGACTAACACACTGAAACTGTTTCAGAAGAGTAAAGTATTATATGTTTGTATAATATAATTTATCTTTTAGTAGAGCTTTTCTACAAATTAGTGCTTCCTCAAAACAGAACCTCAGTACAGAACAGTTTAATATACTATACAAAAGAAGCTGTGTGTGCATTTGCACATCTGTGTCAGCAATGGATGCAACTTAAAGAAGCTGAATGCATTCATTAGAAGGGCTGTCCACAAATTTATGGACACATAGTGTACATACATACACACTCACAGGTGACACATCAAGCACCCTGCCCTTTGAAATCAGTGCATCTAATGCACGGACACCTCTGAACTTTACCCGGATTATCTTCTAAATGAGGAATCACACCAAGAATTAACTACCAAATCCATCTCCTGTCTGCCAGGAGGTGGAGCCACTCCAGCTGCTACGCCTGACTACGCCTCATATCACTGAGCACAAAACTACACTGAAACCTAGCAGGTAAATCCAAGTAGAACCTCAGCAAACATATCAAATGTACAGAATATCAGAATATAACACATTATGAAAGCTCTTCTGATCATCTGACCAATTTTGTGGGATGTTTGTTCGGTTCATGTCTACAAGCTTGACCTACATACAGACTTTGACTGACAGACTCTGATCAGTGATAGAAGCCCTTTACACAGAACACTGGGAATAGATCATCACTGGGAAAATGTGCTTTATGAATATTTATCTCAGACACACAGGAGTGTGTGTGTGTGTGTGTGTGTGTGTGTGTGTGTGTGTGTGTGTGTACTTGTTTTTATACTCTGCTGGGGACCTGATTACACACCAACCAGTGGGGACTGTGTCAGGTGTGTGTAGATGTGCACCCCTAGAGGTTTTTAAATAATAATATTTAATCTTAACTTGTAGCTAATTACCACACTTTTTTTTGGTGATATATCACTGATTGCATTTAGACCAATCTTAAATGGTGATTCACAGCAGGTCAGCAGGTCAGCAAGTCAGCAGCCAGATGTTTAAGCACATTGCAATGTCATCAGAATGTACTGACAAATCATTATTCCATTGTGCAGATACTTGAGTAAAATATAAATTGGACCATTGGACTCGCAAAATCAATGTTCTAAAAATCACTTTCTAAGTAATGTTAGTGAACAATTTAGAAACAGTCGAGGAAGTTCTGTTATCTGGATGTTGTTGCTGGAGAAACACTGAGAAGCACTAGACCTGGCAACCCTGTTCACTGCAGCGAGCAGTGGTGGAGGTTCAATAGACATGGACATAAGAACCTTTCTGAAAATAGGAATTCACAGCCATCATCAACAGCAACATTGACCACTAGTGACCAGCAGAAAGATGTTTCCGGTGAGTTCACACCACCGAGTGTGTGAAGCAGTGGATGTAATAAAGCTCGCAGGCTTTCTGTGTTTTTCTGACCCTTTAATGCCACTCGTGTCTCTTCAGATGTTTTACAAAATGTAAAATTAAGACACGGTGAACAAAATTCCAGATTCATAATATCAGATTTGTCAGACATTCAACAACAAGTTTTAAACTTATTTGAAGTTTAGGTTTTATACATACATGCATACATACTGTAGTGCTGAGAATCATTCACCACCCAAATAGTGAGCCGTAAGAGTCCTTCCCATTAGAGAAGTGTGTGTTTATATATATATATATATATATGTTAATGTGTGTGTGTGTGTTCATTTTATCGTACAGTCAGGCGGGAAAGTCAGGGAGGAAGAAGTCCAGTCGGGACTTTAGAAAGTGGCCCAAAGCAGTTGCTTCTCCCACACAACCCCTCAGCCAGTTTGGAGCTCAACAAAGAGCATTTAAGAAGGGTTGGTTTGAGCAGATGAAATGGCGTCAGTTCTCTGTAGTCAGAAATTCTGCATTCTGCTTCTCGTGCGGAACGTTTGGAAAGCAGAAT
Source organism: Acestrorhynchus altus (assembly GCA_034509495.1). Lineage (NCBI taxonomy): Eukaryota > Metazoa > Chordata > Actinopteri > Characiformes > Acestrorhynchidae > Acestrorhynchus > Acestrorhynchus altus. Next base: position 31,496,157 of record CM067514.1, read on the forward strand.
ATTTGCTCAAATAAAGATGCCTTTAATGCCTCTGGGTTTTCAAATTGGAAAAGGGCTTTGGATACATTCAGGGAGCACGAGAAAAGTGCTCTCCACTTGTCCATCATAACTTTCCGAGTTTAAAAAGCACAACAATCCGAGGAGATGTACTGCAGCAGCTGAAGAATACTAGTGCAGTAGAGATATTGGAGAGGCGACAGTACCTTCACCGCATTGTGGCGGTATCTACTTTTTAGGATCCCATTCTGAGGACATGATGAGGAGTCTAACCAGAGCAAGTTAACTTTATTGAGTGTATGAATCTCCTAAAACTCCTGACCTGATTTTGCAACAATAGTCCCCCCTTTCATACCACCTACCAGCCTCATTTCTCCCAGAATGAAATTACAAGATGTACTTCTTAAGAAACCACAGAGAGAAGCTCTCCACCATATACTCTGTGATGGCAGATGACGCCAGGTTATTCACTCAAGAAGGCATCCTTGGTCTACAGAAGCTTCTGGATGCACAGTCGATGCCATAGAATAACCCTTACAACTGTAAGTGGATCTGTAGGGGTTGTCCAAGTCCGTTTCAGAGAACAGCACCCTGAAGCACCCAGTGCTCTGCTATGAACATGGGTAAACCTTGCCTTGTGCTACACATCCAGAGCTGTTCCTGAAGCTACTACATTCTTGGAACTACTGGAGTGTGTGTAGGCATTTTTCAGCAGTTCTCTTGTGAACCACAGGACTGAAATACAGAAACAACTTGTGCAGCTGTCCACAACAAGATGGACATGCCAGGTGAAGTCTGTTAATGCTGTCCTGATACAACCTTCCTGCCATTTTGACACGTCTCAGTATCATTAAGACACCTATGGCTCTAGTTTTACAAGCCAAAGACAGTGTACATGCTGGTGATGATGTCTAAACTCCTTGGTATAACTGAAGGGCTACTCTGGTATCTGCAGGAGGAAAGTTTGGACTTGGGCAAAGCAGTTCAATACAAGATGGCAGTCCTTCAACCTTTAACAGACGGTGCTGCTGAAGATAATTTCAAGACAGCTGTGAACTTATACAAGGAGAATAAAATACAGCTTCCTGTTGGTCCCAGGCAAAAGCAAACCAAAAACGATGGTTTTGTTGTGGAGTCCGCCTATGGGTTCACCTCAGGTTTGACCACCTCTGATGATTTCAGGTAGCAGCATTTTTGTCCCTACCTGGACAGAATGAGGGAGGAAGTCACTCAGCACTTTTCAGGTTTGGGAGAAGAGCTTATGTCAGGGATCCAGCTTGCATTCCAGCCACAGAGACTTTTCTCTCTGAAGATGCTCTGAAAAGGCTTGCTGGCCACTATAGAATTCAGCTGAAGGTAGAGGACCTGCTGGTGACTAAAAGTTTCATTAAGAGAAGGATGGAGGAAGAAGCCATCTCTGACACAGTCACTGTGTTCAGAATGTTGGATGCAGACATTTCCCAGCTGCTTTCAACTGGCAGTGACTGTACGAGTCAGCAGTGCTCTCCATCGTCCTCATACATGGTTAAGGTGCACCATGGTCCAAGACAGCCTCAATGACCTTGCAGGTACCTTAGTTGAAAAGGAGAATCTGGACAGTGTTGACCCAGAAGATGCAACTGACCGACTTGCTCAAATGAAACCCTGCTGTTACAGCCTGAACCTGCTGCCACAAAAACAGAAAAGTGGACTAAAAGTAGAAGAGTGGAGTAAAGTTACAGATCTAATGGATCTTAGCTTTTAAAGGTATAAAGTTGATGGTTTTAAAGTTGGCAATTTCAAGTGATGAAGAACATCAAGATCAAAGGAATTAAATAAGAATAAGAGAAATAAAGGGGGAGGAAGGATGACCTATTTGAAGGACTGACAAGGAGAAAAACTGAAAAGAAAGAGCAGTGATAAAACGTAGAAGAGAAGACAGGAGACAACTGCAGGAACAATACGAGAACCAATGAGGAAGAAGAATTGGTTTACGAAAGATCAGAATTGGACGTCAGCATTTGGTAGTTTAGAGAAGAGAGAGAAGCAAAGGAGGAGAGCAGAGTTTTGAGGATCAGGTGTCTTTTTCTTTCAGTTTGGGAAATTTGGTGGAACAGAGAAGAAGAAACGTACTTATTATGTGTTGGTTTTAATCGTTGTTCTTTTTGTCTTGCTCTTCTGTACAGAAATTAAAATATTAAAATCATAAAAATGGAAAGAGAAAATGTTCTTCTGCAAGCATTTAAAATCGTTTTGAAACCAATTTATTTGGCATTATTCATTTCATTCTGTGAATTCTGCTCCAAAAACTAAACCGAAGGAGGTGTTTTCAGATACGTGGTCCAGGATTTATGATTTGCACCAATACAATTTAAATTGGACCTCAAACAAGGCAGGAATTAAAATTAGTCAACTATTATACATATAATCAACTGATTTGTTTAGGAATTCTGTCTCGGGTGGCTTGTTGTTGTAAATGGGCAAATAAATCAGAGGTGAGCCTGGTTCTAGATGTTAAAATGTCTGGCTCTGCCCACCACCACCACCACCACCACCCCCTCCTTACAGATGGCTGCTAATCTCCGTTATCTCTGGTACACATTACAGACGGCACCTCCTCCTTAAATAAAACACTTTATTCAAAAGCTCGTGGTTGTGAACGATGTGGTGAAGAAGATTATAAAGGACTTTTAGTCCCTCATAACTTGGACTTTCCTGGCTCAAACTCTAGCCAAACTCTGTCCCCCTGGATGTGATTTTACCAACACTCCCAGGACCACCGGGCATGGAGGGGGCTTAACAACAATTTTCAAACGTCAGTTCAACTTCTGACCTTTACCAGTAAAACACTCATCTTTCAAAGTGAAGCTCTACAGACGAAATCCCTCAAACCCACTGCTCAGTTTACAGACCACCAAAAACAAACCAGGCTTTTCTCAAAGACATTTTCTGACATCTATTCTATGCAGATCCGAAACAGGTTCTTGTTCTGGGTGATTTTAATGAACACGTCTCTCCCTCAAAGGTTCTAGTGGGAGAGTTTTGAAATCAGCTCGACCCTTTTAATTCAAAGTGTGGCTCAAAACACGTGGGTGGACATGCTTGACCTCATTTAAACATTTGATCTGGACATAATGAACAATAATGTCTGATCATCAGCCTTTTCTTTTAAATGCTTCTATTCCACATCCACCTGCTCCTGGATTATTAAACCTGTCCGTTCTCTGATGCAGGTGCCTTTCATGTGCATTCTGTTGGAACCCCCCCAGAGGCTTTAGCACTGATACACTGGTCGATTTGTTCAACGTGACCTGCACTGATATTCTCAATCAAATTGTTCCTTTTAAAACCAAAAGATTTAAAGAGTCTGAAAGTCAGCGGCGGTTAAACAGTGAGATACATGCTTTAAGGCAGACATGCAGGAGGACTGAGAGAAAATGGAAAACGAGAAGCTTCAGACCTCTCATGACCTGCTTAGAGAGAGTCTGGCTAATTAGCAGCACACTGTGAAAAAGGTCAGGGAGATGTTCTCCTCAAAAACCATCTCCAAATGTGTTCAAACACAATTAAAACAGCATTCAACCCACATAATGGAGACAACGTGAGGCTTCAGTTCAACAGTGAGAGCAGTTTTCAAAGTTTTTCATTGATGAGTTTTTCATTGTGCACACGTTCCTGCACTAATGCAACATGATCTTCCGAACACTCCTGCATGCACTGCCACCTTAAATCACGTTCAGCGTGTTTGCCTGCCTGACTTAGTTATGAGCCCTACTACCTGCTCGCTGGATGTGATTCCCAAAGTCCTTCTTAAGGAGGTATTTTTAAGGTAGTATTTTATCTATCATAAACAGGTCCTTATTAAACTAGTTTTAAACAATCAGGTGCTCAACCCCCTGCTGAAGAAGCCCAACCTGGATCTGACACTAAGTTTTAGACCAATTTCAATGTGATTCTTTTACAGCTTTGCTTGTTTTCAGTTGAGACTAATATTATGGATTAATTCCAGTCTGGTTTTAAAGCTCTCCACAGCACAGGACTCTGCTTAAGCCCTGCTTAAGGTAACAAATGATTTATTGTTAACTTAAGATTCTGGAAATTGTGCTGTTTTAATACCTTTAGACCTCAGTGCTGCATTTGACACAGTCGATCATAACATCCTTCTTGACCGTCTGAAGCACAAAGATAATATATTTCAGAAACTGCCCTGAAATGGTTTCTTCTAAAATCAAAAACAGAAGCTTCTCAGAAAAGAGAGGAAATTGCTCCTCTTCTTCAGCAGGAATTACACGTGGAGAACCTCAGGGCTCTATTTTGAATCCTGTATTGTTCTCCCTGAACATGCTTCCTCTAGGCTCCATCTTTCGTAATCATCAAATGCTCTCTCGGCCACAGTGGTAGAGAATCCAAACCACTCTTATCATTCATTAAGGATGTGGTTTCCTGCTTCATGTAATTCACATTTTAATTAATGCTACTCTTTACATTCTGTAGATTAACCACTGACTGCATTTCAGCTCAAATTCTTACTGCAGTTTAATTAAAATATATTCAATAAAACCCTCAGTATTAGTTCCTATTTTGACTGACATTTTGACATTTTGAGCCTCATAAGGGGAAACACTTTGACACAGGAGAAATCCTACGCAAATTACACTGATCATGCAGAACATTAAGACCACCTCCTTGTTTCTACTCTCACTGTCCATCCTATCAGCTCCTCTGATCATACAGGAGATCTTTGTAGATCTATAATTACAGACTGTAGTTCATCTGTTTCTCTGCAAGCCGTTCAGCTACCCTGGGTATACTGGTCATGCTGGTTAGTTCAGTCAGTTTCTACATGCTGGTTAAACTATGTGGTAAAATGGTTGTGCTGGTTGTCTACCTTGGTCAAGTTGACCATGCTTGTAGACTTGCTTTGCATCAACATCTAACAAAAGCATACCCTATACAGGTCAAGAGCTTAACTGGTCAACTAGCTTAACCAGCTCGGCCAGTTTTAGCAGCGTGCTTTTTGACTGATTATAGAAAATTTCACTGTATTTCCAAAACAGCAACTTTACAGAAGAAAGACACATTTCGTTTCAGTGGAGGTCAAAAAAAAGACTTTTGTAATCTCTGTCATTTTGGAGCATTTCTGTTGGTTAATGATGGCTGAAGAAAATCCAGAAGCTGTTGTCAGGTTGAAACGGCGAGTCGATATTCTGAGGCAACATCACCACGTGTGAATCTCACCTTAATTATGTCAACAAAACCAGTCCTGAAGAGCCTTCAGCAGGTATGGAGCCAAATGTAACTTAATAAAGTAATTAATGTCTCAGCTCTGCTGACAGTTTCTTAAAAATCCACACTAATATAGTAGTTTATTAATTTAAGAATAAATTATATTAAATAATATACTTTAAGAGGCTGATTTAATACTCACTGATGTGTATAAACGCCTGACACGGAACATCTGTGGTTTATCTGCTATTCTTGTCTTTGCAGTAATAGTTGGTAGTGTGGTTCAGGACCAATGAACAGCTAAACGGACCAAAACAGGCCGAAATGTCTTATTCAGGCACCATGTGATCAACAGTGATCACGTCCCATCTTCTCTGAGGGAAGACATTCAGACTTTACAATTGATGTGCACAGAAGGTTGGAACATGTTTACCTGCTGCAGTTTTGACAAAGCACAACCTTCTGCTTACCTTATTCAGTTCAACAGAAATGGACGAGGCATCCGCTGATGTAGATTACACCCAGTGACAGTCAACATACAGCGTCAGCAGCATAGCGTTCAGGATTACAGGGTTAGATTAGATTAGATTAGAATAGATTAGAATAGATTAGAATAGATTAGAATAGATTAGATTAGAATAGATTAGAATAGATTAGATTAGAATAGATTAGAATAGAATAGATTAGATTAGATTAGAATAGAATAGATTAGATTAGATTAGAATAGAATAGATTAGATTAGAATAGAATAGATTAGATTAGAATAGAATAGAATAGATTAGATTAGATTAGAATAGATTAGATTAGAATAGAATAGATTAGAATAGATTAGATTAGAATAGAATAGAATAGATTAGATTAGAATAGATTAGATTAGAATAGAATAGATTAGAATAGAATAGATTAGATTAGAATAGAATAGATTAGATTAGATTAGAATATATTAGATTACAATAGATTAGATTAGAATAGATTGGAATAGAATAGATTAGATTAGAATAGATTAGAATAGAATAGATTAGATTAGATTAGAATAGAATAGAATAGATTAGATTAGAATAGAATAGATTCAATTAGAATAGAATAGAATAGATTAGAATCGATTAGATTATAATAGAATAGATTAGATTAGAATAGATTAGATTAGAATAGAATAGATTAGATTAGAATAGATTAGATTAGATTAGAATAGAATAGAATAGATTAGAATTGATTAGATTAGATTAGAATAGAATAGATTAGATTAGAATAGAATAGAATAGATTAGATTAGAATAGATTAGATTAGATTAGAATAGAATAGAATAGATTAGAATTGATTAGATTAGATTAGAATAGAATAGAATAGATTAGATTAGAATAGAATAGATTAGATTAGAATAGATTAGATTAGAATAGATTAGAATAGATTAGATTAGAATAGAATAGATTAGATTAGAATAGAATAGAATAGATTAGATTAGATTAGATTAGAATAGATTAGAATAGAATAGATTAGATTAGATAGGATGTGAATAGATTCGAATAGAATAGATTCGATTAGAATAGAATAGAATAGATTAGAATAGATTAGATTAGAATTGATTAGATTATATTAGAATAGATTAGATTAGAATAGATTAGAATAGAATAGAATAGATTAGATTAGAATTGATTAGATTATATTAGAATAGATTAGATTATATTAGAATAGATTAGAATAGATTAGAATAGAATAGATTAGATTAGAATAGAATAGAATAGATTAGAATTGATTAGATTAGAATTGATTAGATTATATTAGAATAGATTAGAATAGAATAGATTAGATTAGAATTGATTAGATTATATTAGAATAGATTAGATTATATTAGAATAGATTAGAATAGATTAGAATAGAATAGATTAGATTAGATAGGATGTGAATAGATTCGAATAGAATAGATTCGATTAGAATAGAATAGAATAGATTAGAATAGAATAGATTAGAATAGATTAGATTAGAATTGATTAGATTATATTAGAATAGATTCGAATAGAATAGATTAGAATAGATTAGATTAGAATAGAATAGATTAGATTAGATTAGAATAGAATAGATTAGATTAGATTAGAATAGATTAGATTAGATTAGATTAGATTAGAATAGATTCAATTAGAATAGAATAGAATAGAATAGAATAGAATATATTAGATTAGATTAGATTAGATTAGATTAGATTAGATTAGATTAGATAGAACTTTATTGATCCCTTGCGATGGTTCCTTCAGGGAAATTAAGGTTCCAGCAGCAGCATCAGTACAGAAAAGAGTATAAAGATAAGATAATATTTCAGTGAAGAAAACATTTATATAAACATAATGAATATTTAATATAGAGACTATATTACAATATACAGTATAGATGAGTAGTGTCTGAATAAAGAGGAGGTTACTGCACACTATTACTGCACTTTTAAACTGTTTATTGCACAAAGTCCAGTTATGTTGTGGTGGTCGGGTTGCGGGTTACTGGTTTGTTCCTACTTGTTCCATCCTCTGTCCTCCTGTCGTCCCTCCTCCCCCCAGAGAGGAGTTGTACAGTCTGTTGGTGTGCGGGACAAAAGAGTCTTTAAGTCTGTTGGTTCTGCACTTGGGGAGGAGCAGTCTGTCACTGGCTCCACTGGTGTCTGATGATGGTGTGCAGAGGAAGAAGAAAATGATTTTGTCTGAGTTTCTTACACAACAGAAAGATCGGAGAGTGTTGTGGAGAAGAGTATAACTGGGCTACAGTCCCCACTATATGGTTACAGTGTCCATTTCATTAGAGAAAGATAGATGTATCAACAGTTTACACAACATTTAGTTGATTTTATTTTTTTAGGTGAAAGTGACAAACATTTTGTGCAAATGTTCATTTTATTTATTTATTAAAGCATAATTGGCTTCTATTCACTTTGCAAACTTTAAACAAATGTAATTTGCTCATTGTCTGGACGTAAATTGTCCAGTTTGACACAACCTTTGTTTAAACCATGAATAAGACCTTGTCCCCCAGGCAAAGGAAATGGAGAGATCTGTCTTATATATGAGTGCATTCCAACTGCAAATCTACTGAGAAAATCAGTCAGAGCAAGCATTTCTAATTCCATTAAAAAAAATTCAAAATTCCATCTGAGATCAAAGGTTACCACTGATACTCTATTAGGTGTTCAATTTGTAGACTATTGTTTTTAGTCTCTAATATATTAATTTTACTAAAATAGGCAGAAGATTCCAAAGAATCTCCTCCATGTTTTATATTACATTAATTCTCTGAAAGCAGAAAGGAACCGGTTCGTTGGTACGAACGGTGTGAACATCTGTAGACTCCAGTTATGCTAAATTCAAAGAATATTGCATCTCATTTATTGTGTGATCAGCATTTAGTAAATGCTCCTAAGAATGATCCAACATGTTAACCAGGCAAGAATTCGGTACTTTTAATGCAATATAAAAACTACTGCTGCACATTTTTCATTTCACAAAACATTCGTACAGCAGTGATCAGAGATCTTACGCTCAGATTCTCCTGCCAGTGAGAGCACAGCTGCGCCCGATTTAAGGAGGACTGAGAGCAAATTTTAAGCGTTATTCATTATTTGTCTTTGAGCCAAAAAATGAAGCACATTTCATTAATTTAACCATTTTAAACATGTTCATTTCATGTCCTGTTACAGTGTCATAAAACTGGAGTTCATGCCGTTTAGACCTCCTTTTAAAACGCACAACTCGCATCAATCAAGCTTAATTGTAACACATTTTTGACTTTTAGAACAAAGTTTATTTTAAAATGTCATAAAACTACAAAAAGTTTGCTGATCAAACGTTATTTGATAATCAAGTCCATGTCAAATGTGTGGTGTTTTGCTGCAGTACTGGACATTGTGTAATTAAGACGGTCAGGGAATTCATACAGCAGTTATACGTATTAATAAAGTATACGTTTACAGGCCGTTATACACCAGTTACACAAAAACCAAAGCTGTCACCAACATTTCATTTCAAGATGAGAAGAAATTTGCTTGTTCACACAACAGGAGTACGTGCCTGACACACCTGAGACCTGCTCTGAGGAAAGCTCCTAAAAAGAGGAGGAACGAGACCCCCCTGCAGTACACAATCAAAGGGTACCATCAAATCACACAACAACACAAAGCTAAGAATAAAAGCCCCTTATCTTTCTCAACCATGACCTCAACTGTCAATAAAGACATGCCAAACTCAGAGCAGGAGTACGGTAGAGAAATATCGGTTAAGGAACTGAGGACGATGGTACGCGGTGGGAGAAAATACAACAGAAATTGCTTGTAATGTTCAGAACCTTTCCGATGGCAAGACACTTAGATCCCAGTTTCATTTCATCAGAAGGTGTTTGCCTCAATCCTGGACTGTGTAGGTGTATTACTGTAATCACACTCTGGATCTGGTTCTGTCGCTGGGTGTTGGCTTAGATATCTTAAATACTCTTCCTCAAACCACAGCAATCTCAGATCATTATTTCATTTCCTTTGAGCTACAGCTTCACCAAAATGTAAGTACATCCCCTCATTACTGCATGAAGCGTTTAATAAGATCAACTACAGCCCAACAAATTACTGAAAACCTACCTGATTTATTAACACCAGATTATTATTATTATTATCAGACAGATCCAGAGGAGTTAGATAAATTAACCAACTGTTTACAGAATAACCTCAGATCAACATTGGAGAATGTAGCTCCACTTACATATAAAAAATTAAGACTCCATGTTACAACAATCAGACTCGTACCTTAAAACAGTCAGTGTGAAGGCTAGAACGGCGTTCCACTAAACTGGAAGTGTTCCACTCAGCTTGGAAGAACAGTCTAATTGATTATAGAAGAGCTCTCATTAGAGCTCGTTCAGATTATTTATCCACAATGATTGAAAAACAAAAACGATCCCAGAGTTTCAGAGGCTTTCAGTACAATCTCAAAACTTAACACCACCGAAGATTCCATCAAACTTCTCCAGTAATATATTTACAGACTTTTTCATCAAATATTTTATAAATATAAGATCAAGAATCTGATCTGGATAGTCTTGCTGTGATGGTGGAAAAGGAAACTCAACCAACTGACCGCCATCCTGGACAACAAATCTCACCCCCTCCATGACTTACTGGTCAGAAGGCAAACAGGAGCTCGACTGTCCAGCTCGTCTTCTCTCCTCATTATCACACACTGAGACACTAACTGGACAGACTCACTGAACGACTGGACATTATTACTCTTCTATCCAGTCACTGCACTGTCCCTTTATCTGCACATGTACAGAACTGACCGACTCATTGAACGACTGGACATTTATTACTCTTCTGTTCATATCTCAGAGACACTTTATCTGTACGTGGGGTCCACAGTCAGAGCCTTCATACAGAGCCCACTGTACTGTTACTATGGTTACCTGCGTAATGTTTATGCAGTTACATTTAATATATTACATATTAATGTATCTTTCTTTACAATAGAGTTGAATTTTCACATAAAGATAAATTAGAGTCTAGTATCTCCTGAAAATCTGGTATATCAGGTATATGTGACCGTCTCCTATTAATAGTCCTTTTCACACACGTTTATTTTGGTGAATAAATGGACGTCAAACTATGAAAAAACGCCACCATATTTGGCCCAGAGGCCGTGAGGTAAAGCAGGATTTTCTCTCAGTGGAATGAAAAGCAATGTTAAAAACGTATAATTTCTTTACGCTGTCTGTCTTTCTGAGAGGGTGCTGTGAGCAGTGCTGTGAGACGCACTGTTGATGGAGGTTGATGCTGAGGTGTTCCATCAGGCAGCAGAAGGAGCCATGCGGGCCTTTCGTCATCTCTCGGTGAGGGTTCTCTCTTCTTACTGCACTTCTTCTGATCAGTCCTCCGGTCCTCTGACGGAGGGCCGGTTACACCGTAAACAAGCTGTTGTTTCATCGGCGGCACTCGTACAGTTTCATTTACAGCTCTGTTCTCATTATCTGACATTTGTCTCGGCTGCCTTTGTTGTTTTTTAGAATGGGCCGGCCGGGTGTCTGCTGCACTGACCGCTCACTGCGTTACACCGTCATCAACAATATTACAGACCTACTTCATACTCAGAGTCTAATGACAGTGCAGTTATGATCAACAATCCCAAATAAAGAAGAGTGTAGTTACAGATGGATACATTGAGTTCAGCTTATGTAATTACTCAAATGTATCCTGATTGCTGTACTAAAAAGCAGCAATTCATATAAATGTACTCTATTAAACATAAAAAATATAAAATATAATATCAATATTATAACTTCCCATAATTCACTTTCATACAGGACCCAGTGATGAATTTCTGCTGAAATACGGATTAAATCTCATGACGAACTCCTCCCTCTCTAGCATTTTAACTTGAGGTTGATCACAGAATATTGTCATGATTCATATTTAATGGATTGAGTAATTATTATATAATATAATATATAAATATAATTATTAGTTATTAAATGCTTCAGTCTTAAGAAGGTAGAATGTTGCTGATTGTGATGAATCATTTTAATTGTAACTCTTACAGCGTAATTCATTCATTGCTTACATGGTTTGAAATGAGGAAATGTTACCTGTTACATCGTGTAATTACACGTGTATGAATACAATTACGGAGGGAGTTTCTAATGATTATTGAAGACTCGCAACGAGCGTAGGATCTCAGAAGGCTCTGCTTTTTCCAGAACAAACTCTTTATCGACAGCTTTAAGGTCCTAATTTGCATTTGCACAATTACTGCAATGAATGGAACAGATATCATTTCCATTAATGACTGAAAGTTAATTAAAAGCTGTTTTGGCTTTCTTGGCTTGAGACGTTATATATGTGCAGAAAGAAATAATAAGAAAAACAGAAATAATAATAAGAATTTAAAAAATAATAATATTATTAACAATAATTTTGTAAGAACTAATTAATGTTTAATTCGGGAAATAAGAGTTAAAACACATGTGATGTGTGATTATATTTCCTATTGGAGAGTTTCTGGCACTGAGAGAGTAAAGGTTTATGGATGCTGGGCTCTGTTAGGTCACCATTAATGCAGATCAGATCAGAGCAGAGACATCAGTGAGGATCACTGTTTTGTATCTTCTGTGAGAAGAACGAGATTAAATAATAATACACGTTAAACTGCAGTGCTCTAATTGCTCAAGACTGGGCGGTGGTTTTCGCCTAATCCTCCCATTATGTCTGTTCATCATGCAGTGAGTGCTGATGCTAGATCAGCATGTGACCTGTCGTTATGCGTGATTACACCGCGGCTGAGAGGGGCGTCCCACTACTCATCGTCTGCGACCCAGACGATGGATCCTTAAGGCCTGTCAGTGATTTCGAATGCGCCCCCGACCCCTGGGCTCTTAACCCAGACCCCTCTGAGTGTGTGTGAGTGTGTGTGAGTGTGTGGGGTGAAGCAAGGTTAACTGCATATTCAATCAGGATCAGATTGCTGTTTCAGTATTTTCACAAACGACTAATACGTGTGGAATCGCTGGAAAAGCAGGGAAGCTAGAGTTGCTGTCATTTGCTCGGGAGTTTTGAGGGGAGAGAAAGGCTGCGAGAGGGTTTAAACAACTAGATTCAAGGAGCTTCATTGGTGTGATTGTAATGAGAACAATATTGGCAAAGTGTTACAATAACAGTAAAAACCAACAACAATAAATGCAAAAATAATTACACGATAAGTGAAAACAATAGTGAGTAAAATAAAGATATAAAATATCTTCTCTGATCAGCCTCTGTAGACTTTATTCTCCTCCTTTCACCCTGATCTTCAATGATCAGGACCCCACAGGACCACCACCGAGCAGCTATGATGTGGGTGGTGGGTCGTTCTCAGCACTGCAGACACACTGACATGGCGGTGGTGTGTTAGTGTGTGTTACGCTGGTACGAGTGGATCAGACACAGCTGGAGTTTTTAAACACTCCATCAGACACTCCTACCACGTTTCTCCAGTCTGTCATTAGAGGTGGTTTCAGCTCCAACTTTCCATGTTGGTTTCTGTGTCACCGCATTGCTGAGACAGTGACATGTCTTCTGCAGGGCAAGGAGTGATGGAATGTTCATTAGTTACGGAGGTGACGGAGGGATTAGTGTGAAGAGATTTGGACTGTCAGGAGCAGGATGGCTTCCCCATTGAGGCCTTTCAGGGAACAACCTCATTAAATCTCTGCTACACCAGCAGACGCCTGGGAGATGGTCCAGGAGAGAACATTAGCAGAACATGTGTCAACTTACTCTCTTTCTCTCCCAGCAAGTCAGGTTGGAGGAATAGACATTTCCCCACTGCGGGACTAATACACTACAGCTAATATACACTCTAATATACACTAATATACACTCTAATATACACTAATATACACTACAGCTAATATACACTAATATACATTAATATACACTCTAATATACACTCTAATATACACTAATATACACTCTAATATACACTCTAATATACACTAATATACACTAATATACACTCTAATATACACTAATATACACTACAGCTACTGTACACTAATATACACTGATATACACTAATATACACTCTAATATACACTAATATACACTCTAATATACACTAATATACACTACAGCTAATGTACACTAATATACACTGATATACACTAATATACACTCTAATATACACTATTATACACTCTAATATACACTAATACACTCTAATATACATTAATATACACTAATATACACTACAGCTCATTTACCAAAACTCATTTACAAAGGTGTCTTATTTAAACTTGAGACATTAGTTTGGTTTGCTCATGATTGTCAAAGTGAGTGGGATCACCATGGCCAGATCCAAAAGGTCTCTGAGGCCTTCAGAAAGAAACTTGTAGAAGTAGTCTGGGAAAGGATTCACTGTCCAGAAAAAAATGTTCAAGTGAAGAACATTTAAAACAGCCGCCAACACGGCCAGATCAGACCGTTCTAGCAAATTCAGCACAAGAGCAGTTCTTTGTCTTTTTAAAACCAAAATCCTTTGAGCTTGCAGGGAATTTCACCATACTTCTGCAAGAACCAGCAGACCAGGATGAATGCTCAAATGTGTCTGAGTATTGTACTTGACTTCTGTAGTATTTCTAACCCAGGGGTTTTGATTACAGATGCAGCTGCAGTGGTAGGTCTGACGATAAACCTTTTTCTATTATTACCATGGAGCTGGAGAGTTCTCTGAAAACCAGTGCACAGCTGCTTTAACTGTGCTGCCCAGTAGAACCAGTAGAAGTTAAGAATCTTCAATCATTTGGGAGATACATTAAAGTCAGCCTTGGGTGTCGATTATTCCATATTTTGATGGAGTGTTTAGTGGGAGGTACCCCAATGACAGTTTGACGGGAGGAAGAAACCCTTTCTGTCATAAAAACAAACAAACAAACAAATAAAACAAACATTTTTGGTTCCCAAAGAAAACCTCAACAAAGACCAGGAGCAATGCTTTTCGGACAGATCAGTTCTGGGGCATTTTATCACTATTATTAGATGAGTGTAGTGTTTTCTGACAGCGTACACACAGTCTAATCTGTATGCGAGTCACTGCAAATCACTTTCAATTTGAATGAATCCCACCTGCCAGCTGTTTACATGTCGTCCCTTTGGTTTTGTGCAGCAGATTATTTTGCTCTGTAAGACATTTCACCACAAAATTGAATATAAAACACTCCAGGCTTCATGAAACAGCGCTGTAGTCCATCTTCGCTCCTGCTGCTGAACACAGGAACCTCTTCTGCAGCTGAAAGCTGTATTTTATATGCGCGTGCAGCTGTTTGGACGTCTGCTGGTGGAGAGCGAAGCCCTCGAGGTTGATGAAACTGTATCTCTTTGTGAAGCTTTGAAACGTTATTGCTTTGTTTCAGGGTCAGAGCTGTTTATAGCTGATTGTAGTTCTGCAGTCTGATCTAATCTGACATTGTGTGGGATTGAACAGCCTCAACATCAGACATGGGGGGACGCGGACAAACTACTGCTGCAGTGATTATTCAGCAATGTTAATTTGTCACTGTAAACAACCAGTATTAGTGAGTTACAACTGGTTACCAGTAACATCACATACATAGCAAACATACAATACTACTCACTATTGTGTGCTTAAACAGCACGTCTGTCCGTCTGTCTCTGCTGGAGGGTGTACGTGCTCTCATATCCATGTCTGTTCATAAATATATGTGGACAACAAAAATAAAGACCTGTTAGTGACGACACACAAGAAAAATAATAGAAATGAAAAAAAATAAATGTAAAGGCTGTGCACACTATTTACAGGTTAACCTTTAGACCCCAACACTGGAGTGTTGTTATGTTCTTGACAAAATCTGTGTGATATTTATGTAGTTTGTACTTTTATTCATTAAAACATTTAGAATGCATCTTCATGTAATTATTAACAGAATTTAAATATTTATGAATTTGACCATCTTTTTAGAAATCATCATCCAGATATATTTAAAAAAATGACTGACCTGTCTATTTATGATATGAAAGTGGACCAAATAAAATAAAAACAACAACTTGAATGTACTTTATTACTTTTATTATGTATAAATGTATCAATATTATCCCTTCTCAGGACTTTTATTCTGAAAATTGAACATTGTGTGAGCAAAAAAAGAGGGCAACCAACCCCTCCCTTCTCATTTTCTTCTGTGACCCAATATCTGGATCAGTGATGTCATCAGCCCCACCCCCTCTCTCTGATCAGTCAGAGTCTGTATGCAGGTTGAGCATCAGCCCCGCCCCCTCTCTCTGATCAGTCAGAGTCTGTATGCAGGTTGATCATCGGCCCCGCCCCCTCTCTCTGATCAGTCAGAGTCTGTATGCAGGTTGAGCATCAGCCCCGCCCCCTCTCTCAGGTTGATCATGTTCACGTGGACAGAGCAGTAAACATGCACTGGAAGCTCCTTTAAACTGGGATTGAATTCAGATGGTAACCAGTGATTGTAACTCTCTTCTGAGCTGATTTAAAGTCAATGTGCATGAATGCTAGTTAATGTCCAAACGTAAACCTCATTTAAGTGCTGTGTTTCACTTCAGACTTCATTACATATGAGCCCAAATGATACGCTGCTACTGTCTCACACAAAACGTAATACTTTTTCATCCTTTAGAAACTAATTTCTAATTTAGTTGCATTGCATGCATAAGGCTTAACTAATTTAATTTCTAATTTCAGAAAACACCTGGTTACATTCACTTCTGTTTTTGTTGTGATATTTATTATGTGTGGTGTGTGTCGGTGCGTGATTATGGCCTACGGAAATGCCGTTTTACGGGGTGTATTTATAACTGTATGGTGAATTCAGAGTTAATGCAGAGCATTAGTGGGATAGAATTTCAGCTGCTGTCTACATTTAGCACTGCTGCAGAGGAGGAACGTCAAACAGAGCGCTTATCCCCCTTCACACGAGCACATTAGAACCATTTTAAACATGCCACTCTCACTCCATAACCTTGAATTACCGCAGTGCATGTTGACTTAAATTGGATGTTTGTGGCCCTGCAGAGAGACAAGCCCTGTACAACCACCATGAGGCTAATCTTGCCGAAGCGCGATAAGACAGCGCAGCTAAGGACCGAGCTGGAGAGGGCAATCCAGAGGAAATAAATACAACAAATAATTCCTTAACTCCACTGACGCTTTACTGACAAGGCCGACCACTGCGTTCATGCAAAACCCTTAATCACAGCCATCCAGGCCTGAACAGGTTCACTGTCCTTATCACGACAGTAATCTTTTTGTTTACAGGCTGAGGAGGCCGCTCTGCACGTCTCACGTATAATTAGCTTTGCTTCTGTAATGCATGTTTTATTTGAGTAATTCTGCGCCAGATTAATCTCTTCATATGTCACATTAACAGAGTCAGACATTTGAATGCTTGATTTCTTAAGACAATCCTTCCTACGTCGTAAGAACTCTTACAATAACATCTGAGGACGCAGTTAAAATGACATTAAAATGTATTTCATGTGGAAAAGCAGGGCTTCTAGCAGTTACGCAGCACCAAAGGCATCACCAGGCCTGGGCTGCCAGAATGCTTTTACTGTACAACTACAACGTCAGTCCCTCTCCTGGCCCGAAACAATGTGACTGCGATGTGAAAGTGAGTAACAGAGGACCCCAAAACTTAACAGCAGTCCAGCAGTGACACTGAGGGCTTTAAACACTCCAGCAGCACTGCTGTGTCTGATCCACTCGTACCAGCAACAACACACACTAACACACCACCACCATGTCAGTGTGACTGCAGTGCTGAGAATGACCCACCACCCACATCATAGCTGCTCTGTGGTGGTCCTGTGGGGTCCTGATCATTGAAGATCAGGGTGAAAGGAGGAGGATAAAGTCTGCAGAGAAACAGATGAACTACAGTCTGTGATTATAGAACCACAAAGAGCTCCTGATTGGTCAGAAGAGCTGATAGAGTGGACAGTGTTTTTAATTACATAATCAACTGTAGTTTAATGATGCAAATGACCAAATTATTTTTCTTAATACTGTGAAGAAAGAGCTTCTTTGGGGCTTTAAAGACACTTTTAATAGATGCTTTGAAAAACTACAAGCAGCATCAGACAGAAAACATCATTTAGCCATGTATTTAAACACCGAGGCTGACTGACAGACTGGCAGACAGACGGGTAAAGTAAAGAAATCTTTGTGGTTTTAATGCTAAAACTGACCATAGACGCTCAATTAAAACAGGCCACTTCATTTTATACAAATGTTATTTTGGTGTGTTTACCCAAAAGAGACACATTGATTGCCTGATTGAATCAATGAGCTGAGGTTGAGAGTGTGTGTCAGAGCTACTTCAAATGGCAATTAGCCGCATTGAAGTGCAATGATAGATGTCAGGGCACAAGAGCGAGCAATCAAACTCAGATGGGAGTGAAATAAAACACTTCTGAACGACATTAAATAAATATTCTCTGATACGAGTCAGAACCGTTGGAGTTGCTTTGCAATTCCTGGAGTATCCCAGGATGTTCCATTAGGATTTCTAGATGGTTGCTATGGCATCCTAGGCCATAGTGATTTAGCCACTGCTACAGATAGATTGCAATAATTACACACAAATGTAACCTTTAGATCTTTTATTCACCAAAACTGAAAAGTATTTATACTCACACAAACCAGAATTTGTTGTTTTCGGAAAATCCTAAATGACTGTAATTTATCTTCATAAACATTTACAGAATTTAAATATTTGTATGAAATTGAGATATATTTTATATTTCAGAAATCCTTTGATTATCCAGAGAATTGATCATGTTTTTGAGCTGGAAATGGAAGAATTGTGAGTTATTTGTAAAACAATTGGTTGATAAGGATACGTATGAGGATAGTAATAAGGATAGTTTAAGGAAAGTGGACCGAATAGAATAAACAACCCTGAATGTCCTTTATAATTATACAGTCTGAAAACAGGATTCGGGACTTTTATTCTGAAAACCCTGTATGAGCAAAGAAAGAGCGCAAACAGCCCCTCCCTTCTCAGTTTCCTTACATGCACTGGAAGCTTCTTTGCTATTTAAATTCAGTTGGAAACCACTGAATTTTAGCTGTTTTCTGAGCTGAATTATTCACTGATAATTCATCAAACTATGATTATATGATGATGAGACCATGATTATATATGAGTATAGAGTAGGTCGGGTAGTTTGTTATGATGTGTATCGTGTCTGTAGGTTACTCTGATCCTGAGATCAGAAGATATGAAGCCTAGAAATCTGCCTGTAACTGCCACTGAAGTGCAGCTCTCGGGTTGTGAGGGTTACTGTGTAATAACACTGTTATTAAAACACTGAATAAGCTGGAACCCGTCCTTCTCTTAGTCCAGAAACTCGAGACCACTTCAACCTTTCACCGTTCATTTCTCAGGGACTCTGCTGTTTGGGGTGTTTGGAACAGAAGTAATATCTTCCAGGATAGAAGCCCACCTCTCTCAGAGACACATC
Source organism: Acestrorhynchus altus (assembly GCA_034509495.1). Taxonomy (NCBI): domain Eukaryota; kingdom Metazoa; phylum Chordata; class Actinopteri; order Characiformes; family Acestrorhynchidae; genus Acestrorhynchus; species Acestrorhynchus altus. The sequence goes on from CM067514.1 coordinate 31,515,358, forward strand.
CATTCATTAACCTCCTGTTTGCCCTCCTGTCCCTGCTTCCGTGTGACTTTGTTGAGGTGAATTCATTGAGGAGACATCAGTAACGCCGAAGAAGACAGAAGGAAACGGAGCGTAATTAGAGTGGCAGTGTTGCTGCATTGGAGCAGCAGTAGGGAAAGGTGACCCAGATTCTGGGACTGGAGTCACTAGGAGGTAAAGTGACTTATTAAACTGCAGACTCTCTCCGCAGGGAGAGGCGCAGCAGACGGGAAAAAGGAAAATTAGCAAGTCAAGATTTCCGTACTGGCGGGATCCGATGTAAATCATACAGACACTGTGTGCAGAACAGGGTGGTACCAGGCATCACTCCAATTCCAGAGGACAAAAATAACAAACGTATTCACCTTATCCGAACAAACCTTGTGTGCAGCCATAGAAGAACCACTTGTGGTTTTAAAGAACCTTTCAATGTATGGTTCCACGGTATATGGGAGGAATGTTTCACTTAAAATGAAGGTTCCAGGAAGACCTATAGAAATAAAACTTACTAGTGCTTTTCAGGGAATCACAACACTGTGGAAATGTGCACTGCTTATCATAATGATATGATATTCATGGCATGTAAAATTACATTTGATCAGTATCCATTTGTAGAAGCTCCTCTTTTCAACTTTACAGTTGAAACTTTACAGATGCTGTTTTGTTTGCTTCCAGAATTTACTGGAATTTCATTGAATCCCTGTTTCGCTCTACTCGTGAAATGTTCTCTATGCCACTGGCTGCAACACAACACCACAGCATGATTAATGATGAACAGTTGGAGAGGTGTTCTTTTCATCAAATTCTATAACTATATACGTTTTTCTCCAAACATATATTTGCTCATTGTGACCAAAGAGTTCTATTTTAACCACATTGGTCCACAGAACTTGTTTCCAAAAGGCATCAGGCTTGTTTAGATGTTCTTTTGCAAACTTCTGAAGCTGGATTTTGTGGCGAGGATGCAGGAGAGGTTTTCTTCTGATGATTCTTCCATGAAGATCATATTTGTGCAGGTGTCGCTGAGCAGTAGTCTGCTAAATATTCCTGAAGGTCAAACAGGACTTTCTATCAATCCTATGAGCAGCTGTCTCTGAATTTCTTCTTGGTCTTCCAGACTTTATCTTAACCTCCACTGATCCTTAAACTGACATTTACTAATTACATTTCAAAGTGAGGAAATGGCCTGAAAATGCTTTATTATCTTCTTATACCTTCTTCTGCTTTGTGGGCCTCAACCATGTTCATTGTCAGAGGGCTAAACAGCTGCTTAGAAGAATCCATGGCTGCTCTTTTTTGGGGCAAGAGGAGTTCGTTTTTATAAAGCTTTTAAATTTGCATCACTTTTCTTAACAATGACATGATAATGAAATAAAGTTATCTGAGCTCAGATCTCACAGGGTTCCCTTTCCCTCTAAAACCGTACAAAACCAAAATAGACAGGTGTTGCTTAAATGTTGAGATGTGTGTTTTATCTTTAACTTGATGGATTTTGGAGATCATTGCTTGCTTGACGGTTCACAGCACGTTGAGTTCAAAGTAAACGTTTGCGTACCACTGGACTAGAGTTCCTCAGGGAATTAGAATATCATGAAAATGTTCATTTTTGTTTATAATTTCATTTGAAAAACTCAACTATTTTATATTCATTACACATATTTCAAAAAAATACCTTAATTAAAAGTGAAGATGCAAACTTTATAGTTCACAGTTCTGGCTCCAGCATCTGCTGCACACACACACACACACACACACACACACACACACACACACACACACACACACACACACACTGCAGGACTGAAGGGATGTTATTTAATAAGACACAGAGAGACTTTCTCTTTTGCCTGGTCATACATTGTGACAACCCTGAGTGACAGACTTGGCAACACTGATGCAATTTACTGTAGTGAACAAATACTTCTGCAGGAAACACACTCGCGAAAACCACAAGTTTCCCTATTATTGCCATTTGATTTATGGCTGCAGTGAGCAGCAGTAAGTACTGCCTTGAAAAAGTTATATTATTACAAGATAATGATACAAAAGATTCTTAAGTCCACAAAAAGCATCAATCAACATTTATTTGTGAAGAACTTTCAAACAACGGATGTTACAGAGCAGCTTTACAGAAAATCAAAAATAAGAAAGTGAAAAACATGTGAACAAAGGATAAAGACATAAACGGGCCACAGTGCAGATTAAACCCCCTCAGAGCTGGAGAAAGAAACCTCAGGAGGAACCAGGCTCACAAGGAGGGACCCCTCCACCTCTGGTCAAACTACTCATACACAGTTAGGGGACACTGGACCCCCACACCTCTGTTCTAATACTCTGGTGTACTGGTGTGATGTGAGTTCACTGGTGGACAGAATAGTAACAGTAGCAGATAATAAATCTCAGAGCTCTGGGTGCTTCTCAAAATCATGATCATGAAATCATGAAATCGCCCTTTGTTCAATAAGCAGCATTTCTGAATGTTCTACATTATCTGTCTCTTTACTTTCCAGCATGTCCTGCCATCCACCGGTGGTGCTGTTCTGCCAAACACACAGACTTTCTCAGGTGACGTTCTCAGACCAAATGGTTTCTTCTTGTAAAATCGTGCATATGCACAATGGTAAACAGATATCCTGCAGACTATCTCAGACCATCTACAACAAGCAGTGCTGGTCAGAAGCCGTGAAGATCGTGAAGGACCTCAGCCATCCTAAGAAAGGGCTCTTCGCTTTGCTACCATCAGGAAAGCAGTTCCACTCACTGAAACCCAGCACGGAAAGGATGAGACTGAGCTTCTTCTCTCAGGCTATCCAGACACTGAACCAGACCCAACTCTAAATTTCACATCACACAAATGGTCTCTGATCTGTCAAACACTTACTGCTCTTTCTACAGCATTAAGCTGCAACCAGTTTGCACATCTGCACTTTATTTTCATGCATCTGCACCTGCTACCTCCATGTAAAGCTGCTCGTATATTCTTGTACATTCTCATGTGTTTATTTGTTGGTTATTTTATATATATATATATATATATTGTCTTTATATTGTTTTTCTATCTAGTAAATACATTGATATATTTATTCTTGCTTAACTTTTATTGATTTTTGTGTGAAGACAGTCGCAGTCAAGCATTTCACTGCATGTGATACCGTGTATAACTATGTGTTTGACAATAAACAAAGCTTGAATCCTGAAGACGTGTTGCATATGTGCTCTGGTAACCACATATATACAGATTTCTCTTTGTACACACACATACACGTACATATGGACACATACTGGCCAGCTCGGAGAATCATGCACATTTATCAAACATTATAGAGCGTGTGATTATAGAGAGGTGTTTTCTGCCAGAGTTGCTCATCTGTTCACATGGACAGTTCCAGTTCCAGCTGGATGTGTACTGTGGATGGTACTTCCTTCTATGATATATTCTCGGAACACGTGACACTGTGGATCAGGGAATGTTATATACCTTCAGAAATGGAAATGACATCCAGCACCCACTGTCACACTTCACTCAAACTCCGATAAATCCCATCTCCTTGCCATGGAGCACGGAGTTATGTTCAACCTCCATCACAAGATAACACCTCAACTTACACAGGTCGGGGAATTCCCAATCATCCCATAAGCTTCAAAATCAAATTATTATCATGTGATATCAGTGATATCAAAATACAATGTCAAAATATGTCAAAATACATAAATGCATTTACATGCACAAATCAACCATAATATTATGATCTTGGTATGGTATGAGTGGATCAGACACAGCAGTGCTGCTGGAGTGTTTAAACCCCTCAGTGTCACTGCTGGACCGAGAACAGTCCACAAACCAGAAACGTCCAGCCGACAGCGTCCTGTGAGCACTGATGAAGGACTAGAGGACGACCAACACACTGTGCACAAACAGATGATCTTCTGTCTCTGACTTTACATCTACAAGGTGGAGACACTCGGTAGGAGTGTCTAATAGAGTGGACAGTGAGTGGACACAGTGTTTAATCACTCCAGCATCACTGCTGTGTCTGATCCACTCGTACCAGCAACACACACTAACACACCACCACCATGTCAGTGTCACTATCTATCTATCTATCTATCTATCTATCTATCTATCTATCTATCTATCTATCTATCTATCTATCTATCTATCTATCTATCTATCTGCTCAGAAAAACCCAGCATTAGCAGGGTCTCCTCATACAGCTGCTGCACATTTGATGGAACTCAGTTTAAAAGGAAGAGCTTTAGAGCAGAGTTGCTTCTTTAGATGCATAAAATGATTTTGGCTTAGTTTCAAAGAAACATAATGTTTACAGTAAAAGTGCTGGAACCCCCTGTAGTCCACTTACAGTGCTAAGATGTGCTGTAATGGCATGCTGGCACAATAACGGAAAATAGCCTACTTTAGTTCTTTGGGTTTGCAGCTTTTAGTTGCTTTCTCTCATTTTAAATTCCTCACACAGTGAGTTTAAACTGTACTGTGTGTTAATCGGGATGTAGTCAATCTGCCCAGACAGTCCACTTACACTCCCAGCACAGGCAAAGAGACACTAATTAGAGAAGCTGCCAAGAGGCCCATAGTCACTCTGGACGAGCTGCAGAGATCCACAGCGCTGCCGGGAGAATCTGTCAACAAGACAACTCGAGTTCCTGTTCTCCACTAATCTGGCCTTTATGGAAGAGTGGCAAGAAGAAAGGACTTTCTGAAAGCAAGTAATAAGAAGTCCTGTTTGCAATTTACTGCAAGCCATGTAGGGACACAGCAATCATGTGGAAGAAGGTGCTCCAGTCAGATCAGTGCAAAGCTGGATTTTTGGCCTAAATGCAAAACACTGTGTGTGGTGGAAAAGTAACACCGGGAAGATGGGTGGAGCTAAATACAGGACAATCCTAGAGTAGAAGCTGTTAGAGGAGCTTCATCTTCCAGCAGGACAACGACTCTAAACATACAGCCAGAGCTACAATAGACTGGTTTAGATCAAAGCATGTTCATGTGTTAGAATGACCCAGTCAGAGTCCAGACCTCAATCCCAGTAAGAACCTGTAACAGGACTTGAACATTGCTGTTCACAGACGCTCTCCATCCAACCTGACTGAGCTTCAGCTGTTCTGTGAAGAAGAACCAGCAGAAACTTCAGCCTCTAGATGAGCAGAGCTGGTAGAGACAGACCCCAAAAGACCTGCAGCTGGAACTGCAGTGAAAGGTGCTCCTACAGAGTACTGACTCAGGGGGTCTGAATATAAATGCACAACACACTTTTCATATTTTTATTTATTAAACATTTTGAAAACGTTTTCTTTTCACTTCATTATTATTCACTACTTTGTGTTTTAGCAAATAAAACCCCAATAAATACATTTACGTTTGTGGTTTAATGAGATAAAATGAGGAAAAGGGGTTTGAACACTTTTAAAGGCACTGCAAACCAAACAATGTGAGCTCAAACACTCTCATAGACACTGGTGTAACTGCATGTCTAAGTCATGAAACCTTCTTCAGAAACCTGTGAGACACGGTTTCTGACACTGTCTGACTCTATAATCAGGACTGGAGAACAGTAAGGTGAGGCCGCTGTGTATCGAGGGAGAAAGGCATCAAGCATTTTGCTACTTTTGTTTGTGGTCAAACTATCAGCTGAAGGACGGCAGCTGGTACGACGAACACGAGCAGGATGTCTGAATGTAACATTGCATACGTGCTACAGGCGAGTGCATGCCTTTACCTGCTCCCACACTGCGCACCAGTCATTCAAATACAGCAAGATGTCCTCCAACAGTTAACCCTGAATCTGTCGCTGTGTCAGCTTGAGGAACGTCATCTGTACTTTATGGAACATGAAGGTTATAGATGCCGAGATGAATGAGAAAGTAACTGGGTTTAGGATTCTGAATAAGACCCTGGAGTGACTGAATTTCTGAAATTAGTGAAATGTCTCCAGAACCAGGAACAGAGTGTCTTCATTCTTCATTCAGATTCTAGTATTTATTATTCAGTATTTACTAAAAACCATTTAATATCATTTATAAATGATTCAGTAAGAACTACGAGACACTCAAAAAACACTATGAATAACCCCTGAATTTAGTGATAACAGTACATGTGACTATTTATTCTGCATGGTCTCTCCTGCACCCCGTTAGCTCACTCTCTCATTAGTGACAGTAACTCAGCTCACTCTTACGATAGTGACAGTTACTCAGCTCACTTCCTCATTAGTTTGAGTTACTCAGCTCACCCTTACATTAGTGAGTTACTCAGCTCACTTTCTCATTAGTGAGAGTGACTCAACTCACTTTTTCATTAATGGGAGTGACTCAGCTCACTTTTTCATTAATGAGAGTGACTCAGCTCTCTTTCTCAGTGAGAGTGACTCAGCTCACTTTCTTTATTCTACTTTCTCTCTCAGCTCTTCCTCATAACTACACTTGCATGTTTGGTATGAAGTGTCAACCAGAGGATGAATCTTGGTTCTGCTCTGTGGTTCTGAGAAGGCCTTTCGCGACTCAGGCTCATTCAAATCAGTCTAGAACCCCAGTTTTTTGTGGAGCTGCTTTGTGAAACAGTGACTGTAAAAATGTCTATTTGGATTCATTTGAACTGAATTGACGTGAACATTGTTCGTTGCCCTCAGCTCAGATGTTACAGAGCTGAAGCTGATCTGGGGTTTGCTGCTACCTGGAAAGAGTGTTCTGATGGGATTGTCCTAATTTATTCACCTGTTTGTGTGTTTGTTCTGTGCAGTGACAGCTTGTTAATATTTTGGAAGCAAACATATTGTGGTGAAAAATGAGCTGGATTATATCACAGATGTGCAAAATAATAACTGTCAAACAGTGGCATCCATACAAAAAAATAAAGAGTTATTATACTGAAACGGGGTCTGCTCGACGTTTAGACTGCAAATCTTCTTTACACGTGTATTTGAGTTATTAAAATCAGAGATTGGCATCACGCCACCATGAGAAAGTGGAGTTATGAGTCAGCTGCATTTAAAAGAAAAATGCCTGAAGCCCAATCTCCCAATCTCCCCCACAGACCTATCATTCTCCAACCGGGCAAAGCTGCAATGTAAAGTCTGATATTCAAGAGGTTTTAGTTTTGGCTACAGCGTTTTGAACTCGTTTGGTAAATCTTGAGAAGAGTGTGTTACGATAAAAGTAATCATGGCATTCACTAATTTTCTGCCTCACGCTTGTGTATCATCTGTGCAACAGTGGAATATAAACATGGAAAAAGGCTGTACATGAACCAGGCAGTCGTGGTCTGGTGGTCCGGGAACCAGCCTTGTGACTGGAAGGTTGCCGGTGTGAATCCCTGAACTGGCACGACTGAAGTGCCCTCGAGCAAGACTCTTAACTCCCGAGTTGCTTCCCTGGTGCTGTGAATAGGGCTGCCCACCGCTCTGGGCATGTGTGCTCACTGCCCCCTAGTGTGTGATTCACTGTGTGTGGATGGATTAAATACAGAGGACAAATTCTGTGTAGCACAGCTTACCTTTACCTGGACTAAGAACAACAACTATAGACAACTAACGACAATGCATCTCTAAACAGTGTCCATATCTGTAAACATGGACTAAAGACAATGTATCTAAAAACACCATCTTTAAACATGAACTAAAGGCATTGCCTTTCTCACAATATGGTGGCATATCGAGGCATCAGAGGAGCAGAGAGGTATGCTGCCTGTGGTCTTAACTCCTTCAGGGTCTCCCATGGCAGAAAGGTCTGAGCAGAGGTGCCAGACTAAACCTACCACCTATATTGGGCAGCGGCAATAATGGACGATGACATCGGCGAATGATCACAAAGGTGACAATGGCAAAGCCATCAATTCAACTGTGCAGGTAAACCACTGCAGTATTTTCACCAAGGAAACCACATGGAAGTCCAGCAAGGACAAGGCCAAATACTACGACAACATCTGCAAAGAGATTGAAAAGGGAACAAATGTGGCAAAAGAAGGAATTTTGAGAGATCAGAAATAAGTTTCAGTTGGAACCTAAAGAGATGCAAAGGCACAAATCATCACGGATGAAAAACAGACCAAAGAAAGATGGAACTTTTGTCAATGTTGGCTACACAGAAGAACATTTAGTTCTAGACGATGAAGTCAGACAAGCCCTGAGATCACTGCCAAAGAAGAAAGCCACAGGAATCAACGACATATCAATAGAGATATTTAAGGATTCTGAGGATGACTCGGTTAAAGTTCTGACTAAACTGTGCCAACAAATATGGAAAACAGCTCAATGGCTTGCAAACTGGTAGAGTCCACTACAGTCCACTCTACGTCCCAACACCAAAGAAAGGAGACAAGAAAGAGTTTGTCAAATATTGCACAGTTTCCCTAAAACCACACACCAGTAAAATCATGCTGAAGATCACCCAACGTAGGCTAGAACTTTACATTGAAAAAGAACTGCCCGATGTGCAGGCAGGATTCAGGAACAGCAAAGGAACAAGAGACATCATCGCAGATGCAGGCTGGATCTTTGAAAAAGCCAAGGAGTTCAAAAAGTATGTGGTCATCATGTGTTTCATAGACTGCAACAAAGCTTCTGACTGCGTGGACCACATACAATTATGGAACATACTCAGGAAAATGGGAGTATTATTCTAATGTGGAATCTCAATACTGATCAAAGGTCAGGACCATTGGGTCCATTTTGGCAAAGGTTTTAGACAGGCCTGCATACCATCATCACACCTGTTCAACCTGCATACAGAACATATAATGAGTGGTGGTGGAAGAAACATCAATAACCTTCAAAATGCAGATGACACAACAGGAGTCTGGAAGTCTGGAAGACCTGAAGGCCCTCATTAAAAAAAGAACAGAGTGAAAAGATGGGACGTAATGACGACAGAACCAGCTTTACCATCGATGGAGAAGATGTAGAGACGATGGACAGCTTTTGGCTCCTTGGTTTAGTTATTAACAACAAAGAATCCAGCACTCAGGAAATTCCAGACAGACTGTTACTCAGCAGGCCAAGGATGAAGGAGGTTGACAAGGTTTTCAAATGTATAGAAGTGTCCTTAAAAACAGAATGGTCCAGACAATGGTTTTCTCTGTGGTTCTATATGGCTGCAAAGGCTGGACAATAATAAGTGAGACAGGAGAAATATAGACACTGGACAACAAAGAAGACCAAAAAATGGATCCCAAAACAAATCAAGCCTAACCTCTTGCTGGAAGCCCAGATGGTCAGACTAAAGCTCTCTTACTTTGGACACATTATAATAAAAGGTTGGAAGAGTTGAAGGTAAAAGAGGAAGAGGACCCAAACCGAAGACAGCACATTGTGGAGAAACACTGTCCATATACAAATGTCAGAAATGAATTGATGGCAATTAAACATAACAAATAGAGGTAATGCATCTATAAACAATATCTATATCTATAAACATGGACTAAAGGTAATGCATCTATAAACAATATATCTATAAACATGGAATAAAGGTAATACATCTATAAACTATATCTATATATATTTAAACATGAACTAAAGGTAATGCATCTATAAACAATATCTATATCTATAAACATGGACTAAAGGTAATGCATCTATAAACAATATATCTATAAACATGGAATAAAGGTAATACATCTATAAACTATATCTCTCTATATATATTTAAACATGAACTAAAGGTAATGCATCTATAAACAATATCTATATATATAAACATGGACTAAAGTCAATGCATCTATAAACAATATCTATATACATAAACATGGACTAAAGTCAATGCATCTATAAACAATATTTATATATATAAACATGAACTAAAGGTAATGCATCTATAAACTATATCTATATATATAAACATGGACTAAAGGTAATGCATATATAAACAATATTTATATCTATAAACATGGAATAAAGGTAATGCATCTACAAACTATGTCTATATATAAACATGGACTAACAGTAATGTATCTATAATCAATATCTATATCTATAAACATGGACTAAAGGTAATGCATCTATAAACAATATCTATATAAACATGGACTAAAGCTAATGCATTTATAAACTATATATATATATATAAACATGGACTAAAGGTAATGCATCTATAAACTATATCTATATATATAAACATGGACTAAAGGTAATGTATCTATAGTCAATATCTATATCTATAAACATGGACTAAAGGTAATGCATCTATATAAGGACAAGGACAAGGACTAAGGGATCAGTGTTAATACACCATTCTGTTCAGTGCAGGAGCTTTAATATTGCACACTGACCACATGATGGTGCTGTTAGTTTTGATGTTAAACCAGAATCTGCTCTTTACTGCATTCATTATGCATTTCTGTACATGACACATGAGATCTGTTTCTTTCTATATATTCTAGCTCTCTGAAAGACAGGTCCAATTCTGTCCCAAAACAATCTCTGTCTTTCTGTTTCTTTGGGCTGTTTATGTATTTATGTGTTTGTTTGCTTGTGTCATTAAGTTTTGCGCAGTCATAAAGTAAAGGAATGTTCTCAGATCTTCTGAAAGGCTTCAGTGGCTTTACAGGAGAATCCAGATGAACATCTGGAGCAACATTTCATTTCAATATTTCATTCTCTGCAGTCGTCATCAGTCAGAGAGGACATAAATCACAGAACATCTCTGCTGTGTCTGTGGACACACACACACACACACACACACAGAGCAAAGCCATGCTGAGGCAGTTTTCATAAGCATAGCGTTCCTCTGCAGGTTTACTAATTCAATATGGAACAGCTAACACTAACACTTCAGTGCAAAACCCATAATACAACTGCTGAAGGTGGAATGGGTGGAGTTAAACTGCTGTAGTTTGAATGGGTGGAGTGAAACTGCTGTAGGCTGAAGGGGTGGATCTTAACTGCTGTAGGCTGAATGGGTGGAGTTAAACTGCTGTAGGCTGAATGGGTGGGACTAAACTGCTGTAGGTTAATATGGTATTGGGCCCTTTTCCCCATTGTGCAACCAAATCAGCTCTCAGCATGGAGTCCATCAAACATCTGAAGGTGGTATCCTTTAAGTTAAGTTTCTGGTTCACTGGTTGTCCTTGGAAAAACCCATGAGATGTTTTGGAGATGTTCTGCTACTCAAAGGACTTTTATGATGCAGTGGGACACAGAAACCAGTTTACACTGGACACATATTTAACTCGTAGAACCTGAGAGCCACAGTAATATGCTGTGTTGTAGGCTCAGGATCAGAGTGACCTACAGACATGATGCTCATATCTGATCTCATCATTGTGTGATGGCATATGAGGAACCAGGTTGATCAGGTTGTTTTTTATTTATTTGGACCATATTGTCAATATTTTGAAGAACTTAATCATCTGTAAATAATCATTATGAATAACTCTTGAAAATCATTGTGCTTTCAGCTCTAAAACACACTGGATGATCAATTTCCAACAGGATTTCTGAGATATAAGAATATATATCTCATAGAAGAGTTTTTAGTTCTTAAAAGCATTAGAAACATGAATAATTGTAGGCACAAGTACATTTTTGATGTCTACAAATATCTAAATTCTGTTAATGCTTGCATCTCAAATGAAGATAAATTAGAGCAGTCCTGAAAATATTACTGTCCAGCGTGTGACAGTGTCCTTTAAATACTTTTCTAATGTTCTGGTGAATGAAAGAAGGTCAAGCTGTGAGATCCCCCATAGAATTAGTCAAGAGTTCTAAAGGTTAAAGGGGAATTTTGGGGTTTAAGGAACTTGTAAGCATAAAGAATGTTTTGAGAGTTTGTAGAACATCTACTCCAAGAAGGAACCATTTATTTTATTTAACAGTGGGGTGTATAACGTTCTGGTCTGAGTAGATGACCTGTTTGCTGACCCCGGTCTTGCTGCAGCAGATGCTGGACTATTCCACGGATGATCAGTTGGTGAAAGCATTTCACTCCCAGCTCTCTCACTCCCATCCTCGTCCATGTTTGTTTATTTGAACGGCGGTTAGTGTGGGTTGGGCAGATAGGAGACTGCTGCTTGTCAATATGGAGCTGACAAGGAAATCATTCATACTTAATCTTATCTGCTCTCGGAGCTAACCTGACCTTGAGAGGGAGAACCACCGCATGGAATCTATCATTTCACGAGCAAATCGATTAACCGGAGGAGTGCAGATAGAACAGACTGCACACGCTGGGGGATGAATACAGGGAAGTCCACTTGAAACCCAGTGAATAATAGAAAAATTGCAAAATGAATGCAGACACATATCAGCATGATAAGGCTTAATAGGGGAACTTTTTATTGACCTCAGAAAAAGAAATAAATACCTAAAAAATTGACCTGGCCTCAGCAACAAGAAGAGACATTACTCATGACAAAGGCTTTTATAACAGCATCATATTATTATATTAAAAAAGCTTTTATGGAAAGATGTACAATAATAACTTTACAACAATTTAAAAACAATTTACAACAAATTGAAAAGTACTGTATAATAACACTATATAAGAATACAATGTTTCTGTCATTCACACATTAATTCTGACAGACTGTAATACACTACAAGAAGCATAGGGGGTGCTCTATAACGCTTTATAATGTTCATATGATCCAAATGCTCATTCGGACAGACTGTAATACACTACAGGAAGCGTAGGGGGCGCTCTATGATGCTCTATAATGTTCAAATGATCCACATGCTCATTCTGACAGACTGTAATACACTACAGGAAGCGTAGGGGGCGCTCTATGATGCTCTATAATGTTCATATGATCCACACGCTCATTCTGACAGACTGTAATACACTACAGGAAGCATAGGGGGCGCTCTATAATGCTCATATGAGGGGGTGATCTATAACAGGGTATCTCAACCTGTGGGCTGGGACCACAAGTGGGCCATGAAGTTCCCCATTCTCAGGGGGAGTCTATACTCAGCTGGTAACTAATAATAAATAATAATAATAATATTAATAATAATAATAAAAATATTTAGAAGAAGTGAAAATCACGAGTTCAACTGATAATATCAGTGTCGCAAGATGATTTTTGAACATTGCAGCCGCAGCATCTGCATGTCAACCGTTTTGTTTTCCTGTGGGCCGTTCGGCTTTCTACTTATAAACAGGTGGGCCGTGAGATGCAAAGGGTTGAGACCCCCTGCTCTACAATATTAACATGGCACTAAACTCCCTGAACCCAGGCTGTTGCCGTTGAAACTGCGCCACCACTCCCAATCTGTATGCTGCTATGTGCTAGAAGAAATTGGTCTCCTCCACACTGAGATGATGTGCATTGTGATTCTTTGCTCCACAGGACAATTTTGCATTGATCCATGGATCCTGTTCTGTTCTCCACACCAAGACCATCTGCATTTTTCATTATTACTGGTTATCAGTGGATTCTGTGCTTAATATTCATATCACATGCCCCCCCTGCAGGTTCTGGAAACACTAAGTGGTCTTCCAGGAATGTTTTCTGCTTTCAGAAGAAGCAGCTTCATGTGCTGAATGATGAGAAGAGGAAAGCTGTCTCCTCAATGGGCATTTTTATTGATCAGAATGAATTTTTGGTTCCTGCAGTTCTGCTGGAGTATGAGCTTCAGCCCACTTCTTCAAAGCATCAAACATTCAGTTTGATCATTTCCATCTGATGCATTCCAGAAGTCATGTGATATCAGTATGTAAATTGATTATGAGGGGGCATTTCTTCAGGGGGCGCTCGGGAACGCCCACACCTGTATACGTTGTGATGTGTTAACCTGAGCGAGGCATTGAAAGTCTCTTGAAGATGGTGCTGTAGGAGAAGGATGGGACTATAAATACCTGCAGGGTGTGTGACAGGGTAAAGGTGGTACAGTGCCCTGAATCTCTTGTTGGCTGCGTGGAAAACAGGTGACAAAGCAGATGTTTAAAGGAGTGATTGCTTTTGGGTCCAGTAGCCTGCAAAAGCAGCCCTGGTTAAAATGACACTTACTGTGAACAGTTAAACGAGTTGAAATGAAATGAAAATGAAAACTCGTTAAACTTCAGGGCTTTTCGTGTGATTTTATTTCCTTTTATTCAACAAAACATTTTAGAAAGACCATACCAGTTATTTTCAGGAGATCTTCAGATCAGGGTCTGTAGATCTGATATATGAACCCTAGAAAACAGCATGTAACTGCCCACAAAGTGAGGTTAATGCTACCATTTTATATTTGTACAATTTTAGAAGTACCTTGTTGACAATCATCATTAGATAAGATCAATTTTAGGAAATGAAAATTTTAAAGCTGAATAAAAACCCAGACTCTAGAACCTTGGTTGAAAAGGATTTGCAAGTCATTGTGTTCTGTTTTAATTTGATGTTTTACAAAACGTCCCAACTTCATTGGAACTGGGTTTGTATATATAGACCAAATAGAGCTGCTGTTGGGTGTACATATGGTATATATACAGTGTGTGTGTGTGTGTGTGTGTGTGTGTGTGTGTGTGTGTGTGTGCAGATATCTCTCTCTTGCAGAGTGTCTCTCAGCTCAGCTTATTTTTAATATGAAGTCTCAGTCCAGCTTTCCTCCAGCTTTCCACTGCTGTCCTCCACACGGCTGGGCTTTAGTTCACTCTTCCAGAAGCTCTAAGAAGCAGCGGTGCACTTTATACCCCACATGGACCCCCCCACCCCAACACACACACACACACACACACACACACACTTGGAGAACACTCAGCTATGTCTCCATCAGGCTCATCCACAAATCTGGTTCACTCAGTGCCGTGGTCACCTCTGCTGACTGTATAGTTAACCACAGGACAAATAAGCACTCAAACGACCCCACAGGGGTAGAAATGGCGCTTTTAATTCATTACATGATTCAAATGTGTGGGCTGGTTGCGTGTGAACTGCTGTGGTATGATTTTCTTCAGGCTGGAAGTGTTGGTGTGAAAATAGGGCCAAATGTTTTGAGAATTCATAACCAAGAAAGGACCATCTGTACGTGATCGGGCTGTTGATGATATCAGGAGATTACAAACAGGATCACAAACTGAATGTGTTTAATTGTCCATTTTAAAATTTAAATTATTGTTATTGTGCTTTTTCTCATTTAGTGAACGTTGTTTCTTGATTATGGATTGTGCTTTTTGGCCCCATATTTTGGCGCCATAGAGCGGAGCTGCATTGTTTATTCTCATTCGTTCTATAATTCTGCCGACTGGAGGCCACAATAAGCTTCACCTGAGCAGGAACAAAGTCCTGTTCCAGAATTTCTCTCACAGTCTCACACAGGCACAAAAATGACCTCCCATGGGCATCTGCAGGGCAGGGCCTTGCATCTGGTGTGAACTCTAAATGGTCTTGTGCATCCACGAGCAAAACCAGTGAACTATGCAGTTTTTATTATCAGGCTGTTAATCCAGCTGTGATCAACACAGCACTAACATTCAGTAGTAAAGCTGAATTCGTCCCTTTATTAGGTCTTACTTTAAGAGCTCACTCTCTCTTCACCAGTTTCGTGTTGAGAAGGTTGGGCTGAGCCTCAAAAATGACTAAAACAGCTGTGAAATAACAGCTATTCTTAAAAGGCTGTTCTCTATAAAGTGTGACTGAAAATAAACAGCCAGTGTTAACAGTATTATCACATTATTGTGAAAAATAGCTCTGTTGTGAAGTGAGGTCACTGTGAGGACCCATGAGAGCAGAGTCAGTAACAGCAGAGACCTCAATATTAACAGTTACAAACCCAGGATCAGATTAAATCTCAGACATGATACACATATCGTGACAAACTTACCCTAAATAATCATGATCTGGATCTCTAATCCAGCTCAGAAAACTACAACCCCATGTTTCCAACTGAATTAAATCCCAATTTAAATTCCAAAGGAACTTCCAGTGCATGTTTACTGCTCTGACCACATGAACGTGATCAACCTGCATACAGACTCTGACTGATCAGAGAGAGGGGGCGGGGCTGATGATCAACCTGCATACAGACTCTGACTGATCAGAGAGAGGGGGCGGGGCTGATGATCAACCTCCATACAGACTCTGACTGATCAGAGAGAGGGGGCGGGGCTGATGATCAACCTCCATACAGACTCTGACTGATCAGAGTATTAACGCATTAATACGTTTTATTTCTAAGACTAAACACACATTTACCTTCATATGTCATTTTGTAGGAGTTAAAAAGTTGTTTTAACACAATCAGCAACTAAACACTGAAGGAAAGACAACTGAATTAGAACGGAATTCTGCGAAAAAGCATGAAAGAAAGCAACTAAAACCTGTTGGAACAGCAATTACAAAAAAGAAGTTTTATTAAAGAAATTTTGATTTTAATTGAGTGTGGACCAGTGGGCCGTAATTAACTTGAGAAAAGTACAGAAATGTAATTAGTTGTGTTTAATTGAGATTAACTGATCTGAACTGAATTAAGCTGAACTTTAAAGTGTATGAAATGTCACTCTGGTTGTGTTGTTTTTGGACGTCTCACAAACAAATGTTTACCAATAATCCATCAGAAACAAATGACAGTGAGCCGACCCCGCCGAGGCTCCAGCACTAATTTCCCCCAAAGCAACATCAATATTAACGCGGGTGTCAGTCAGAGACGCAGCTGCAGCTTTAGAAACTCTGTATAGACGCTCAAATGGACCTTAAGTGCAGCCGTATTTTACTGAAGCTGTGCAAGTGGGTTTGAATGTCTTTTATAGTTCAGTCATTCGTGACATTTTTCTCAGTAAAAGAGAGAATTGAAGGCATCAGAACAGTTTGTTCAGGTGCGAAAGGAAATCTGTCAGACATGCTGTGCCTGTCAGTGTTCACGAGTGAGGGCAATTAGGAGAGACACTTTCAGCCATCAGTGTCATTCTGCAGGAAATCAAATCAGCAACATTAGATTAGATTTGATTAGATCCAACTGTACTGTCATTGAGAAAGTAAACGTACAAACCCAGGAGATGCAGTTTGCATCTAACACGAAGTGCAAAAATATTTAAAAACTTTCCAATCAGCTCCTCTGACCAATCAGGAGCACGTTGTAGTTCTATAATTCCAGACTATAGTTCATCTGTTTCTCTGCAGACTTTATTCTCCTCCTTTCACCCTGATCTTCAATGATCAGGACCCCACAGGACCACCACAGAGCAGCTATGATGTGGGTGGTGGGTCTTCCTCAGCACTGCAGTCACACTGACATGGTGCTGGTGTGTGTGTGAGTGTGTGTGTGTGTAGTGTGTAGTGGATCAGGTACAGCAGTGCTGCTGGAGTGTTTAAACCCCTCAGTTTCACTGCTGGACTGAGAACAGTCCACCAACCAGAATTTTCTGTATAGTGACTGTGACCCATTGTATTTCCAACAGTGCATCTACAATGTCTAACAGTTTAGCCACAAATACATTGACTCACCTCGTCCAGCTTAACCTGTTTAGTGAATACACACACTGTAAGACAGAGTGAGCTCAAGTTATTAATATTGTCTTTCTGATCAATAAAGTATCTGAACCTGAGCAAACGTACTTTATTTGTTCTCCCTACAGACAGTAAGCCCTGCAATGTGAGAACCAGCAGAGTGTTAGCGTCTGTTTACCATCTGCTCTGTATCACTCGCTACAGGTATTTAAGGTCATGAATATAAAGGTCACAGGTAAGTCCACCAATAGGAGAAGGACATGACTACACATTCACAAATAAGAAGACAGAACTGCTAAATGTCCACCAATAGGTGAATGGCATGTCTAATATCTACTGAAGAGCATGGCAAAATATGCACCAAGAGGAGAATTAAACAAAGAATCCACCAATCGTTGAAGATCACAGCTACAAATCCACCAATAGGAGAAGGTTTCAATAGGAATCAATTGTGGGGCAACTGTGGCCTGGTGGTTTGGGAACCAGTCTTGTCACTGGGATATTGCTGGTTTGAATCCCTTAACTGGCAGGACTGGCATGACGGAAGTGCCCTCCCCAGCTGCTCCCCAGGCGCCATGGATAGGGCTGCCCACCACTGCAGGCATGTGTGCTGAAAATCAACCAACTTCCATAAGTCCACCAAATGGAGACAAACAAATATAGTGACAGAAGGATGACGCACCAATCTCCACCAAAGGCTACAAATCCACCAGTAAGAGAACAGCACATATAAACGGTCACCAATAAGGTACGAGGATGATTAGATCTCCACAAATCAAAGCTGAAAACCAGTGAACACGGAGCAGGCGAATGGGTGGGGGCGGGTACCGCTGGACTGGTGCGGCGTGCTGCATATGAAACGGCGACACTGATTCCTGTTTGCTTTCTGATGAGACGGTCAAATCAAACACAAACAGGGCGTGTAATCAGGGAAGGCTGTTATAAGAGGAAAACAGGAAAGCTGAGATTTACAGGAGGAAACAGCAGGCAAGCGTGAAGATGAGGGTGTAAAGTCGAGCCTCAAACAAACAAACAGCTTTCAAAACAAATATGCACCTTGGTGCTGCTGATACACAAACAGCAGCTCTGAATCACGTCTCCTGGGGGTCTTTCAGCCCACAAGGCCACAAATTGTGGCTAATTTAACCCTGGGGAACATTTGGAGAGCTCAGCGTGGACATGCTGACCGGAACCTTCCAAACATTTTCCTCTGCAGTCTGGTAAACACTGGACACTAACACTCCTGAAAACGTCTCTGATTATGGTCACTGTAATGATTTCTGACTCTGACTTTCACTGAGACAAGAGTAAACTGTGTGGAAAGGTTAGACCATGAACTTCATGGAGAAACTAATATTCAGAACATGAGCCTGTGTGGTTAAAATGGGTTGTTTGCTCAGTTATAGAAGTCAATATTCTGGGGGACGTTTTCATAGCACTCTCTCTCTCTCTCTCTCTCTCTCTCTCTCTCTCTCTCTCTCTCTCACGCACACACACACACACACACACACACACACACACACACACACAAAGGCATTACCTGTTACATTCCATAAGCTGCTGCTTCTGCATCTCTCAGCTTGTCAACAAATGTATGTTTATAGCTGTCCATAAGGGGGTGCTGACACTGTGATTCGGGGTTTTTCTGTGAGCTCCTGTGTTTTGGTAGGTACGAAGCTCCCACTGCTTTTATTGTTGGGTGTGTATGTGTGGAAATACACATCTGGTTGATCAAAGTCCCTGAAGGCTTGAGGCATCAGCCTCAGGTCCAATCATGCAAGCAACGAGCATGAATTGTATGGTGTGTGTGTGTGTGTGTGTGTGTGTGTATACAATGCTTTTAAAGCATATTATATGTAAATGTGCCTATTCTTGAAGGAATCCTAAAGGCAGCTTTAAGTAGAATACCACTCAACCATGATTTCTTGGAGCTTGTGTGCTGTCTAGACATGAGGTCATGTACCCTGGAATAATTCAAGCCCTGGAAGAGGTCAGGCAACAATCATACTTCACAGCTCCATGTCAATTTATGGAATCTGTTCATGGTCTAGAGGACGTCCAAGATTAGCGAGCAGTTCATGGAGATGCTGTCCCACACAGCCAAAGTGCTAGATGTTTGAATAAATGTGGCCTATCCATTTCAGAGATGTATCGTTCCATAGTTCGACTGGTGATGAAGAATTGGACACTGTTAGGATACTATTTAGATTGGCCACGTTGGGCTGTTCCAGGACCTCACTTATGCTTATGTTAACTTTTGTTAACACTTATGTTAACACCAATCATAAGCTGAAAAGGTACATAGTTCTACTGCATACTTGTAGTTAGAACATTTTTCTATTTAGTAAATTATTCATGAAGGATTACCTGATGTAGAATGATATGTTATATGTTTCTTCTTCATATTTTTCATCTTTAAATTGCTGTATTTTCAGCTCATTATAAATACTAAGTTGGAAATAATACTTTTATGGAAAAACATAGGACAGGATTCAACATACCTGAAATTATCATAAAGTAATTTGGAGTTTTCCCAGCACACTTCAAAAAAGTGTGCCTCAATTCCAGCCATCGTTTCTATTTTTAAAAGGAGATTAAAGGGAGATTAAAAACAAAACTGTGTCAAAATTAAAGAGGAAAATGTTCTTATATTTAGACTAAAATATAACTGAATTAACTGCTATTGTACTAAACTGAATGTTGAATGGAAGAAACACGCCTGTCAGTAATCCCTTCCTAAGAGCCCCATTGTCAATCCCACACCCTCCCAAAGAAAGAAACCTTTAGGGGATTTATTGGAGAAGCCTTCTTTGGGGGTTTCCATTGTTTCCGGCCTCTGTGGAACAAGTCCTCACTTCTTACACTGTCATGCTTCTGTCTTGTTTGGATCCCTCTCTGTCCCTTCTTGTCATCATTCTGTTTCGTTTTGGTTCCCCATGCGTTTTTGAACAAGTCTGTTTTGTTTTGGTCTTGTCTCCACTCTAACTCCACCCTAGCTCAGCCCACCTGTGTCTCATTTGTAGCCCTGCCCATCTGTAATCATACCCAGGTGTTTCTAATCTTGTCTGTGTATTTAAGGTCCTTTGTGTTGATCAGTATTTGTTTCATGTCTTAGTTTATCTCTGTAAATAAAGTAACCTGCTAGTATGTTTGCCTCCTCACCTGCTCTTCAGCACAGCCTGGCATGAGGAATCACACTGTAGATGTTTCTAATAAAGTGGCCAGTAAGGAAGGTGTTTCTAATTACATTAACAGTTATTTGCATGTTCACGTATGAATTTAGGCAGCAAAGGTAGGATTGAAGTCTTCACCATGAGGCCCCATACAGTATATACCATGCCAATCTGACGTCTATCTGGGTGCATTGGGTTTTTTTTGTCAGTGAGTGCACATACAGATGTTTACACATAAAAAAACCCCAATGAAAACAGTGTCTTTTCAGTTAAGGAATCCACCAGTCTCCCCACTGGGGGCAACCTCATCAGCTATCTACAATTAGTTTCTTACAAGTCAAACAGTGCCTTGCAAAATATTTGACCTATTTTGTTCCATACTTGTAGAAATCCACAGCCTCTGCCTCAAATCCCTCAATCAGAACTTGCTGTGACTTTGGTCTGAACCTCCCAAAGTCAATGACCAGCTCCTGCATTCCTCCTCTCAATCATCCCTGATCCACCACATAAGTGCTGTGTCATCAGCAAACCTCTGAATGTGACACAGCTCTGAGTTGTAGCAGAAGTCTGCTGTGTACAGAGTGAAGAGAAGAGGGGCCAGCACTGTGCCCTGGGGTGGTCCAGTGCTGCTGATCACAGAGTCAGACATGGTGTCCTTCAGCCTGACATACTGCGGCCTGTCCGTGAGGTAACTGGAGTTCCAGGTGACCAGGCAGGAGTCCACTCGCATCCCATTCAGTTTGTCCTGAAGCTTAAGGGGCTGAATGGTGTTGAAGACACTTGAGATGTCCAAGAACAGGATCCTCACTGTTCCATTTCCATTTGTTGCAGTGACTGTGAGAAGGTGTGTTGAGGGAGATGTTGGGAGGGACACGGGCTGGTTGAACTGGTTGAAGAAGTCATTCATTTCATTTGCCTTCTCCACTGTCCACCCAACGACTCTGGTCTTTGTCGTGACCCGTGATGTTTTTCAACCCTTCCAAGACCTCCATCATTCTTGAAGATCTGTTCACCAGTGGAAACCATCTAACTTGAAGGACCTGGAACAGTTTTGCCTTGAGGAATGGGTTGAAATCCCAGTTGCAAGATGTGGCTCATAGAGGTTTATCCAAAGTGACTTGCAGCTGTAATTGCCACAAAAGGGGTTCTACAAAGTTCCGACTTTAGGGTCAGTTTAGAGAAGCTGATAGAGTTTTACAGTGCAGTTGCAACATGACGACAATAGGCAGCAACAGAGCTGCACTCTGCAGAGCTCACAGAGGGAGTAAATTAATACACTGCTGGCTTTTTTCTGCCAGGTTATATGTATTTAAAGTTGTGGCATTTTCATACACATTTATGCATATGGCTGTTACGTTTTTCACGTCTGGATAATGAATGTTCTTGTGTCTTGTAGCGGTGCTTTCCTCCCACTCGACACACTGCAGATTGCAGTTCCATTGCTTCATGCTGTTGTTTCTTAAAACAATTTGTGTATTTAAGAATTCATACAGCAAAAGGTTATAATCCCCTCCAACACACACTCTAAAGGGATTGTACACACAGTCCAGTGCAGCTCTGATCAGCAGCAAACTGTTTAGAAACAGTGAAAAAAGATCATGTTAAACTGTCTTTCTATGTATGTCTGAATAAAAAAAATGAATTTCTCATTATTAATTGTTACTAATTCCTCCTGCTGGTCTCGCAAGATAACTACTAACCTGTAGGCCAATGTGCTCTTCGATTTGAACCCAGTCACTCATCCTTGTGCTCATTAAGGATGCCAGCTGGAGAATGTTGGGGTGTATTGTGCCTAATCCAGGCCTGAAGCATCAGAAAATCTCCCAGACTGACCAGTCTGAAAGAAAAAAAACATAATTTTGGTAGTTTTGCTGCTGAACTTCTGAACTACTTTAGAAATGAAAATACGTTTTTCACTTTTACCAGAACTAGTACTATTTTCATTTGGCAAAACATTATGTATGCATTACATAATTATATGCAATTAATTCTATTATATAGGGTTGTGGTTAGGTTAGGATTAGGTTAGGATGAGGTTAGTTTAGTTTAGGTTATGGTTAGGTTAGGATTAGAGTTAGGGTTAGGTTATGGTTACCTTTAGGTTAGGTTAGGGTTAGGTTAGGATTAGAGTTAGGGTTAGGTTATGGTTACCTTTAGGTTAGGGGTTATAGTTACGTTAGTCTACATTTAGGTTAACGTAAGGGTTAGGGTTAGGTTAGGTGTAGAATTAGGGCTAAGGTTACAGTTAGGTTAGTGTTACAGTTAGGGTATGTTAGCATTAGTAACGTTAGGTTAGGTTTAGAGTTACGTTAGTTATGTTTAGGTCAGAGTTAGGTTAGGGTTACAGTTAGGTTAGGTTAGGGTTAGAGATAGTGGTTGTGTAGGATTTAGGTTAAAGGTTAAGCAAGGTTATATGTGATACAATCAATCAATCAAAATGTACAATATAAATGTAAATGTATGTAAATATGTATAATATACATTGGAACTGCATGAGGATACATGATTGATGCCACCAAAGTGTTTATTTGCACTTCATTCAAAGGGAGATTTGAAGGATCTCCTGCAGAGCAGGAATATTTCCTGGGCCATTTCTTTACATTCCATCAATCTGTTTAGAGAACGCTGCAGCAACAGATGCATCAAGTATAAATGTCTATATTCACCCAGATTTACGCACCTGAAAAAATATGCAATGTTCTCATGCAACACTATTTCTAAACCTTATTGGTTAGTTAAGATTCAGGTTGTTAGGATTGGTTGAGGTTAAGCATGGTTAAAGATGTGATTAGTTAGGATTGGTATGTAGCATGGATTATGGCTGGTTAAGGTTAGGTTTAGAATTGTTTGGCATTGTTAAGGTTAGGGTTAGTTAAGGTTATGATAGGTCTAAGATGTGATTGGTTAGGGTTAGTTAAGGTTATGATTGGTCTAAGATGTGATTGGTTAGGGTTAGTTAAGGTTATGATTGGTTTAAGATGTGGTTGGTTAGGTTTAGTTAAGGTTACGATTGGTTTAAGATGTGACTGGTTAGGTGTAGTTAAGGTTATGATTGGTTTAAGATGTGATTGGTTAGGTGTAGTTAAGGTTATGATTGGTTTAAGATGTGATTGGTTAGGGTTAGTTAAGGTTATGATTGGTTTATGATGTGATTGGTTAGGGTTAGTTAAGGTTATGATTGGTTTATGTGATTAGTTAGGGTTAGTTAAGGTTATGATTGGTTTATGATGTGATTAGTTAGGGTTAGTTAAGGTTATGATTGGTTTATGATGTGATTAGTTAGGGTTAGTTAAGGTTATGATTGGTAAAAGTTAGAACTGGTTAGCATTGGGTGAGTTTTGGAATGGTTTGTTTTAATGTTTGGTTAAAGATAACATTGGTTACAATAACACTGGTCTAGTTGGTTAAGGTTAGATTTAGTTAAGGATAGTGATTGGTTAAAGATATGACTGGTTATGGTTGGTTAAGGTCAGGATTGGTTAAGATTAGGATTGGTTTAAGTTAGGATTGGTAAGCATTGGTTGCGGTTGGGAATGGTTAGATTTAGGATTGGTTTGGGTTAGTTTAGATTTGGTGATTTAAGTTTAGGATGGTTTGAGTTGGTTAGGGTTAGGATTGGCTAAGGTTACGTTAGGATAAGTATAGCATAAGGATAGTATACCTTGGGCAGATTTCAGCTGAATTGTCAGAATGTGTGTGTGTGTGAGTGTGTGTGTGTGTGTGTGTGTGTGTGTGTGTGTGTGTGTGTGTGTGTGTGTGTGTGAAAGAGAGAGTGAGAGAGCGAGTGGTGGCTTTTCTAATTCTCCTTCCTCTTGGCCATATATGAAATCTGTCTCTAAAATGGAAAAAGGAGAGTGAATGATGTTCAGCTTGGGGGCAAACATCTGTGCTTTAGTGCTGTTTTGATTTTGCTTCTTCCCTCATTCACTCCACCCTTCACTCTTTACTCTTCACCACACTCTTACACTCTTCATCCTTCACACTCTTACAGTCTTCATCTCTCACCACTCTTACACTTTTCACCCTTTGTCACACTCTTACACTCTTCACCCTTTATCACACTCTTACACTCTTCACCCTTAACCACACTCTTACACTCTTCATCCTTCATCACACTATTACACTCATCCTTCATCACACTATTACCCTTCACCCTTCATCAGACTCATACACTCTTTACTCTTCATCACACTATTACCCTCCACCCTTCATCACACTCTTACACTCTTTACTCTTTATCACACTGTTACTCTTCACACGCTTACACCCTTCACCCTTTATCACACTTTTCACACTCTTACACAATTTGCACTCCATCACACTGTTACCCTTCACCCTTCACCCATCATCACACAATTACACCCTTCATCACACTCTTCTAAACTGTTAAAAAAGACGTTTTTTCTCCAGGCCGTCTCAGGACGGAGCTCTGCTGTCACTGTAAGAATGCACAGATACTCTGCCTGATAATTAGCCTCAGTGTTACAGAGCCTAATGAGGCAAAACTTTAAATGTCAATGGGTAGTAAATGATAAGGGTTCTGTGTCATTGATTCAGCTCAGGGGTGTGCATGCGGGTTTAACTTCACTCTGTTCCCGACAGACCCAATTATTGATAAGCCCCGGTACACAGCACTGCTCTGAAGAAAAGCTCTGAGTTTAACGAGCTTCATGGCTCTAAAAGCTCCTTTCTCTCCCTTGCTCTGCACACAGGCCTGATACCTTCTGAACCTGTGATGATAGACGGCTTTGACACCTTTGTACCTTTATTGAGCTCAGATTTAAGTTAAATTAGTGAACAGTGCAGCCAAACATCTGAGGCAAAGTAAATAAAAAGAGCTTCTGTGGTTTTGGCTAAAAGTGTCTTTGACCAGGCTGGAAGGCTGCGCGAGCAAAACTCTTATTATTACAGTTAATGCTAATATATAAACAATGCCTTACATAAACTCATTAAATGGCATTTATCATGTTTTGTTGGCAACCTGACATTAAAATGGATTGTTAGAGGGTTTCCATTTACAGAACATACCTACAAGTTTGAAGATGTCAACAGAAAACTGCAATCTGCATTACTTTTCACCCCCTAAGTAATTACAGCTGCAGGTCACATTGCAAGTTTCGACACCTCGTTCCAAATTATTATGCAAATTGGATATAAGTGTCATAAAGATGATTTTTTTTTGTTTTTCAATTAAACTCATGGATGGTGTTGTGTCTCACGGCTCTTTGGATCACTGAAATTAATCTCAGACCCCTATGATAATTAGTTTGGCAGATGAGCCCAATTAAAGGAAAACTTTGGATGTTTCACATTTTTAAGCTTTCAAGCAAAATGGAAAAGAAAAAGGAACCCACTTCTGCTGAGAAGCATCAAATGGTGAAGGTGATTTCAAAGAAGGGGTCTTATGTTAGCATAAAACTTGGCTTGTTTAGATGTTTTTATATTAAAAAGGCTTTTGATTTCAGTAAATGTGACTCAAATTCAACAAATGACCATTTGTCATGTCTCTCGGCTGTCCTGGGAACGTCTCGGGGTCCCTCCCAGGGGGCCGGCTGAGGTGTCGGGGGAGAGGGAGGTCTGGGTATCTGCTGCCCCCACGACCTGGACCCGGATAAACCGAGGAAGACAGACGGATGGATGGACGGATGGACGGACCATTTTCAGTCTTAACAACCTGTAAAATGTTAAATGTACATTTTAATTTTATTTAAAAATATTGTCATTATTGGGAGGTTTGTTCAATAAAATGGATTAATACTTATAACAGTTGATAACAATTATACTGACTGTCATTTGCATTGGCCATTTATGTAAATCAAAGTAAAATATAATTTGCATAATCATTTGTAAGGCTCATCCTTTCACCCAGGCACCGTGGACACTGAAGGTGATGGGTCAGGTTCCACTGATGTCAGCTTATGTGGCGGGGGTCGCTGAACCTGATGGTAATTCTGTGGGGTGCCACTGATGCTGGAGCTGCATCTGGAACTGCAGACACTAGAGCAGGTGCGTTGGGAACCGTGGGCACTGGAGCCCACGTCTAGTGTCGCAGATGCTGAAGCAGATGTGGTGGGAACCGTGGACACTGGAGCCACGTCTGCCACCATAGACACTGGAGCAGATTGAGCGGGAGCTACAGACACTGAAACTACGTCTGGCTCTGTAACCAAAACAAAACAGAACGATGACAGGAAGGGACAGACAGGAGCATGACACCTCACTGGCCACTTTATTAGAAACACCTATTTTCCTGGTCCAGGAATGAAATAGATGTGTATTTTACTGGAAAACTGTATAAAATCTTGTGTTTGTCTGTGAGAAGAAGGTGAGGACACTTTGTTTGGTTGAGTGTAGTGATTGTATCTGCACACTGGAAGATAGTGTAGGAGGGTGTTTCTGTGGCTGGATTTGTAAGCTTGTCCTGCATGTGGAAGTAAAGACTCATCTCTCATACGAAGCTTAGAGTTACAAAGATCTCTGCTTGTATCGCCACTGTGACACATCAGTCTACGGCAGACTCTCCACCAGCGCTCGGACTAATGTACCGCAGTCTGAGAGTAATCTCCAGAACCTGCTGTGTGAAGTGTGAATATCTTCAGCTGGAATGGATCTGAGAACATTTGCATGGGTCTTCTTCTGTAAGAAGTGAACTGTTGGGAGTTTTCTCTCGATGATTTTTAATCTAATAATTCTATTAAATGTCAGTAATCTGTGTAAAGTGTGGTATAAACTCAGTAACACACTGGTACTGGAGGGTGTCAGATTGGTGCTGGTGTGCTGTGGTCATAAAGGCCAACTGTTCAATACATTAAAACACAAAACATGTGATAATTATGGCATCAATTTATCAAACAATAGATATCTCTTTTTAGGAGACACATGTTTTTCTCCAATTTGTCTTTGAGATGTAAATATTAGCAGAATTAAATATCTGTTTTAATCTGACCATTGTTTGATCAAACTGTATATCATTTACATCCTGAAATGCTGATGGAAATTGATCGTCCAGAGTGTTTTAGAGATGAAAATCTAATAATGTTGATGAATTATTTGTAATGATTAGATTGACCAGGCTATTTATAATAATAAGCTCTTCAAAATACTTGACAGTGGTCCAAATAAAATAAGAAAATTAACTAAATGTCTTTTATTTTTTTAAATTTTTTAATTTTATTATATTTATGTGTGTATCAGTGTTATCCCTTCTCAGAACTTTAATTCTAACATTTGAACACTGTGTGAACAATATCCCAATATCTGGGTTAGGGATGTCATCACCCCGCCCCCTCTCTCTGATCAGTCAGAGTCTGTATGCAGGTTGATCATCAGCCCCGCCTCCTCTCTCTGATCAGTCAGAGTCTGTGTGCAGGTTGGTCATGTTCACGTGGTCAGAGCAGTAAACATGCACTGGAAGCTCCTTCAGTATTTAAACTGGGATTTAATTCATTTGGAGTGAATTGAAGCTGTTTTCTGAGCTGAATTACTGACTGATAATTCATCACACAGTTGTGATCATGGGTATAAAGGGTCAGTCATGTATAATATGTTATATTTGTATCATGTCTGTATCGTGTAATTGTCTGTAAAGTTTTAATGATCTAAAGTTTGTAGCTTTTTAAAGGGAAGAACTGCATTAATGTGCTTTTATCATAATCGCCATCAATGATCTTAAAATGACAATATTATCATGTTTTACGATTATTTGTAGGACAGTTTTTCACCTCTAAAGTAGTTATCATGACAGACCCTGCTTTCGCTGCAGTATCTCCCAGTGTGTCCCACTGTCCCACAGTCTCTTTAAAAAGCGAAACACTTGGCTGTGTTCAGCCCAGCGCTCCTTATTTAGTCTGAGCTACACATCACTGCCTCTAATCTGCTGTGGAGAAGCTAATTGAAGACAAAAATGCAGTGGCATTTGCTCGTTTGTTTAGTGAT
Source organism: Acestrorhynchus altus (assembly GCA_034509495.1). Lineage (NCBI taxonomy): Eukaryota > Metazoa > Chordata > Actinopteri > Characiformes > Acestrorhynchidae > Acestrorhynchus > Acestrorhynchus altus. The sequence continues at coordinate 31,543,858 of CM067514.1, forward strand.
GAATGAACTTCTCATAACGATAAATTACCTCATATTGCAAACCAACACGATACACTGTCCCTGAACAGGCCACTCGTTCCTCATGTCTCTCGCTCTCAGAACAAGAGGACAATTGCTTACTTTCAACCTGCCTTTTTCCATTTACCCTCCTCTCTCTCTCTCTCTCTCGCTCTCTCTCTCTCTCTCGCTCTCCTCCCTCTGAGAGGACACAATGTTTAAACACTCCAGCAGCACTGCTGTGTCTGATTCAATCAAACCAGGGCGATTTCTGTGCTCATTATACAAAGAACTGTTTTTCCTTTGATTATAGGTCAGAAAATCTTGTATCATATTTGTTCAAAACTACAATAATTTTGCTTAAAAATAGTCTTTTAACTTTATGGCTGTTAGAGATCAATCTGTCTCCTACATCCCCAAACGTTTGCATGCCACTGTAAATTCATTGGTCATATATGTAACTGGGATAATTTACAATTTCCTGCCAGTTACAGAGACGTCTGATCTGTCAGAGAAAGAAAAGTAACATTCCTACAGAAAGTCGTGGTTTTCACTGAACATCTCCAAAGGTCTCCTCCTGGGAGTCTAGTATTATTTATAGTCTCATCAACACCTGCTTTGGTAAATCAGTGCTTAGTGATGTTCAATCAGGTGTGCTGCTGATGGAATTGAACACATCCAGGTGCTGGCTGGGGTCATCCAGGAGGAATCTGGAACCAAGTATTGTTCTTCAGACCAGCTCAGAAGATCTCAACTACTTTCTTCTTCCTCTTTACTGTATTTCTGTTTACCTGCATCTGGAGTTTCTACTCTGATCACTCTTGAGCAGTTAATCGCTGTTGTTAATGATCAGTTATTTAGTTATTATAACTGCTGTGTCTGATCCACTCGTACCAGCACCAACACATACTAACACGCCACCACGTCATTGTCAGTGTGTCTGCAGTGCAGAGAATGACCCACCACCCACATGAGGAGGTGGTCATATTGTTATGGCTGATCAGTGTAATTGGGTAATTATCATTTTGTCATATATGATTTTTTTTCATATGGGTTACCTTTGTCTTTCTCTCTCTCTCTCTCTCTCTCTCTCTCACACACACACACACACACACACACACACACACACACACACACACACACACACACACACAGCTGGTCTCTCGCCCATACAGCTGGATGAAAATGGGTTGTGAAAAGTAAATTCCCAGGGCAGTGATTGAACAACAGCACAAGGAGAAGCAGAAAATCAGTCAGTATTGTTCAGCCATTTGTGCACTCTGAGTCATCAGCAGGGCCGAGCGACGGGGGGACAAAATAACATTCTCCTCCACTCGCAAAGAGAGCATATCTCTGTTATTATTATCATCATCATCATCATCATCATCATCATCATCATCATCATCATCACTGGCCCTTTCTCATCTGCACGGCCCGGAGTCCTCCGAGGTAGAAATCAATCCGAATGAGATTAGGTGTTCTGTTATTTTCCAGACCTGTATTTTTTGGGGGGGTGGGGTGGGGTGGGTGGGGGTACCTCAGACAAGCATGGAGCCCTCAGCTCAGAGTGGAGTGTTAGCTGTGTGGGGGACAGTCTTTATTTTACTCTGCAGTGGCACAGAGCTGTCTGCATAAGGTTTTGGAATAGAGTGTCCAATAGACTGGACAGTGAGTGGACACAGTGTTGAAACACTCCAGCAGCACTGCTGTGTCTGATCCACTCGTACCACCACCCACATCATAGCTGCTCTGTGGTGGTCCTGTGGGGTCCTGATCATTGAAGATCAGGGTGAAAGGAGGAGAATAAAGATGAACTACAGTCTGTGATTTTAAGTTTAATGATTGGTCGTATCAGTGTGTTTTGGTCTATGGAAGTGAAGGCCTGCAGTAGGTTGTTTTGAGTGTGTGGTAGCGACGCTCCCTGTGCTGTCGTGTAAAGAAATCTGTCCTGACTTGGTCTCACAGCCGTCCTCATCTTTCCCATTGATGCTCTCAGAATGAAGGAGATTCCTCCAAAGAAAGCCCGAGCGCAGTGAGGCTGCTGTAATTTATTTCGGCGTGTTTCTGAGCTGTGGAGGCGGCGGCGGTCGCAGGAAAAAGTTTTAAATAAAACAAGACTGATGGCTTTGCTGGGCATGATGTTCTTCCAACCATAACAAGTCTTCAAGTACCATTTGAAATGAGAAGCCCAACAATAAATTACCTTTATCTGGAATTGATTTGTACCCCAGGTAATGGATTTTTTCCTGGGCAAGCTCATAAAAGGAGCCCATTTCATAGACTGTGCTGGGACAGGGGGTGGGGTCGGGGGGTTCTTTGTGTGTGTGTGTGTGTGTGTGTGTGTGTGTTTTTCTTGTCAGCAGTTCGTGGTTTAGGACAGATTCTCTCAATAGGAAAGTGATAACACTGCACACTATTGTACTTCACTCCTGTTTTATTTGTATAAAACCTGAATGTTCTGGATCAGAGATGTGTTACAACATCCCTCAGATGTTGCTGAACTTTAACACTCATTCTAACTTACATTAGCATACAGAGGTCCTCAGAGGTGCGTAGACTGTCCCAAAGCCATGGTTCAGTACACACGCTGCTCCTCCAGTGGAATGACGATGGCAGTAAATGATTTAATTGTGAGAAAATGAAATAAAAATGGTTTCCTCAAGACAATTTATACATATTCACTAGTTTTGGTAAGAAGGTTCATATAACTCGCTGAATTCATTTGCAACCATTTGCATTTGAGCTGCTTAGGCGACGTTATCATTATAGGGAAAGTGACCCAGTTCTGATTTTCTCGACAGATATGATCTCTTTTTGTCAGGTTGTTCACAGAACCTTTTCATGTGACCTGTATCTGACCTCGTCTGAACAGTTCACACACCCAAACTCTCACACATAAGCAAAAATTCACGTTTTCATTAAAACTTTGAGTTTTTGTGGGATGTTCTTCTTAGAAGAACTAGAAACACTGTATATCTCTGTATATATATATATATAAGAGATCCAGAGTGTTTTTGAGCTGAAAATGAAATAATTTTGAATAGATTGACAAAGTCATTTGTAATAACAAGTTCATTATACTTGACTTTGGTGCATATAAAATATAAAACAACTTGAATGTCTTTTATTATTTTTATTATTTATGCTTTACTATTAAACCAGCCTTTAGGGGTGTTGTTTGTACAGTTCTGATGCCGGGCTCAAGCCCGGATAAATGGTGGGGGTTGTGTCAGGAAAACATCAGGGGTAAAACTATAATGCTGATCATAAATATGATGATCTGCTGTGGTGAACCCTAAAGGGAGCAGCCGAAAGAAAAAGAAAAATGTATGCTTTACTCTTATGTACGAGTCGATTTAACCAGAGGAGGAGGAGTCACCCCTCATGAGCCTGGTTTCTTCCTCCAGCTGTCTCAGTTTCCTTTATAACCCAATACCTTGATCAATGATGTCATCAGCCCCGCCCCCTCTCTCTGATCAGTCAGAGTCTGTATGCAGGTTGATCATCAGCCCCGCCCCCTCTCTCTGATCAGTCAGAGTCTAGCCTGCCCTAGACATGTAGATATGGGTGCAATGGTTTCCATTTCATTCTAAATATTCAGTGAATAGTTATGCTGGAAAAGTCAACTTGAATTAAAGATAAGCTTGTAATCTTTAATATTCGTAAACACACTCAGTGAGCTGTGTGCTCGACTCATAACACCTTCCTGCTTTTAAAGGGGGTGAAATATCCATCCTCACAGCTTGTGGAATCACCTGACTGTTTCCATTATCATCATCATTCTCTCCCTCATTACTGGGCCTAAATGGGACACTTCATTGCTGCACCTCTTCCATGTATCCCTCATAAAGCTCAATTACTCGGTTCTCATGTCTGAAGCAATAATCTAGACATTAGCTCTGCTTATAAGAGATGATTTGTCTGCACTTTTTGTGCTTCATTAAAAAATACTTGTGCTTTATTCCGCCTGTGTATTCAGAGCGGACAGGCCACCGCACTGAAGCTCAGCACAGTGATTCACTAATTCTCAGTTCTGAATGACTTTACCCTGCTTTAGAACGTTATTGTGACCTGACTGGTAGTATAATATAGTGGTTGACTGATTAATCGATTGGCCGATTAATGCCATCAGTAATCATCACATGCATACAGGCACAGTCGCAGGAAGCCCTGTCAGTCGGGCTGCTCTAGAGCTCCTACTTATGTCCATTTCACCTTTTTACATGCAGACGTCAGTGGATGATATGAAAAGTTTCTGGACATAGTGTTTCATGAGAGACTCCATAAGACTTTAAATCCTAGCTCAATATATTTATTCAAAAACTCAAAAGCTTAATATAATATTATATTATAATATAATAATTTCTTTATTTATGTAATTTTAATCCGGTTTGTTCTTTCAGAATCAAAGACGCTGCTCTCTGCTGGTAAATGCTGTTGTTAAGAGCACTGAGAATTTATTTTTCATTCAAAAGTTTTTATATAAAGTTGTTTTTTATCACCATTATTTAGTCAGATACGTTGTTTATTTTAAATATATTTATAAAAGTGGTAAATAAATGTTCATTTAAGTTCAACCATTTTGTATTTCACATTACTATAATTTATTATTATTATTATTATTATTATTATTATTATTACTAACTAAATATTATTGTATAAATTGAAGAAAATGGGATTATATATTTGCCATTGGTCGCCCTGATCTTTAAATATCGACATCGACCATTAAAAACTCTTATCAGCCGACGTCTAGTTTAATGTTGAATTCTTACAACCTGAGATCCACATTTTACTGGCAGTTACTTGTTGTGTGATGATTAATCAGAGAGTAATTCAGCTCCGAAAACAGATCAAATTCACAGGTTTCCACCTGAATTAAATCCCAGTTTAAATACCAAAGGAGCTTCCAGTGCATGTTTACTGCTCTGTCCACGTGAAAATGTGAGCATGTACGTGAGCATCAGCCCTGTCCCCTCTCTCTGAGCATGTGCACGTGGACAGAGCAGTAAACATGCACTGGAAGCTGCTTTAGCATTTTCACTGGGATTTATTTCAGTTGGAAACCAGTGGATATTAGTTGTATTCTGAACTGTTCTGAAATGGTTACATAGGGATAAGTCTTGTGCTGTGTTATGACCTGTGTATCACATCTGTAGGTGACTCTGATTCTGAGATTTCAAGCCTATAATCAGCCTGTAACTGCCCACAAAGTGTGGACCTCCTGTAAGAGTTAAGATGTTCCGTTATGGAGTGCATTAGTGTTGATCACTCACTGTTTATGGTATTTAAACTCTTTAAAGCTTCTCACGTGTACCGTAGGTAACCTATCATTCACGTCTTGTCTCTCCAAACACATCCTGCTCCACACTTTCCCGCAGTATTAAAGCCAGTGTTTGTCAGAAGACCACTCTGATGTGCTTCCATCACTGCAAATCCAGCCCGCTGAGCAGCAGGGGTCGAGTGTGTGTGTGTGAGACAGTGTGTCGGAGTGTGTGTAGGTCGAGGGAGGAGTGGCAGCACAATGATATGGTGTATCTGTCCGTGACGTTGGAGTCGCAGCGCTTAACAGCTAGCTTACAGCGAGCTGGGACGGCAGAATGGCACAAAGCTGATTATGCGCTTGCTCTCTTTAGACCAGGCATGAGCACAGCATTATGGGCACCAATCCTCTGCACCATTAAAGGGAGCTTTACCCAGCATGCCTTGGGGGAGTAGACACTGTATGGTTATTTTGGAGGCCTGGAGTAGACTCGGCTTTATTGGATGGGTTAATTAGCTGAAGGATGGCCTGAAAAATAAACACATCAGACATTAAACACCTTTGTTTACTTTTCACTCTTAGAAACAAGATCTGCCCTTTTCTGGCAGTCAGGTGCTCTTTACAGGGCTTAATATGTCAGGATCAGAGTAACTTACAGACGTGAGGCACCTTTCATAACACACTACAATGCCAGGTTAGATCACATCTAGGTGATATTTAAGTCAGGATAAGGGTTAGGTTAAGTTTAGATTAGGTTAAGTTTGGGTTAGGATAAGACGTAAGTTAGGGTTAAGTTAATAAGGGTTAAGTTAAGTTCAACTTAGAGTTCTAGTTAAACTTAGGGTTAAGGTTCAGTGTAGGAAATGATAAAGTTAAAGTAACAGTTAAATGTAGGATTGATATTATGGTTAAAATTAGATTAAGGGATTAGTTAAATTTAGGCTATAATTAGGCTAAGTTTACAGTTAGTTTAAGGGTAAGTTTAGGTTAAGATTAAGTTTACATTAAGGGTACATTTAGGTTAAGTTTAAGGTTAGATTAAGGGTATATTTAGGTTAAGATTAAGGTTAGATTAAGGGTATATTTAGGTTAAGATTAAGGTTAGATTAAGGGTAAATTTAGGTTAAATTTAAGGTTAGATTAAGGGTAAATTAGATTAAATCTAGGTTAGAATAAGGTTAAGTTAAGGTTAGATTAAGAGTAAATTTAGGTTAAGATTAAGGTTAGAGTAAGAGTAAATTTAGGTTAAGTTTATTGTTAGATTAAGGGTAAATTTAGGTTAAGTTTAAGGTTAGATTAAGGGTAAGGTTAGGTTAAGATTAAGGTTAGATTAAGAGTAAATGTAGGTTAAGATTAAGGTTAGATTAAGAGTAAGTTTAGGTCAAGTTTAAGGTTAGATTAAGAGTAAGTTTAGGTTAAGTTTAAGGTTAGATTAAGGGTAAGGTTAGGTTAAAATTAAGGTTATATTAAGAGTAAGTATAGGTTAAGTTTAAGGTTAGATTAGGGGTAAAGTAGGTTAAGATTAAGGTTAGATTAAAAGTAAGTTTAGGTTAAGATTAAGGTTAGACTAAGAGTAAAAGCCTGTATCTTGAGAATCTTTAGTTCATAACCTTAAAGCCAGTAAGAACATCGGTGTCAGTATCAGATTGATGTCACGGTGTCACGGAGCACCTTAATTTGTAAACCCACCTGGCTTGTGACCGTGGGTGTGTTTTGAAACTGGACTCAAATGTAACAATCAGGGCTTGTGAGTGCTTATAAAATTAGGGGAACTGAGAAATGAAAGGGTTAAGCAGAAAGATCACTGGGGAAAGGAAGGCTCCAGCGATATGTACTGGAAAAAATATATTTAATTTGTTTATAATTAAATAAAAATAAATAAATAAACAAAGAGGACCACCAGATGTGGGATCTGAACCCCTGTGAGCTCACGCATGGTGCTGTACAGGTGAGCGGCTTAGCCCAGTGAGCTATGGCGTCACCTGGGAAACTGGATGCACAGACCAGAGGAAGGGCCGTGAGCAGGAGTGAAAAACAGAAAACTACTTCTCTACTGGGAAGGAACCCAAACTTAAAGGGACCCTCGAATAGAAGGGAAGTGGAAAAATAAAACAACTCTTTCAAGAGAGAGAAAGGTAAAATAAAGTCTTTTCTTTTTCTTTTGTCTTTCTTTTCTAGTTCTTTTCTTTTTTGGAAGGAGGAAAGGGAGAGACATTCTGCCTCCCTTAGTTTATAGGAAGCAGAGAGGAAAGAAATGTTTTAAAAAGAGGAGGAAACACTTCACATATTTGGAGAAGGAGAGGTTGAGACGGCAAAAAATACTGGAAATTACTGGCAGCATCTCGGGAAGAAATTAACCCCAAGAAACCGCGACGAGTGTGAGGCACACGCCGCTTAAATAGCCCACACCTGGGCCCAATCAGGCTCATTAGGTCTTGCCAGTCGCTGAGCTCCCCCTGGCGGCTGGGGGGGTGGCATTGCGGGCGGCTTCTTACAGTATCCCCCCTGTAGGGGCTGCTCCCGACGCCCCCTAAAATGCCCAGTAGTGGTTGAATGCCCGTAAGGGATCTGGGACCCGGATCAAGGATGCCGGCGGGACCACCAGGTCCTGGGTGTTCTGCCTGCCATGCAACGCCTGACTGTGGATGGTGGACAGAACAGCGAGACAGAGGACCAATCCCCCATCTGGGTCTGGCTCCTGGATATATATTTTTAATAGTCCCCTTCTCGGGAACTGAGAGGGGCAAGAGGCGACCCCTAGGAGGGGTGGCGCCTGGAAAGAAATTCACAGCACAGTCCCACTCTTGGTGAGGTGAAAGCACCTGTGTGTCTTTCTGGACAGAATCCCTCCTGAGGTTATGGTACTGTGTGGGCACCCTTTGCAGATCAACTGGCTCACTGTCTAGGTTCGGGGAGAAGACAGGAATCCTGGCAGTGGGGCCCCCAGTCCAGTATGGACTTGGAGGGCCAGTCAATCTGCGGATTATGCTGAGTTAACCAGGGTAGCCCAAAACTATGAGTAGGTCGGGTGCTGGAGTTATGAGGAACAGGAGGCACTTTGAGTGCTGACCCAACCTCATAGCCAAGGATCTCATCTGGTTGTGGACCGGCTTAGCCTTGAGGGGCAGTCCCTCTATGGTCCCCATAGGCCCAGATGGAATCAAGGGCTCTGTGGCCAACCCTAATTTTTCTGCCAGCCCCACATCCATGAATCCTGCCGCACCAGAGTCAATCCACACCTGAAGGCGTTTCTCCCTTGGGGATTGGCCCCAAACCAAGGTCTCCGGCAGAAAAAACCCGTCCGAACAGGGGGTTCCAAATGGACCCACCCTGGAACCATTCACTAGAGGTTGGCTCACCCCTTTTTTAGGCCGGACTGGGCATAGGACTAAAGTGTGACTGGTGTCCCCACAATACATGCAGCACCCCTGCAGGCTGGGCTGCATGGCCTCTTGAGCACTCAGGTGGTCATGACCTATTTGCATTGGCTCCTCTCCTTGACTGGGAGCCACATCCTGAGTGCAAGGCGGAGGTTCATTAAGTGCGGATGTGGTTTCTGCACCACGCACCAGACTATCAAATGTACCCCTCATGGCGGCAATGAAGGTGGCTACTGCGGAACAGTATCTAACTGGTGAAGGTAATACAACATCCCCCCCAGTATTCACAACTGTAGGTGCTGACATGGGAGGAAGGGGGGTTGGGGCCCTCTCCCTAGTAAAACTGGCCAGCTCCTGAACAGCCTTAGTCAGATCTTGTATTTGCTGGAGGACCTGACCCAAGGCTTGTCCATGTTCCCCTCGCATAGCCACCCGAGCTGTAATAGCTGATGTTAAGGCTGCTGTGTTAGCTGAGTCCATTTTATGCCCGTTTCTTGCTGTCACGGGGCACAACCCAGGTGGAACTTAATTTGTAAACCCACATGGGTTGTGACCATGGGTGTGTTTTCAAACTGGACTCAAATGCAAACATTAGGGCTTGTGAGTGCTTATGAACTTAGGGGAACTGAGAAATGAAAGGGTCAAACAGACAGATCGCTGGGGAAAGATAGTGTCCAGCGATCTGTACTTGGAAAAAAATATGTTTAATTTGTTTATAATGAAATAAAAAAATAAATAAATAAACAAACAAATTAAATAGACCTTAAATAGCTTAATAGCTTAAATAGACCAATCCACACCTGGGCCCAATCAGTTTCATCAGGTCTTGCCAGTCACCGAGCGCCCCCTGGCAGCTGGGCAGTGGCATTGCGGGCAGCTACTTACAGACATTAATGCAGAGTACAGTATGAAAGTGGTTGATAATGTAAAAAACAGCAGACAAGTGTTCAGATTCATTTTCATGATTCTGCTGAAGCGTCTCCTGTTTGTACATATTGAAGAGAAATAGCTTTTATGACCAGCACAGCTGACGACGACGAGACTGGACACATAGTTTTGAGAAATTCAGTTGTGATCTGAGAACTGTTCCAAAGACACTGAGAAGAACTCTTAAGTGGCATATCCTGATTTAGTTTCATCCAGCTTTTACATTCATTAATGTCTGGATCTGTAAATGTCTGCTTTAGACCAGTACTCCCCCAATGTCTCTGCCTTCAGCAGGACACTATATACTCTATATATGTGTAAATAAATGTACGAGGCTATGCATTAGGCGTTTTTTATTCACCTGAGCACTTTAAGTCCACTTTCCAGGCAGCAGTTATTATGCTAAATGCAAATCCAGCTGTTTTTCTTATTGTTCTTATTCTGTTCTGAAATGTTTCTTTGCACAGACTTGGACTTGCATTTGATCAAGGTGAAGATAAGGCTGTTCCCTGTTAGGTTATGAATATATTCATCTTTTCTATGGACTTTTTATCATTTCCCAACCACTGTTCTTGTAAGTTGCTCTCAATAAGTGTCTGCCCATGATTAAATGTAAATAATAATTCCTCACACAAGTTGGACGAGAAGGACAGCACCAGAGAACTACACTTATTATTCTTTTAACTTTGGGAAATACAGCACCGTGCAAAAGGCCATCTGAAATAGCAATCAGTGGAGCTGTTTATTTACGCTGTATGAGTTTATTTGCACATTAGAATAAATTCATATAAATCAAAAGGAAAGTTGAATGTCGAGTTCACAGAGTTCGTGTTCTTCTAATCAACATATCAGTAAAGCATTTGGACCAAACAAATATCAGACACGTTTGGGCCAAATCTGGCATTTGTGGCTCAGTTGAAGACCACACTTGGGCCAAACATTTATTGCTACATGAGCAATGACTTTATGTTTATTTGGGTTTATTCTAATGTTATATAGAGTTAATTACAGGTAGACGCTCTCACTGACCGCTGACTTTATGTTTATTTGGGTTAATTTTAATGTTATATAGAGTTAATTACAGGTAGATGCTCTCACTGACACTTACTTTGTTTATTTGAGTTTATTCTAATGTTATATAGAGTTAATTACAGGTAGACACTCTCACTGACTATTGACTTTATGTTTATTTGGGTTTATTCTAATGTTATATAGAGTTAATTACAGGTAGACACTCTCACTGACGCTGACTTTATGTTTTTATTTTGGGTTTATTCTAATGTTATATAGAGTTAATTACAGGTAGACGCTCTCACTGACCGCTGACATTATGTTTATTTGGGTTTATTCTAATGTTATATAGAGTTAATTACAGGTAGACACTGACTGAGCGCTGATACTAATAAATCTAATACATTTCTGTACCTTTTCTGAATTATTGATCACCCCCCGGCCATCTGTAAACGGCATATCCTGAGTTTCATCTTAATTACAGGTTTTACATTCATTAATGTCTGGATCTGTAAATGTCTGCTTTAGACCAGTACTCCCACAATGTCTCTGCTTTCAGCAGGACACTATATACTTTATATATGTGTAAATAAATGTATGAGCGCTCTGGACCTCATGTGCCTTTCACTGAGGAGTGATTCCATCTGGCCACTCTACCATACAGATTGGTGGAGTGCTGCAGATTTTCCTTCTGGAAGGTTCTCCACACCACAGAGCAACTTTTGAGCTCTGTCAGAGTGACTATTGGGTTGTTGGTCAAATCCCTGATAAAACCCTCCTATCACGATCACTCAGTTTGGCTGGATGGTCAGCTCTATGAAGAGTCCTGGTGGTTCCAAACTTCTTCCATTTACAGATGATGGAGGCCATTGTGCTCATTGGGATCTTCAATGCAGCAGAAATGTTTCTGTACCTTCTCCAGATCTGTGTCTCCATATAATCCTGTCTCGGAGGTCTACAGACTTCATGTCTTGGTTAGTCTCTGCCTGCACTGTATACTATGAGTCCTTATATAAACAGGTGTGTCTTTCCAAATCATGTCCAATCAACTGAATGTACTACAGGTGTCCAATCAGGCTGTAGAAACATCTGAAGGATGATCAGTGGAACGGAGATGCACCTGAGCTCAGTTCTGAGTGTTGTGGTGAAGACTGTGAATCATTATGTACTTATGTAATTATATTTTATTTTTGTGCTTATTTTTTAAAGACATTTTTTTAAATTTCTCACTTTGTCATTGTGGGGTTTTGTGTGTAGATTTTAGAGTTAAAAGGAATTGAATCCATTGTGGAATAAAAGTGTAACAACAAAGTGTGAAAAAGTGCTGCCCACCGCTCCGGGCATGTGTGCTCACTGCCCTCTAGTGTATGAATTCACTATGTGTTAAGTTCCCCTGTGTCAGCACCTTTACCTTAAAATGTCAACACAGTTACATGCATCTCAAAGTGCAGCATCTACCGTCAGAGAAGGACTGGAGAAGTTCATGGGAGGAGTAATCCTTTCAGAAAACATGAGGACAAGACTCAAAAAATGTTTCTGTCCAAAGCACATTGTTCCAAAAGTCCTGATCTAGGACTGTCTAGGTTTTCTCTGGCAGACTTTTGTTTCCTCCTTGAACTCCTCCCATGGAGATGAAGTTAGGATAAAACGTGATAAATAACTAAAATAAATAAATTCACATGACTGAATTTAATAGGACAAGCTACTTATGGACTTCCCTCTCCAGGGAGACAGACAGAAGGAGACAGAGACAAAGACTTTCAGCTTTCTGTTTTTTTTTTAGACCCCTGAGAAATTGAAGGCAACGTTTGAATTCTTTAAGGAACTTTCTATTTCTGAACAGCTGCTAGAATCTCATGCAGCACTGATCTTAACTATTAATGCTCTCATGTTCTTCAGCTGTTATGAACATCTTACTCACAGTCTGCAAGAATAACCTGTGGGCTGGATTAGTACATATACAGCACGTACAGTATAGATCTATATGGAGTCCAGAGTTCAGATCTTCTGTGCTTCACCAGGAAACTTCACTGTGATTTGAGACACTATTTCGTCTCACATTATGTGTAATATTGTATATTATTTTATGATCTTACAGCCTCTTATCTCAGGTTAGGAAATCCTAATCTGCTTGATCAGTGCTCTGTTACAGCCAACAGGCGAGAGATTCCAACAATATAGGAGGGATTTCTGGGACTTCTCCACACAACTCAGCCATTTAACAGAGTTAATAGAACAGACTCTTTTATGGTACAGAAACAGTCTTGAGAAATATCTTTCCCACGGCTGGGTAAACTGGTAGACAGCGTTGTTATGGGAACATGAGAAGATGACCAAAAGCACATTCCGCTGGAACTACTTTAAGTATGTAAACTTTTTGGCCTTGATTGGGCTCCTACCTTTATTAACAAAGCACACAAAACATGACTCAGAACATCTCCACACTTATTTCAACATGAACAACAGATACGGTGTGTTGTTAGTGACGTGATTGAACCTAGAAAGAAAGAATCCAAAATATATTTAATAGAGAATCTTTTCAAACACGTTTGGTCTGACAGGCGAATGGTGATGGTTGTCCTACACTCACCTGATTAACCACAAATTTAAAGATCATTCTGAGCGGCTTGGATTGAGCACCATGGTGAACATGACAGCTGCAGCTGAGAACTCCGCCCTCTTGAGAAGGATTTCAGAGCACTGACTATTTTTACATGCACAACTATTTTCCACTCCAATTGAATTCAGTCCAATTAAGGCTGAGGTGTTGCACACCAGAAGTAATCTGATCCAATGTGATATGGATGTGTAAAGTACCAACATTAGGCATCGTACTCACAGTCACGAGTCCCACTGACAATGACATGGAACCACTGGATGAAAGTCTAACAAAGTCAGGGAAGAAGATAGATGATGAAGGTAAAATTTCCGTATGACAGCAGTCATTAATGATTTTATGTGAAGTGATGAAAGGTAAGCAGACCGTATCATAAGCGCTCATATTCCAGTAATAATGGGTCTCGCTGTTGCCTTGTATAAGTCAGGCTTTTGCAGTAAGTACAGTGTTACCTCCAACCAGAACATAATTAAATATTCGAACTGAGAATGTAACCAGATACAGGTGTTTACATGACCGTTATTCTATTTAATGGAATAGTAGAAGGATTTCCATCTTCGTTCAGTCAGAATGGTCTCAGACCAATCGGACTAGTCTATTCTGTTTGAGGTGGACATGTGGACATGTTCTATTCTGATTGAGCGATCGGTCCGTTTGTTAACCCTTAAGCACTGAGGACTATTTAATGTGTTTTTTCCCTGTTTATTAGGTTGCTTCTTTTATTTGTAATAACACAGTAATTACATGTAATACATGTTGATACATTTATGAAAGGCTTTTGGCTTATTTTTGACTGTAGAGACTTGAAACGAAACCTTAGATCTCTGGACAAAATGGGTACAGCTGGGTGTCTGTAAGTTGAGAATCTATAAACACGGATAATATTCTATTATATGGCTTCATGGACTTCATTTTTCTGAAGATCCTGCCAGTGGGATCCATGCAGAGTTCTAAAACAGCTGGTCACAGCAGGACAAGCCTTGAAGTATTTTTTCAGGACCAAAATGGCCAATATCTTGGCTAATTTAAACTGCTTTAATATACTGGATTAAAGTAACGGGAGCTTATAAAATCCTTAAAAATCAGGATTTTCCACAATTAATTACTCACACATTTGTTTTTGCATTCCTGAGTTATAAAGATGAAAAGACATGGTGTGATTTAGCCCTCAGTGTGAGGGTGTAGGTCTGAATTATCAGGCTGCATGTAAATATAGATACTAATGCACAACTCAGTATCTCTTATTGATCACAGTGTTTTTCCCGTGACTCAGCTGGACAAACAGACGTATACTGAGGAAAGAAGGTTCCGCTCATTTGCCAGGATTTCAAATCAGAATTCATGTCAGAACTCATGTCCAGTTTCTGTAAAGCGCTCTCTGTGCATTCGAATGACTTTCCTTTCACTTTTTTTTGTCTCATCACTCTTAGACCCCAAGATCCACACTTTGCAGGCAGTTACAGGCTGTTTTCTAGGCTTCATATCTCAGGATCAGAGTAACCTACAGACATGACAAGCTATGAAAACACTATTAAACTAACCTGCAGTTCTAAAGCTTAAAATGGGTGTCATATATTTTTTCACTTGATATCAGGCTTAGTTTACTCAGTGCAGTTTTTCTTGTTTATTTGTTGCTTTATTTCTACAAACATTACTTCTTTTATTTCATGGCTCTATAGAACTACAAGGGCACTGAATGGCCGGTACAGCAACACAGTTCAGCAGAGGCCTTATCTGTGAAACTGGTTCCTCAGCCGGTTCCTGGTTTATCAGCTGGAGCTTCTGTGTCCATTTCAAACAAAAAATAAGAAATAAAAGCAGCTGCAGTGCTTTGTTACTGAAGCAGATGAAATACATGGAAGTGATTTTCTCCTGCACTTTTGGTCTGCACTCCATCGCTCCAAGGTGTGCTGTGTTAAAGAAGCGAGGCAGCTCATCCATCTGGATAACAAAGTGCTGTGTGTAATCTGCAGTTTCTGAGCACTGGAGAAGCTCCTGGATGTGGTGGATCATCCATCCTCCTCTCTGCTCGTCCTGAAGGAGAGAGGGATGATGATGTAATTTCATTCTCAGACTGAGCAGAGAAGAACGCTTTAAGAAGTAGATTGAAGATCACCTGAAGACTAATGCTTTAAGAGCCACTCAGTGTAACTCTAGATTGTGAGCGTGAACTTATTCTGGATATTTTATTTTTCTAAAATGACTTTTAACATTGGATTCATGATTTTACATCTAATAATTTGCTAATCTTAAACATAATGTAACAAAACCCAAATATCAGAAGAATAATGCATCAGTCAGCCATAACATTATGACCACATTCTTATTTCTATACTTACTATCCTTTTTTTCAGCTCCTCTTAGCATGCAGGAGCATTCTAGTCCTTCTTCTGGACGCTGTCCACTGGATATTTCTGGTGGGTGGACTGTTCTCAGTCCAGCAGTCACACTGAGGGGTTTGAACACTCCAGCAGCACTGCTCCACTGATCCACTCGTACCAGCGCAACACACACTAACACACCACCAGGTCAGTGTGACCGCTGCTCTGTGGTGGTCCTGTGGGGTCCTGATCATTGAAGATCAGGGTGAAAGGAGGAGAATAATGTCTGCAGAAAAACAGATGCACTACAGTCTGGAATTATAGAACCACAAAGAGCTCCTGATTGGTCAGAGGAGCTGATGGGATGGTCAGAGAGAGGAGAAACAAAGGCATAAGATATGGCTAACATATGACTGATGTGTAAACAAACAAACAAACAAACAAACAAACAAACAAACAAATAAATGAAAAAAAACAAAGTATAAAACTATTAGATAAAAGTTTATTTGCCAAGACATAATTTCTGAGGTGTGAATGAATCCGTGTGTAAATGTCTTCATCAAATAACGTTTAATCACATAAAATAATAATCAAATTCTTTTAACAATCTTCTAATTAGAACTTATTGTCTCCAAGTCTAATAGCAGGTGTGGACTAGAGGGTATAAACCCCACAGCATTGAGCTGTGGAGCAGCAGAACTGTGTTCTCTGGAATGATGGAGCTCCATCCAGTACTTTTGGGATGAGTTGGGGATAAATGAGCTGGGTGGTGATCATTCAACATCCTGACCTCACTACTGCTCATCACTGAAGGATATCAGATCCTCACCGCAGTGCTCCAGAATCTAGAAGAATGACTTCCATGGACAGAAGAGCACATGGTAACTTTAGATCAGCTCTTTGAATTCTAGTTGTCTAATGAAGACCCTTTTCCATGGATTAAAACCGGTGTGTATTCTTTATTGTACGTTTGATGTGTCTGAATGCTGTATAAATAATTGTGCACTAATTTAAAGGTGGGATGGTGGTCATCCAACTCCCATCATTGAATGCAATGAAATCCTCACAGCAATGTTGCAACATATAGAGAGACAGTTACTCCAACAAAAGCAGAATATACATTTAATTCCCTTGATTTCAGAAGAAAATTGAATGATCAGGTGTCCCAATACTTTTGTCCGTATGATGAACATATATTATGTTGAACATATAAAACACATTAATGATTTTATTCATTTAATTGTTGGTTCCTCAAGGTGATCTACAGGCAGATTTGCTTTGGCTTCCTCCGATGTGTCTCAGACTGTTCGCAAACAGCAGGAATTAAATTGAAGCAGAGGAAATTAAACTCCTCTGACATTTCAGATGTCGTTAGCTGATATTTGGAGTCTGGAGCTTCACAAGCTTCAGAAAAACACCAGCTGCTGCTCCAGATAGCAAATGGACCGGTTCTGGATCTGTGATTCCTCCAGCAGATCCTAATAATAGCTCCATCCAGTACTTTTGGGATGAGTTGAGGAGGAATGGGATTGAGTTGGGGGATAAATGAGGTGGGTGGTGATCATTCAACATCCTGACCTCACTAATGCTCATCACTGAAGGATATCAGATCCTCATCGCAGTGCTCCAGACTCTAGAAGAATGACTCCCATGGACAGAAGAGAACATGGTAACTTTAGATCAGCTCTGTAAATTCTAGTTGTCTAATGAAGACCTTTGTCCATGGATTAAACCCTGTGTGATGATTGAGTTTATGTTTTTATTTTATATTTGTCAGTTTGATGAGTCATTATGCTGATAAATGGACCTCCTCGGGTGGGTTTTACCTTTAACCACATAGGAAATAGAAATGATTATATAGTTTCTTTGATTTGGCTTTGTTTTCTAACCATTTTCTTTATGAAACTTTACAAATGATCCTTGTCTCGGTTATTTACAGCATGTCTGGTCAAAGGCAATTAGGCTATTAGGCTAAAATACTATCTCAGCATTTTAGATCAAATGATTTAACTGACTAATCATAATATTCTGCTTTATCATGATGTTCCACTGAGCTGAGATCACACCTGAGTTCACAGACAGCTGTAGAAACAACTAACAAATGACTGAGTGGTTTTTATTTCATCGGTCGGTAATCATTTCTTATTCATGTTTACTTTTCAGGTCATGAAAAATAATCCTTAATTTAATTACATCAACGGAAATTCTCCCTCATGATCAAAATTATTGCATTTTCAGCTCAAAACCATTCATACAACTCTTCATATTTACATCTCAAATGCAGACAGATTAGAGTAGCCTAGGTTCTCCTGAAAATAACAGGGGTATGTGTGATTGCCTCCTACAATGTTTAAAAATATAATCATCTTTTTTACTTGTGTGTGGCTGATCCTTCTTCACATTTCACATCAGACCCTATGAAGAACAGCGCTGCGTGGGTGTGGTGTGGTCATCTGGTAGGTCATAGTCTATACCTCCAAGATGGATACCCTTAGGTTTTAACAATAACTCTACATTTGATCTATAATGCAGTGATAGACCAGCATTAATGAGCTGTCCTTCTGTACTTCAGTACAACCTGGCTCATCGTCTCACAATGGCTGCAGCACTGATCATCCACTGCTTCTTCATACAGGCTGAAAATGTGAAGCAAGATTGGTAACCTGCAGAAAAGAATAACTAAATGTTAAAAACTGTACCTGGATTTTGTTTTGGTGAAACAAAGTAGATCCTCCTAATAAAGTGACCAGTATGTGGAAGCACAAGGAGACTCATGATTAGTGACCAGTGAGCCTCAGCGTTTCTGCCGGACTGTTAGGATGGAAATCACGCTCGGTATTTTTCATCCATCAACATCCGTTTAGTTTGCTGGGACGTGAAAATGGCCTGCACTGATAAATCTGATCACAGAGTCTCCTCGTCATCTCCATCTCCTCATTTCCAATGCAGAAATTGCTCTCCACATATTAATGATGCAGTGATGAACAACAAGAAGCACATTATTTACACTCCTGTGCTGTGCTTGATTATAAACGACTTTAATAAATCACTGTGATTATTATAGAATACTATTATAACATATAATACATCCTAACCTGGCCTTGATGACTAAACGAAATTAGTGTAAATGTGACCAATTATTTCTACATTTCATGAATCTGTCCACAATTATCATTACTTTAGTTCAATTTAAAGCTACTTTAGTGTATTACAGTCTGTCAGAATGAGTCTGTGGATTATATGAACATTATAGAGCATTATAGAGTGCCCCCTACACTTCATGCAGTGCATTACAGTCAGTCAGAATGTATGGATCATATGAACATTATAGAGTGTTATAGAGCATTATAGAGCACCCCCTACGCTTCCTGTAGTGTATTACAGTCTGTCAGAATGAGCGTGTGGATCATACGAACATTATAGAGCATTATAGAGCGCCCCCTACACTTCCTGTAGTGCATTACAGTCAGTCAGAATGTATGGATCATATGAACATTATAGAGCGTTATACAGTGTTATAGAGCACCCCTATGCTTCCTGTAGTGTATTACAGTCTGTCAGAATGAGTGTGGATCATATGAACATTATAGAGCGTTATAGAGCACCCCCTACGCTTCCTGTAGTGTATTACAGTCTGTCACAATGAGTGTGGATCATATGAACATTATAGAGCGTTATAGAGCGCCCCCTACGCTTCCTGTAGTGTATTACAGTCTGTCAGAATGAGTGTGTGGATAATATGAACATTATAGAGCATTATAGAGCGCCCCCTACACTTCATGCAGTGCATTACAGTCAGTCAGGATGAGTGTGTGTATCATATGAACATTATAGAGCATCGTAGAGCACCCCCTATGCTTCCTGTAGTGTATTACAGTCTGTCAGAATGAGTGTGTGAATCATATGAACATTATAGAGCATCGTAGAGCACCCCCTACGGTTCCTGTAGTGTATTACAGTCTGTCAGAATGAGTGTGTGAATCATATGAACATTATAGAGCATCGTAGAGCACCCCCTACGCTTCCTGTAGTGTATTACAATCTGTCAGAATGAGCGTGTGGATCATACGAACATTATAGAGCATTATAGGGCGCCCCCTACGCTTCCTGTGGTGTATTACAGTCTGTCAGAATGAGTGTGTGAATCATATGAACATTATAGAGCATTATAAAGCAACCCCTGTAAGAATGAGAGTGTTGTGAAAAGGTGGACCATACTGGAGATTCAGTATCCTCAGATAAGTTCACTGATCTCAAAGTAGACTGAAACTTTTAATTCTTTTTTGTTTAAGTTATTCAGTCTGATTCACTATGGGTCGTTCTGCAGGAACTTTTTTTTTTTAAATATATGCTTATCATTACAGACAGTCTCCTCTATTATTTCTTTGCACTTAGTGCTGCCTTGGAAACCTCCTTTTGCTCCTGACTCAAATCATTTGCTGTGATATGAAACTCCATGTGACATCTCTCCAAAATCTCTCCTTCTGCAGTGGGCTGTGTGACTCTAATGGTTTTCTACAGGTTCTGAAAGCAAAGTTGATCATTTTAAAGGCATAATGCATTCATTTTTTAACCTTTAGAACTGCATGGTAATTCTGTGGGATGCTCTAGTTGTTTGACATGGTTTTATTCACCAAAACAGCAGAAATGTATTTATAGAAGAAAGTCAAACATACACGATATTTTCATTGTCCTAGAAGATCCTAGGCTGCCCACATTTGTCATTATTTGAGATGTAAATACTTGAGATGTAAATACTTGAGCAGGACCTGAAGTTGTAAGACTTGGAGATGTTTGAGTACTTGGCCTTGTAATCCATCAGATGAAGGTGTGAACATGAGGAACATGTGTGTTTCCCACTGATTCTCATTAAAAGCTCATGGTAACCAGTCACTGGAGTGGTGTATTTATGGAGAACTTGTGAACCCTCAGTCTGAAGTTGTTGGACAGATACACTAAGTGAGAACACAGAACACATAATTCAGCAGGAATCTATAAGTGTTGTCAGTGATGGAAATCATACACACACACACACACACACACACACACACACACACACACACACACACACACACACACATACACACACACACACACACCACCTCATTGTTTCTACTGTCACTGTCCATCCTATCAGCTCCTCTGACCAATCAGGAGCACTTTGTGGTTCCATAATTACAGACTGTAGTTCGTCTGTTTCTCTGCAGACTTTATTGTCCTCCTTTCACCCTGATCTTCAATGATCAGGACCCCACAGGACCACCACAGAGCAGCTATTATGTGGGTGGTGGGTCATTCTCAGCACTGCAGTCACACTGACATGGTGGTGGTGTATTAGAGTGTGTTGTGCTGTGTTGTGCATACGAGTGGATCAGACCCAGCAGTGCTGCTGGAGTGTTTAAACACTGTGTCCACTCACTGTCCACTTTATTAGACACTCCTACCGAGTGTCTCCACCTTGTAGATGTAAAGTCAGAGACAGAAGCTCATCTGTTTCTGCACAGTTTGTGTTGGTCGTCCTCTAGTCCTTCATCAGTGCTCACAGTACGCTGCTCACAGGACGCTGTCGGCTGGACATTTCTGGTTGGTGGACTGTTCTCGGTCCAGCAGTGACACTGAAGGGATTAAGCACTCCAGCAGCACTGCTGTGTCTGATCCAATTGTACCAGCAACACACACTAACACACCACCACCATGTCAGTGTGACTGCATTCACAATGTTATTTTTGATTGGTGTACAGGGTACAGTATGCAGTGTATATGATCTACAGAGCACATTTTAATACACAACCATCATTTATTTACTGAACGTAACATTAAAACATTAAATGTAATGACATATTAAATGCAGGATTTTTTATTTGTTCTCTACAGTAAACAAACAAATATGACAATCAAACTTAAAATGGAAAATATTTTCCACAGTAGTGTAGCTTCACCATCAGGAGCAAATAACCCCTCAGAGTGTCACATGGCTCCAACAAGGCATAAAAGTGGAATATGTTCTCCACATTTAACCCATCCATAAAGTTATACACACACACACTACTGAATTCACACACTAGGGGGCAGCATGCCCAGCGTGATGGGTTGCCCTATCCACAGCATGCAGGGAGCAGCTTGGAGAGATAAGTGTCTTGCTCAAGGGGACTTCAGTCATGCCATGCCAGTTCAGGGAATCAAACTGGCAACCTTCCAGTCACAAGGCCAGTTCCCCAACCACCAGGTCACAATTGCCCCATAAATAAATCAGGACCACACTGACCTTCACGAACAGGTATGACCACTCACACAGGGTCATGTGTAGAACTTCAGTGCAGTGTAATTATGTTACAAAAGAAATTTCAAGTCTCCCCCATTTTTGACAGGCTGGCATTTTTCAAACGGTCAGTAATCAGTTACATATTAATTGTAGTTAATCGTCATGTCAAACATTAGACTAGATTTTAAAGGTTATGTCTGTAATTAGAATCGGATCAGCTATTACCGGTAATGGCTTATGGTTCCCGGTTAAACTGACCAGTGTCAAAAAGGTTGTTTATAGACACTGGTGTTCCCTCACAGCATATCCTCATACACAAGCCAAAAGACCAAGGTCACCTCAGATGAAGGACTTTAGAACGATGTTGTTCGGTATGATGGAGGTCAGTTCAGCACCATTCAATGAAAGTCTCAAACTGAACTGTAATTTCCATATATCCACATCGAAAGCTCTGAGGAGCAGATACTCTTCTAAAGCTTCAATTACTGGTGATTTTAACTGGCTGTTCTCTGACCCAGTTGCATTTGTTCTGCCTAAGAGTAGTGCTGCCTTCTGGACAGTTTGGGTAGCGATACTGCACACAAGTGACTAAAATGGTCCCTCAGTCAAAAAGTATGTAAATAAAAGAAGACCGGGTTCGTGATTAGGGGTCAGTTCGTATAGAAATATGGGTTTAGTGTGGGGCAGTGTTTAGGTCAGGCAAACATTTTACTGATACATTAATCTGTAGAGAAACGTCTGCATCATGACAATCAGAAATACTGGATATAAACGATTAAGATGTTTCAATTTGCTGAGATATATTTTTGAAGTGTTATCCTACTTTATAATGATCTGTTAGGAAATTAGTTACTTACTTTCTAGTAAGTCAGCACAGCCTCCGTTCCAATGGTCAGCATCCTTGTGTTGTTATTTCGATGAAGCACCAGAGAAACTGCACAACTAAATAATTTATATCATAAACCTTAACAGTGGTAGCTGTGGAGTCTATCAGCTGCCTAAGGTCTGCACTTTGGGAGAGGTGGAAATACATCGGCTGTAAGCATTTTGCTGAAACATGGAGGTGTTTTCAGGAACATTTGGTGTGTGATGTCTCACCATCATGTAAGCAGCATCTCCAGTTTGCCTTCAACAAATTGGAAAAGTTACAACATCAATTATACAACAATTAATCTGAGAGCATTCAAAGCTGAAATGGGTTCTTTTTGTTGTTCTGGTGACAAATCCATGAAGAAGCATGAAGAAAGTACGGTACCGTATCACAACCTAAATTAAAGAACAGAAACTGTAGTACAGTGAAAGTACGGTACCGTCTCACAATCTAACTCCGTTAAAGAGCAGAAACTGTACTACAGTGAAAGTACGGTACCGTATCACAATCTAACTCCGTTAAAGAGCAGAAACTGCACTACAGTGAAAGTACGGTACCGCATCACAATCTAACTCCGTTAAAGAGCAGAAACTGTACTACAGTGAAAGTATGGTAGTGTATCACAATGTAACTAAAGTGAAAGTTGTATCGTCTCATACTGACAAAATACACCTCTACAGTTTAATTAAAGGACAATCCTGTACTGCATCCCAAACGAGGCAGGTGAACCAGCATAAGCAGTGAATACCTGGCATCTCAGGTAGATGAATGTTATTTTGCAGTGTATTGATATTGTCAGCTCATACCGATATTGTTTATGTAAATGAGTTGATCAGACTCCATCTGAGTGACAGTACGAACAGCAGCAGGTTTGAGTTTATTTTCAGTGGAGTGGTTTTTGAGATCCCAATCCCCAAATGTTGGTTGCAGTTATTTCATAATAAAATACAGCTTTGTTAATAATTATCCGACAATTCAAATACATTAGAGGCTCCTCAGGTTGTTCTGCTCCATGGGAGGAAATGCTGCACAAATGATGCACAAAATGAATGTTGCATGATCATGAAATTCAGATGGGTTTACTGAATTTTTGAAGTGGTGAGATATGGTGCCTGACCATGAGCATGAAATATTTGTATTTGTATGCCACTGAGGCTGCTGATGTGATGACCATAGAGCGTTAGTGATTCATGGCTTGATGTCATACCTCTCTGAAATGCTGAGCACCTTATTACATTACCAGGTTAGTGTGGTATACAGTCACGTTTCAAACATACTTCGAGATCTTCTTTTGACAGTACTGGTAGATGGTGATATTACAAAACTAACAAACCGAAGAAATGGCTTTAAAAAAAGAACATTTCTAAAATGTAATTAATAGAAATTAAATTTCCCAAGGTAGGACACCTCCACGTTTATGGACATGTAAGAAGTCCAGTGTGGAGAGGAATGTTTATTAACACTCTCATATAATGTTCTTTATGTTTATTTCAACACACCAATGGCAATCCTGAAGACCCTGAAGACGTCTTTTTTTTGGACGGGGTAAAGGTGATTGCAGGATTACAGAGTGTCCCGAATGCATGCATCATCCTCATTGGCCAGATGTTTGCAGTCAAGCTTAGTTTATATGTAAACTTTGAAATACATATATATACAGATATTATCTGGGTGGTGAGCTGCAGTGCTGAGAACGACCCACCACCCACATAGTAGCTGCTCTGTGGTGGTCCTGTGGGGTCCTGATCATTGAAGATCAGGGTGAAAGGAGGAGAATAAAGTCTGCAGAGAAACAGATGAACTACAGTCTGGAATTATAGAACCACAAAGTGAATGTAGTTGTAATGAAGTGACCTGCATTTGTAATACAAAGAGAGCTTTTCCTGGGAGTAATGGTGATGTGTGGGGGGGTCTGTGTGGTGCGAGGACTTCTCCAGATGAAAACTCAAGTGACGGAGTGATGTTTCAGCACACCTGAAGGGTAATATAGATGAAAAAAATTCATTTCTAATAGTTAGAGTATGCTAGTCCAGCATATGGGTTTTTAGGGGAGCTAAGCAAATATCAAATATAATTTCTTTTTATTGATATTAATTTTCATATTAATATGATGGAACGTCCTTTGGATGGAGTAATTTGTTTACATTTATGTATTAATATGGGCTGAATCTCAAATTGCTCACTACGCCCTACTTAGTGCTCTTCATAAGTCAAGAAATGACACCCAAATTGTGCCCAAATTGCTTGATACAGTAATAGAGTCTGTGTCCGTATATTATTTACTTTCCATTAAACATTTAATGCACTATTAAGGTTGAGAATCTGCGGATTTCAAAGCTCTATTGTATCATGTTTCAGCCCATGTTAACATGTTAACCTCACCTGTATGGCTTTGCAAACCATTTCTTGAAATGAAATGATGTTGTTTTGGCTTATTTATGTAGTGGTTCTTTAATGTACAGCTGTCGTACAACCTGCCATCGACTCTCATTGTGTCATTAATAGTCATCAGTTGTAATATTAATGCAAATTCTTACTAATTCTTAATAATATTCATCTTTAAACATTAGGTGCAGGTGCTCCAAGGTCCACGGTGCACACAGGAGAATTTGTCCTCCACACCTAACCTGTCCACGCCCAATGATACACACATACACACTAGGGGGCAGTGAGCACACATGCCCTGAGCGGTGGACACCCTATCCACAGTGCCTGGGGAGCATCTGGGGAGTGAAGTGCCTTGGTCAAGGGCACTTGCATCATGTCCTGCCAGTTCAGGGAATTGAACTGGGAAACCTTCCAATCACGAGGCCGGTTAACCAAACGATGAGACCACGACTCACCCCAAGCTCGAACCGAGCTGTCACGTGTACGGAGAACGTGATATCCACTACAACACAGAAACAGACAAAAAGGTAATGACCTGAAACAGAACTCTGATTTGTTACTAAAGCCAGTTCAAGGTTATATTTTTAAATAAAATTGACACATCTTTTATTTAGAAATGACCACCTTAAGCAAACTTTCAGAAAATCTAAATTTGTGCTATTCTCAAAAGTTTTGGCCACGACAAGCACAGTGGAGGTGATTGATTTGCTGCTCTTATTACTACACAGAACTGCTGACAGTCCTGCCATTTGACAAAAATAATCACTACATGTCGTTTGTAGGCCAGACTCAGAAAATTACGCCCCTAAACATAGTGAACTACTCACAATAAATTGCAGATATAAAGGCAGTGTGTCCCAGATTTGGGCCACAGGAGGCTCCGTCAGATTTCTCTCTGAGGACACAAACTGTTTTAATGTTTTAATTAAAAACTTTTCCGCATCCATTTCTTCAGATGTATAATTTGGGTAATTGGTTCTGATTATAACCTGTGGGCAAAACCAGGCAAATTCTATAAAATGACACTTCAGTCTGAGTCTTTTACCAAAGAATTTTATACAAAAACGATAAACGAATATCTCCTTTTACCTGGAGCTGTCCCCAGTGAGACACATATGATCTTAATTATCAGACCATTTCGCTTTTATTGGAAAGTATCTTCACAGTTAAGACTTCAGACTGTAACCACCGAAATAAAGAAAGGAAATATAAACGGTAAACAATTTGCTTTGTTAAAAAATGTTCAATCTCACTTTAAACGGAGAAGACAGGACATTACTGCAGCAAAAAAAAAGGAAATGTAAAATATAAAGAGAGAGAGAGACAATCATAAACATGTAAAAGCACTTCTTACATCTCCTCTTTAATTCACTCTGCAGCTGCACATCTGGAACATCTGAACAAAATCTAACTCAATCTTAATCCCAATCTCCACCTTCAGGACTTTCATAAAGGATATTTTATTGATTCCTGTACCTGTTTAATCTCTCTCTCTCTCTCTCTCTCTCTCTCTCTCTCTCTCTCTCGAACCCTATATGATGCATCATTTCACCCTGGATTAATGAGATATGTCACCACTGCTCCCCGTGTTATAGATCAGCCAAGGAAGACATTGAGAGTCATGTAGAAAATCCTTTGTTGGATCCATTGACACCCTCAAAGTATGAGCTCCACATGCATCAGCAGTGTAGTTCTGTGGCTCAACGCCTGCTGGCCTTCTGTGAGGAAATAGGCTGAGGAACAGCATTTAAGCAGCCATGCTCTACGACATTGCTTCTTCTGTGCTTAATTATGTCGTGCAGCAAGGAGATAACGGGAAGGCAGTCAACTAGAGAAAGACAATAAATTGCCAACAGAAAGCCGTGTGTGCCCCAGATCTGAGCTGCAGGAGGCTGCTGCAGGATCCCTCATTTCACAACAATGAAAGGGCTCGAAATTAGGTGGCCAGTCAAGTCGCAAACCTCCTATAATCAATAATGAGCCTGGACAGCCTGGGTCCTGCTATGAAATGATTTAAAGGGGAAGAAACACTCTGTAATCCCGGGGGAGGTTTTAAACCGAGAAAAACAGAGTGGGAGACAGAAATTCCCCTCTGTTTGTCTGAAAGCCACAAGAGGTGAGCAGCAGGGTAGAGGAGGGTATGTATACTGTGTGCGCAATTACCAGCATACTAACTGGGCAGCAACCCTAAGCTGGCAATGCCGTCTGTAATGTGGCATGAGTGAGCCAATACTAGTTTCCCAGCGAGGACAGTGACGTCAGGGTAGATCAGTCAGGATAGGGCATCTCAGTACATGGGGAAAAAGGTTAGGAAGGCTTAAGTAAAAGGGGAGGGGGGAAGTAGGGAGTAGCACCCAACCACCAATGGACTTGAACCAACATCCACCAGACAGCAGGGGCAGCTTTGGGAATGGGGAGAGAGGGATAGAAATAAGTAATCATTGATAATCTGGTGTAGAAAGAAGCCTGTAAAGGAATTGGTAACCAAAAGTCTCAAACAGTAGCAGGAAGGCAATTCTAGAGTTGGGGGCTTTATAAGAGAATGCTCGTCCCCCTGCAGTGGTCTTTTTAATTCACAGACAGACAGAGAGTGTGTCCCCCTGTGTCCCCCCGCAGTGTTCTTTCTAATTCACAGACAGACAGAGAGTGTGTCCCCTGTGTCCCCCTGCAGTGTTCTTTCTAATTCACAGACAGACAGAGATTCTGTCCTCCTGTGTCCCCCTGCAGTGTTCTTTCTAATTGACAGACAGACAGCGAGTGTGTCCCCCTGTGCCCCCCTGCAGTGTTTTATCTAATTCAAGGGACTGTCAGAAGGCCCTGATCTTGTGAGTGCGTGTACGTGACGGGTTGTATGGGTTAAGAAGTTCTTTTAGGTATTGTGGGACTGAGCCAATAAGCAACTTGTAAAGAGCAATATTTTATAGTCGATGTGGAATTTAATGGGAAGCTGATGGAAGGATTAGAAAACAGGACTAATGTGGTCAAATTTCTGCTGAGACTCTAGCAGCAGCATTGTGGACTAATTTGAGTTTCTGTAATGATTTACCTGAAGTACCATCCAGAAGGGCATTACAACAGTCCAGTCTGGATGTTATAAATGCGGCACCAGTATCTCAGCATCTTTATGGGAAAGTGCTTTGGTAATATTGTGTAAATTAATTAATCCAGTTTTTACTACATTACTAATGTGTGTGTCAAATGAAAGGTCTGAGTCAAACACAACCCCTAGGTTTTTTACAGTGGAGATGGGAATTATTGAGAAACCATCAAGATTAATGGGAATATTGGGATTATTAGGCCCCAGTATTAAGATGTCTGTTTTTTCAGAGTTTAGTAAGAGGAAATTTTGTATCAAATGATTCTATAGTGTCAAATGTGGCACTAGATTAATATTTCTATCAAGCGAGAGAAGCAGGTCATTTGTGACGTTAATTGAAGCTGTTTCAGTGCTGTGATTGGGTCTGAATCTGGACTGGAAAACCTCCTTAATGTTAGACCTCATTAATGACAGAGGTGCACAGCTGTTCTGAAAATACATTTTCTAAGACCTTTGCTCAGAAGGGAAGGTTTGCTATTGGCCTATAATTGGCGAGCTCATGTGTGTGGGTCAAGATTTGCTCCTTCAGGACCTTATTCATCCCCACATTTAGAAGGACATCCAAGACACTGGCACGTGGAGACCAGGAGACCGTGGTGTTACCCCTTGAGCCTGGAAGTTTTAAGTGGCAAACTATAGAACCACAGATAATAAGAATACCACCCTTAGGGGTGGTTCGTGAAGTTTCAGGTGAAGGCGAAGAGTTGAACCAGTTTGTGGAAGTAAAAAAAACGCCTGTGGAGGTGACGGAGACCTCACACAGTGTTCTGTTTTCTGAATAAAAGTCCTGACAAGCAATAATGCTGACACATACATAAATAACACAAATAATGGAGGACATTCAGGTTGTTTTTTATTTTTATTTGGACGACTATCAAATATTATGAATAACTTTTTATAAATATCATTGTCAATCAAATCATTAGAAATATTGCATTTTGAGCTCAAAAACACTCTGGATAATCAATTTCCAACATGGTTACTGAGATATAAAGTTTTATATGTTTATCCATCCATCCAATAATTTTTGTCCACTTATCCGGGGCCAGGTTGTGGGGGCAGCAGTCTTAGCAGGGATGCCCAGACTTACCTCTCCCCCGACACCTCAGCCAGGTCTCCGGGAGGAATACTAAGGTGTTCCCAGGCCAGCCGCGAGACATAGTTCCTCCAGCATGTCCTGGGTCTTCTATGCGGTCTCCTCTTGGTGGGGCGTGCCTTGAACACCTCCCCAGGGGGCATCCGAAAAAGGTGCCTGAGCCCCCTCAGCTGGTTCTTCTTGATGTAGAGGTGCAGCGGCTCTACTCCAAGCTCCTCCTGAGTGATTGAGGATCTCACCCTATGTCTGGGCGAGC
The DNA here is from genome assembly GCA_034509495.1 of Acestrorhynchus altus. NCBI lineage: Eukaryota > Metazoa > Chordata > Actinopteri > Characiformes > Acestrorhynchidae > Acestrorhynchus > Acestrorhynchus altus. The sequence continues at coordinate 31,573,344 of CM067514.1, forward strand.
ACCTGGCCACCCTGCAGAGGAAACACATTTTAGCCGCATGTATGCGCACTCTTGTTGTTTTGGTCATTACCCACAGCTCATGACCATAGGTGAGGGAAGGAACATAGATTAACATCACCATGACGGTCTGATACACTGACCGCATGACTACAGCGACAGCACCAATCTGCCTGTCAATCTTGCGCTCCCTCCCACCCTCACTCGTGAACAAGACCCCAACAAGATACTTAAACTCCTCTACTTGGGGAAGGACAGCTCCACCAATCTGGAGAGGGCAAGCCACCTTTTTCCGGTCGAGAACAATGGTCTCAGATTTGGAGGTGCTGATTCTAAACCCAGCCACTTCACGCTTGGCTACGAATCACTCCAGTGCATGCTGAAAGTCCTGGCTCAAAGAAGCCAACAGGACAACATCATTTGCAAAAAGCAGAGACGATATCCTGTGGTTCCCAAACCAGACTCCATCTGGCCCCTGGTTGCCCCTAGAAATTCTGTCCATGAAGATTATGAACAGAACCTGTGACAAAGGGCAGCCTTGCCGGAGTCCAACATGCAGTGGGAACAGGCCCAATTTGCTGCCAGCAATGTGAACCAAGCTCATGCTCCGGTCGTACAAAGACCTGACAGCCCTTAGCAAAGGGCCCGGACCCCGTACTCCCGGAACACCCCCACAGAATACCCCAAGGGACATGTTTGAATGCCTTCTTCAGATCCACAAAACACATGTGGACTGGTTGGTCAAACTCCCATGAACCCCCGGAGGGTATAGAACTGGTCAAGTGTTTCTCGGCCAGGACAAAAAACACATTGTTCCTCCTGAATCCAAGGTTTGACCAATGGCCAAATTCTTCTCTCCCGTACCCTTTCGTAGACTTTCCCAGGGAGGCGGAGAAGTGTGATTCCCCTGTAGTTGGAACACACTCTCTGGTCCCCCTTCTTAAAGTGGGGAACCACCACCCCAGTCTGCCACTCCAGGGGCACTGTCCCCATCTGCCACGTGATGCAGAGGCGTGTCATCCAAGACAGCTCAACAATATCTAGAGACTTGAGATACTCCAGGCAGATCTAATCTACCTCTGGGCCCCACCACTGAGGAGCTTGCAGACCACCTCAGTGACTTTGACCTCACCTTCCTCATTGGAAGATGTGACAGTGTGGTTGAGGAGATCCTCAATGTATTCCTTCCACTGCCCAATGATATCCCTTGTTGAGGTAAACAGCTCCCCACCCACACTGTAAACATCATCCTCCTTCTGAGGAGCCGGTTGGTTTGCCAGAATCGCTTTGAGGCCGACCGATAGTCCTTCTCCAAGGCCTCCCCAAACTCCTCCCAGCTCCTGGATTTTGCCTCCACAACTACTCGAGCAGCAGCACGCTTGGCCTCCCGTTACCCTTCGTCTGCTTCTTTTTCTTCAGCTTGACGGCATCCCTTATTTCTGGTGACCACCACTGGGTTGAGGGATTGCCACCATGGCAGGCACTGGCGACCTTATGCCCACAGCTCCGAATGGCTGCATTGACAATGGAGGCTGAGAACATGGCTGACTTGGCCTCAATGTCCCCAGCCTCCCCAGGTAGCTGTGAGAAGTTCTCTCAGAGGTGGGAGTTGAAAACTCTGGGCTCAGCCAGGCATTCCCAGCAGACCCAAAATATACATTTTGGCCCGCCAGGTCTCTCCAGCCTGTCCCTCCGCAAGTGGATCCGACTCACCACCAGGTAGTGATCGGTTGACAGCTCTGCCCCTCTCTTCACCTGAGTGTGCAAGACATAGGGCCAAAGATCACATGAGATGACAACCAATTCTATCATCGATCTCTGGCCTAGGGTGTCCTGGTGCCAAGTGCACTTATGGACACCCCTATGCTCAAACATGCTGTTTGTTATGGACAGTCTGTAACTAGTACAGAAGTCCAATAACAGAACTTCACTCGGGTTTTGACCGGGGGGGCTTCCTCCCAATCACCCCACTCCAGGTGTCACTGTCATTACCCACGTTGTGCGTTGAAGTCCTCTAGTAGAACAATGGAGTCCTCAGTTGGGGCACTTTCCAGTACCCCTCCCAAGAACCCCAAAAAGGTCAGATACTCTGCACTGCCATTTGGCGCATAGGCACAAACAACAGTGAGAGTCCTCTCTGTTACCCAAAGGTGCAGAGAGGCGACCCTCTCGTTCACTGGGGTAAACTCCAGTATGAGGTGGCTGAGCTGGGGAGCTATAAGCCCACACCAGCCCACAATCTCTCACCCTGGGCAACTCCAGAGTAGTGGAGGGTCCACCCCTACTCAAGGAGTTGGGTTCCAGAGCCCAAGCTGTGCGTAGAGGTGAGCCCAACTATCTCTAGCCAGTACCTCTCAACCTCCATCACAAGCTCAGACTCCTTCCATCCCAGCAAGGAGATGTTTCACGTCCCAACAGCTAGCCACTGTGTCCCAGGATTGGGCTGCCAAGGGCCCCATATTCGACTGCCACCCAATCCACATGGCACCCTTCCCCAGTGGATTCCTCTGTGGGTGGTGGGCCCACCGGAGGGTTTGGCCCACATTGCCTCTTCGGGCTGGGCCTAGCCAGGCCCCATGGGCAAAAGCCCAGCCACCAGCTGCTCGGTCCCGAGCCCCAACCTCAGGCCTGGCTCCAGGGTGGTTCCCCGGCCCATCACCTTGGACCTGTTTGCCTTGGGAGACCCTGACAGGGGGATAATACCGCCCCCCCCAGCAACATCATTCTGGCATTCAAATCCCAGTTCAAGGAGAGGTTTTCTATTTTTATTTCTTATAAAAAAAACCCCAAAACATTGTAGGCACAAATACAATTTTGATAAAAACATGGTCAAATTCATACAAATATTTAATTTCTGTTAATATTTCCATCTCAAATGAAGGCACATTAGAGTTGTCCAGGCTGTCTCTTATAGAGACTTTTCTAATGTTTTAGTAAATAAAAGTCAAACTACAAAAAACACCCCCCAGCCTTAATTAAAGGTTAAAGACATTTTGCAGCTTTTGTATCTCTGTGTGCATAACAGTGTGTGTGTGCATGTGTGTGTGTTTGTGTGTGAGACAGAGAGAGAGAGAGTGTGTGTGTGAGAGAGAGAGAGAGAGAGAGAGAGAGAGAGAGAGAGAGAGTATGTGTGTGTGTAACGGTGTGTGTATGTGTGTGTGTATGTGAGAGAGAGAGAGAGAGACAGAGAGAGAGAGAGAGAGAGAGAGAGAGAGAGAGAGAGTGTAACGGTGTGTATGTGTGTGAGAAAGAGTGTGTGTGTGTGTGTATGACTGTGTGAGAGAGAGAGTGTGTGTCTGTGTGTATTGGTGTGTTTGTTTGTGTGGGTGTGTGTGTGTGTGTGTGTTTGTTTTTGACTGTGTTTCTGTGTGTGTGTGTGTGTGTGTGTGTGTGTGTGTGTGTATGACTGCACATGTGTATGTGTGTGTTTCTGTGTGTGTGTATGACTGTGTGTGTGTGAGAGAGAGTGTGTCTGTGTGTATTGGTGTGTGTTTATGACTGTGTGTTTCTGTGTGTCTGTGTGTGTGTGTGTGTGTGTGTGTATGACTGCACATGTGTATGTGTGTGTTTCTGTGTGTGTGTGTCTGTGTGTGTGAGAGAGAGAGTGGGTGTGTATGACTGCACATGTGTATATGTGTGTTTCTGTGATTGTGTGTGTGTGTGTGTGTGTGTGTGTGTGTGTCTGTGTGTGTGTGTGTGTGTGTGTGTGTGACCAGACTGAAGCAGTCATTCAGCCAGTGTTTCTCTGGTTGTTTTGTTCTTTGTTCCACTGTTGAATGATTAGTCTGCAGGCCTGCTGAAGGGTGAGGTCTTATCTTCTCCTGCTGCTCCAGTGTAACAATACAGAAAGCCGAGCTGTGGAAGTGCTGAAGCAATCCTTTACCAGCCTCTGCTGCTGTATCCTGACTTAAGCTTTTGTACTGTTCTGCTCTACACATAATTAAACCTCCCATCTCTAATTAGAACTGTCCTCGTTAAAGGTTACATGCAGCACTGCTGGTTAGTCTCATTAGTCCTTGCCTTCTGTACAGTGTTGCAATAAAGGTCTGCGGTTCTCCTGAAGCAGTGCAAAAAAAAGTTACAGAACACCTTTTAGAACAATGTTTATTTAAAATAACTCGACTGATTCTGTGAGATGTTTTTGTGGTTTTACTTTTTTTATTCACCAAAACATTACAAAGGTATTTATAGGAGACAGTCAGACGTAGCAGATGTTATTAATATCAGGAGATAATATCTAGACAACTCTAATTTATCTTCATTTGGGATGCAAATATTAACAGAATATGCATGTTTAAAAAGAGTTTCCACTCTACTTAACTGAGTGCAGTGCAAATCAAATGCTTATAACTTATAACACAATTTTTTATGACTTGTTGCTAAGGTGTTGCAGGGTGGTTTGTAACATGTTGATGGTCTATGGTGTTGTCAAGCGGTTGCTAGGGTGTTGCTACGGTGTTTATTAAAATGTTAGTTTATGCATATATGCAAATACATTGGGTTAGTAGATCTGTGTCCATAAATCTTTGGCCAAACTATGGGGCACCAAAGTTTTAGCCCCAAAAATGTTGGTCCAAAAGCTCCTCCATTCACATCCTGGAGCTTACTGGAGAAGAATGGAGTGAAAGGGTGCTGCACACGTTCTCTCAGCTGCCCACTGTGACATAATCTCTGATCGTGCCACCATTCAATCCTATAGGGAAAATATCTACAACGGTTCACGAGCATAAAACTGACCTGAAAGGGGTGTGTTTCTGATATAATGGCCAATATGTGTTCAAATGTAGGCAGAGGTAAAAGCCTGTGAACAGCAGGGTCCCTTGACTCCCACACCTTGTCCTGCAGGGCTCTGTGCAGCTGTGGGTGGGAACCAGTGGTGGTCTTGCATTGCCATGGTTGCAGATGGAAAACCTTTATGCACAAAGCAGCAGTTGAGTGTGGAGCCACAATCTTTGATATTTTCCAGGAATAACAGAATTACAGTTCCACGGCACTCAACAAACATCTCTTTAATAAAGGCAGATGTTCTATATGCACTCTAGAGCACTTTAGAAGGAACACTGTTCTCATATTTTGTACAGAATGCTCCTTGAACCAATTCTGGACATTCTGGACTTGGATGGAATGGTGCACTATCCTGCTGAAAATCTCATCATTGTGGGAGTTCCTGATCTCCGTGAACAGCTGCAAATGGTCACCAAGCAGTGAAACATAGTGACAATGGTCACTGACGTGATTAGGTGGGCCAGCTGACCCAGCCCATGCCATGAGAGTACACCCTACACCAGTAGGAAACCACCACCAGCCTGCACGGTGCCTTATTGGCAAATGGGGTCAATGACATGGGCTCTGCACCTCACACAAACTCTGGCACCATGACTCATTGGACCATGCCACATGTTGGCAGTCCTCTATGGTCCAAGTTAGTGACCTCACAAACCCAGATGAGACAGTGTCTTGTGTGGTGATGTTAACATAGGCACTCTGTCCTTATTAGACGTCCTGTATTGAAAGTGGATGTGAAGCAGGTGACAATTCTAGCCAGGATCCGGTCACCATAATTAAGCACCTGTGGGTGACCACTGTGCTGTCTACTGTGGGTGGTAATGTCTTCTATGATGTATTCCTGGTACACATAACACTGTGGATTGAGGAATGTTATATGTCCACCACATCTTGGAAATGGAATGTCCCATCTATTTGGCACCCACTATCATGTCCCACCACAGTGTTCATACTGAGAAGTGTTAGATATATTGACTGTCTTCAAGCTTGAAGTGAGCTCAGCTGTGTGTACGGAGAAGAGTACTGTCTAGAATGTGGTCTGCTAAGATTAGAACCACAGGAACCAACAGACAAAAACAGAAGGATAAAAAGCAGAGCTAATTACGAGCCACCGTTTTTTTTTTCTCTCCTCCCCACATCTGGCCATTGATGACTTCTGAGTGGCTATGCGTGTGGCTGCTGTTGTCCAGGGGTCATTGGTAATTGCTGAGCTTGTCACTCGGAGCAAACGATGATATGAATTATGCAGCCCATAATTTCAGCAGCTCTATTTATTCTCCTACACGTAGTGGCAGCCAGCCAGGCAGGAAAAGCTCGCCATATGTACCATTAACAAATCGGTGACAATTCATTGCTTTCGCTGATGTCCTGACATAAAGCTGCTGGAGGTACACGATTTTAGCCTTAGGAATTTCTACATGAGCAGGAACATGTTCTGCTTTCAGTCTACATTTATATAACTTTGAAAAGTTGATATTAGTAGAAGGTCAAATCCCTCACTTGGACATTTTGATTGATACTGTGTCCAATGGAAGTTACAGTTCTGAGGTGGTTGCTGAGGTGGTTTTGGAGCAGCCGTGGCCTGGTGACCTGTGACTGGAAGGTCGCCGGAAGCTGGCAGGACATGACTGAAGTGCTCTTGAGGAAGAACACCCCATCTGCTCCCCAGCTGCTCCCCGGGTGCTGAGGATAGGACTGCCCCCTGCTCCAGGCACATGTGCTCACTGCCCCAAGCATATGAATTCACTAGTGTGTGAGTATCAGTGTGTGTGGATGGGTAAAATGGTCTAATTCCCAGGTGTACACAACGCAGCGAGTCAAATGAGTATAACTTACTTACTTACTATGCTGTTACATGTGGTTGCTAGGATGTTGGTTGTTACAGGGTGTCGGTGACTAGTTGGTATTTCTTGTGTGACAATGGTGGTTGATTGATGTTTCTGGGTGTTTTAAAGCTATTACGCTGTGGTGTCACAGGTGGCAGTAATATTTCTCTTGCTATCCATTTTTATTTTCTTTTAATTCATTCTTAATGTCCATCCATCCATCCATTTTCTGAACCGCTTATTCCTGAATAGGGTCACAGGTGAGCCAGTGCCCAGCTGGCAACTCTGAGCGCAAGGGCGGGAAACAACCCTAGACAGGGCGCTAATCCATCGTAGGGCGCACACATGCACGGCCACTTTAGAGTCACCAATTCACCTATCATGCATGTCTTTGGACTGTGGGGGAAACCGGAGTACCCGGAGGAAACCCACGCGAACACGGGGAGAACATACAAACTCCACACAGAAACTTCCCAGGTCGCCCCACCGGGGGATCGGACCCAGGTCCTTCTTGCTGTGAGGCAACGGCGCTATCCACTGCACCACCGTGCCTCTGTGCCTTTAGAATTCATTCTAAATGTATTTTTCTAAATGTAACATTATAGATTTATTAAGCCGTTTAGTTGTTGATATATGTGTTTTGGGCCAATTTCATTGCACCCTTTGGATGCATGTGGGGCACTAATTAGATCAACACACTAATCTGCAGATGCATGGTGAATGATGAATGGATAAGCAGGACTTTTCCCGGTCTCCTCTGTATTCCCTCCTTTAAGAGAGACAGAGCGCTAGAGCTGTGAGGATATGTGAGCAGTCATGCCAACGGGAAAAAAAACGATTTCTCCTCAGAAACCAATAAATGTGTGACAGATTAGAGTGACATCCAATCAGATCTGAATGGATCTTGCTCGATATGAAGCCATGCAGCAGAGCTCGGCCGAACCCTGTAACTCAGGAGCCTCCAGACACAAAACTTTTCTCCTAAGAAGAATTTGCTCTGACAGCAGATCGCTGAAGAGCTAAATCTTTCATTGCCTCTGAAACCCAGCCTTCATTAGAGAAGCCAAGGTTTCAGGAGAATGAGGCCAGCCTGTACACTTCCAGCTGATGCTGAAGATGGTCTTCATCATTGCCTGATTAGTCTGGTGAAGTGGCTACATAAAAAAAAAGATGCATAATGTGCTGCACACAGTGGAGTTTGTCCTCCATATTTCACCCATTCACACAGTGATACACACACACTAGTAAACTCACACACTAGGGGGGCAGTGAGCACGCATGCCTGGAGAGGTGGGCAGCCCTATCCACCATGCCTGCGGAGCAGTTGGGGAGTTGAGTACCTTGCTCAAGGGTATTTCAGTCATGTCCTGCCAGTTCAGGGAATTGAACCAGCAACCTTTCAGTCACACAGCTGGTTCTCTAATCACCATGCACCATCATGAACACAGTAACCCAGGGGTGGTGAGGAGGGGTCTTGGTTTTAACAGTAACTTCACAGTGTTTGGGACTGTTGACATATTATTTCCTGATTGCTGGTTTAAAGTACTGTATTATACAACAGCGTAAACACACTGATCATCAATAACATTAAACCCACTGACAGGTGATATGAATAACATTGATTTGAATAGTTGGCCCACATCCCACGGACTAAAGGTGGGGGCATACTCTGATGTTGATTAAGGACTCTGATGTTCAAGGAAGGCAGGTGAAGCCAGAAACTACAAGTCACCTTCAGAGGTCTTATGCTCCAATCAGCCAAAGATCATGACCACCACGTTGTTTCTACTTTCACTGTCCACTCTATCAGCTCTTCTGACCAATCAGGAGCTCTTTGTAGTTCTATAATTCCAGACTGTAGTTCATCTGTTTCTCTGATAATGTATTCTCCTCCTTTCACCCTGATCTTCAGTGCTCAAGACCACCATGTGATGGACATGGTAGATCAGACACAGCAGTGCTGTGTGTCACTGCTGGACAGAGAACAGTGCACCGACCACAAATGTCCAGCTGACAGCGTCCTGTGAGCAGTGATGAAGGACGAGAGGATGACCAACACAAACTGTGCAGAAACAGATGAGCTTCTGTCTCTGACTTTACATCTACAAGGTGGAGACACTCGGTAGGAGTGTCTAATAGAGTTGACAGTGAGTGGACACAGTGTTTAAACACTCCAGCAGCACTGCTGTGTCTGATCCACTCTGATCCACCCACATCATAGCTGCTCTGTGGTGGTCCTGTGGGGTCCTGATCATTGAAGATCAGGGTGAAAGGAGGAGAATAAAGTCTGCAGAGAAACAGATGAACTACAGTCTGTAATTATAGAACTACAGAGTGCTCCTGATTGGTCAGAGGAGCTGATAGGATGGACAGTGAAAGTAGAGACAAGAATTCTAATGTTATATCTAGTGTGTATATATATATATATTTGCATGACCATTGAACTGTACAGTGTGGCTCAGCACTCTTCAGTAGCTGGTGTTCTGGAGTTTTACTGCAGTGGGTAAAAGTCAACGAGTGAGAGGATTACTGATTTATTCAGCAGATGCTTTGAACTGCCATCAGGTGAAAGCACACATTTCCTTTTGCTTCTTTGGTGGATGAGCTCTGTTCTGTAACTTCATCACCCTTCATCATCCCTCCAGCCCTTATTCAGGAGTAACAGTGCAGTGCCACCCAGGTGACTTCAAAATACGGAACCCTGGCAGATGAGAGATGATCAAACCTGGAGAAAGTCAGATGACTTGGGGTGTTAACCCCATCAACTGCTTTGGCACACCTGCTTCAGTTCAAAAAGGGTGCCTCAGGCTTATAGGGTGCTTCTGAAACTCTGTCAGAGGAACATAGCCTTGGGTGCAAACACCTTCCACTCTGCACTCTGGAGGAGATGTAAACAGTGCTGGTAAACAGACATGTCTTAAGGAAGGTTTAAACCTACATAATCTGTATGTGTGGATGGTCCTACAGATAATCCACACCACCCTGATGTGCTGGAAAGATGCTCTCCAGCTTTTCCTGAACTCTACAAAGCATGTGCAACAATTCTCACATTTTATAACACCTACATTAATATTTAAGGCAGCCATTGTCTTCTGTGCTACTGTCATCCGCAGTGAAAATCTAAAAATATTAAGCAGAAACACAGTTAGCTGGTATTAAATAGCTGGTATTAAAGATCAGTAGCAGTGTAGTTATTGAAACTGTATGAGAAACACAGTCCAGTAACCGGTATTAAAGATGGGCAGCAGTGTATTTACTGAAACTGTATCAGAAACACAGTCCGGTAGCCGGTATTAAAGATCGGCAGTGTATTTACTGAAACTGTATCAGAAACACAGTCCGGTAGCCGGTATTAAAGATCAGCAGTGTAGTTACTGAAACTGTATCAGAAACACAGTCCGGTAGCCGGTATTAAAGATCAGCAGCAGTGTAGTTACTGAAACAGTGTCAGAAACACCAGAGGAGGATGGGTTCCTCTCTTGAGCCTTGGTTCCTCTCAAGGTTTCTTCCTCCTAAACTGAGGGAGTTTTTCCTTGCCACTGTTTGCCTACTGGCTGCTCATTTGAGGCTTGGACCCGGATCCTTGTAAAGCTGCTTTGTGACAACGTTCTGTTGTAAAAAGCGCTATATAAATAAAATTTGATTGATTGATTGATTGACTGAGAAACAGTCCGATAGCCAGTATTAAAGATCAGTAGTGTAGTTACTGAAACTGTATCAGAAACACAGTCCGGTAGCCGGTATTAAAGATCAGTAGCAGTGTAGTTACTGAAACTGTATCAGAAACACAGTCCGGTAGCCGGTATTAAAGATCAGCAGCAGTGTAGTTACTGAAACTGTATCAGAAACACAGTCCGGTAACCGGTATTAAAGATCAGCAGTGTAGTTACTGAAACTGTATCAGAAACACAGTCCAGTAACCGGTATTAAAGATCAGCAGCAGTGTAGTTACTGAAACTGTATCAGATTAAAGATTATTTTAATCATATAACGGTTAAATTATGCAGAGAATAGAAAGAAAAACAGTTGAATTTCAGTTCAAGTGAACTTGTGCAGAAGGAAAACAACCTGTTTGGAGGAGAAGCAAACACTGAACTTGAAGTTTTGACGGTTTGAGATGTTTTTCCTGATCTTAGCTTATCCTTGCCTGGCAGGAAAATCCGCTACACACAGACTTTTGTAGTGAGGGATGAAGGATGATCAGATTCTGGGGAAGTTCAACAACTCAAGTCTTTAATCCGAGCACCTGTTTGGTAAAGAAAAAACCTGCTCGTCATCTGCCTCAGGCTTGTAGATGGTTTCATCTGAACTCCATCAGGAGCACATCACCATGGGTGTAAACACTTCCTCCCTTCTGAGAGATCTCGGCGCTGTTATGGACACAGCGATGTGCTGGACAACAGCATCCTCAGTACATTCCTCATTTAGTAGTTTTGTAGAACAAAATGAAGAAACTACAGAAAAACACTCACAGATGTTGCATATGTTGCAAGGTGTTGTTCGACACGTTGTATATGTTGGCTGAGTGTGCGAAACCTTTCTGTTCACTGCAGGAACTAAACAACACACATCCACCAACCAACCAGCAGCCCAGAGGATTAAACACACACATTAAATAAATCACAGTCAGAACAGAGCTCACTAGACGGACTTGAAGGATCTGAAAGTGCTCCTGGAGAAAATGCAGAAAGTCTGGCTCAGATTTCTTCTGATGATATTTACACAAACTAACACATTTTAAACAAAAGGAAATACATTAACATTTAATTTGTCCATCAAAATAAATAACATCTGTAATTGTCTAATTGATTCTAATGTTATAAGATTCTTTTTCTTCCATCATTACTGTTATGAACTTTTATTATTTTTATAATCTGAGCACTACATATTGCATGATTGATCACAGCTGCTCTGGGCTTAATACGATCACCTTTTAACAGCCTCGGGGGCACGTGGATATGAGGACTACAGGACCCCGAGTGGGACATTTGGGAGTGAGGGTCACCTGCAGTGGAGGTTTTGGATTTACAGAGATGAGTTTCACTTGTCTGGACATGAAAATCACTGCCTTCACCACCCAGATACCTAACATATACTTAGCTTTAGTCAATTACAAGTGAATAATTTTTATTATAGAGCTTATATTATTATTATTATTATTATTATTATTATTATTATTATTATTGCTATTATTATATTACGTGTACAACCTACGTGAACACAAACTACACAATATGGCTTCTGTTTCAGGAATGGGTCATGTACGGGCATACTGGGCCTCATTTGGGTAATATTGCTTAGGCCCCAATGATTCACACTTGCAGCAATTATTATTATAGTTATTATTATAATTATTATTATTATTATTATTAGTAGTAGTAGTAGTACTAATAGTAGTAGTAAAAGTAATAGTAGTAGTAATAGTAGTAATAGTAGTACTAATAGTAATAGTAGAAGTAATAGTAGTAGTATTAGTAATAGTAATAGTAGTAATAGTAGTAATAGTAGTAGTAATAGTAGTAGTAGTAGTAATAGTAATAGTAGTAATAGTAATAGTAGTAATAGTAGTAGTAGTAATAGTAGTAATAGTAATAGTAGTAGTAATAGTAGTAATAGTAGTACTAATAGTAATAGTAGAAGTAATAGTAGTAGTATTAGTAATAGTAATAGTAGTAATAGTAGTAATAGTAGTAGTAATAGTAGTAGTAGTAGTAATAGTAATAGTAGTAATAGTAATAGTAGTAATAGTAGTAGTAGTAATAGTAGTAATAGTAGTAGTAGTAATAGTAATAGTAGAAATAGTAGTAGTAGTAATAGTAGTAATAGTAGTAGTAGTAGTAATAGTAGTAATAGTAATAGTAGTAATAGTAATAGTAGTAATAGTAGTAGTAGTAATAGTAATAGTAATAGTAGTAGTAGTAATAGTAGTAATAGTAGTAGTAGTAATAGTAGTAATAGTAGTAGTAGTAATAGTAGTAGTAGTAATAGTAGTAATAGTAATAGTAGTAATAGTAGTAATAGTAATAGTAGTAATAGTAGTAGTAGTAGTAATAGTAGTAATAATAGTAGTAGTAGTAGTAATAGTAGTAATAGTAATAGTAGTAATAGTAGTAATAGTAGTAGTAGTAATAGTAGTAGTAATAGTAGTAATAGTAATAGTAGTAATAGTAGTAATAGTAGTAGTAGTAGTAATAGTAGTAATAGTAATAGTAGTAGTAGTAATAGTAGTAATAGTAGTAGTAGTAGTTATAGTAATAGTAGTAGTAGTAGTAATAGTAGTAGTTATAGTAATAGTAGTACTAATAGTAATAGTAGTAGTAGTAGTAATAGTAGTAGTAGTAGTTATAGTAATAGTAGTAATAGTAGTAATAGTAGTAGTAGTTATAGTAATAGTAGTAGTAGTAGTAATAGTAGTAGTTATAGTAATAGTAGTAATAGTAGTAGTAGTAGTAGTAATAGTAGTAATAGTAGTAGTAGTAATAATAGTAATAGTAGTAATAGTAATAGTAGTAGTAGTAGTAATAGTAGTAGTAGTAGTAGTAGTAGTTTAACAGCTGGGGTGATAAGATGGGTTAACTTTAACCATAATAGCCCTGCTGTTGCAGCAGCTTTAGTCCTGAAATATGAATGCAGCTGGTGGAGTAAAGCACCCTGTAGAATAAAAAATCGAACAGCTCCTCTTCAGCAGCAGTGTGAAAGGACAGCTCAGGTAAAGGCTCACACGTGTACCTCCATAAATATGAAAGAGTGTGTTATAATTACTGTCCAGAAGCCAGAATCAGTGAGCAGTAAATTGTGCTGCTCTTTATTGGCCAGATTAGGCAAATTAGTCTGGCATGAGGAGCAGCGAGCAGGCATTTGTCCCTGGAAAGAAAACACAGAAGATACAAATCACTTCCAACGTCTTTTTGTTTTAAATGATTGCCTTTCAGAGAGTCATTAAAACACCACAACAACCACTGAACTGCATTTCAAGTAGAAATAAGTCCTCTGTTATGCAGGAAAAATGGCAAAACAAGCGTGAAATGTAGCTCTTACCTACAAAAGTCTTTCACAAAGCGGTAAACAAGATAACAAGATGTAATTCTCAGCCTCTCTGTGCTTCATTCTGACAAAGAGGCTGTTATATAATAAGGAAGTTAGTTCCAATCACTCGAAAATGGTAACAAAATGAGCAGAATTAGAGTAAATTAGGAAATCTAAGGCCATGTGATGCTGGTTGCTTTTTACTCCTGGGTAAATAGCCTGATATTACCTGAAATCATATGTAATGGCTAATAAAGTAATGACACGATTTTAAGTCTGACATTAAAAAGTATGTATTATACAGAAAATGGACTTTGAGGTCTGAAAGGTCACCCACGGGGCAGACACTTGGCTGGAAGACACAAAGAGTGGCCTTATACAGTCTTTATACTCTCGGATCCTGAGATCCACACTTTGTGGGCCGTTACAGCCTGTTTTCTAGACTTTGTATCTCAGGATCAGAGTAACCTACAGATGTGATACACATGTCATGACCCACTACAAGATGTACCCAAACCCTGGTCTGATCATAGTGTGATGAAGTATCAGTGAGTAATTCAGCTCAGAAAAAGCTCAAATTCACAGTTTAAATGCTTAAAGAGCATCTACTCCATCAATGCCCACAGGTTGCTGCCCACAGGTTGCTGCCCATAGGACACTGGCCACAGGACCATGCCCACAGGACACTGGCCACAGGACCATGCCCACAGGACCATGCCCATAGGACACTGGCCACAGGACCATTCCCACAGGACACTGGCCACAGGACCATGCCCACAGGTTGCTGCCCATAGGACACTGGCCACAGGACACTGGCCACAGGACACTGGCCACAGGACCATGCCCATAGGACACTGGCCACATGACCATTCCCACAGGACACTGGCCATAGGACGCTGCCCTCAGGATGCTGCCCAGATGTAGCAAATGTTGACTATGTTAATGAAGCAGAGCTCAGACAGGCCTCATGGTCAAACAGGGGTTTTGCACTACTTAGCAGCTGTTAAGCTGATAAGCCTTAATAAGAGCACGACAAGGACATCATAACAACGATCTGAAATAGGGTTACCTCCTTTCTTTATTTTCTTCCTCACATAAGAGAGAACATCATGGACTCAAATGATAAAAATGACCACAGCAGGTATACTGACTGACACTCTCCTGCTTTCTACAAGATAATACATTCTCATACCTGATCGAGGCGGCGCGATTGCATACATATATTCATAGACAAGTGAATTACAGCAAGGAAATGTAATTTTTCTTCAAGGACAATTGAGCACATGCTCTGTCTGCCACACGTCAAAAACAGCTTGTCCTCCCGCGGGCGTCTTTGCCTTTCTTCCCTAATCTTTTTCCAGGATTGTTTAATTGGCTGTGATTGGTTCAGCGATTGTTTGATTCTGTGTTTTGCCTGGGTGACCCCCTCTGTGACCTAGTGCTCCTATTAAAACGAACATTACTGAAGGGTAGCATGGACCGGGACCATTAAGGAAGAAGAACAAGGGAGACTGAAAGATCAAGGGCACTGGGGTAGAGATTGAATGTCTGCTTGATTTGTTTATTTATTTACTCAGGTTTTATTGACTGTTGTGACTCTCGGGTCGTGAAGAAACCCATTCACCCACAGAACCCACATCTGGGACAAAGTGAGAATTGGAATTCATTTGTTTTAGCAAAGCAGAATAAAAACAAACCAAACGAAAGAATAATATAAATAATAATTATATAAATAAATAAAGTGGAGATGAGCTGCTCTGTACTCCGCCTGCAGGAGGGAATCCTGGAGGACGCTTTGTTTACAAGCTTGGAGATAATTGTAGGTTATGACCTTTTATCTTAGCCAGCAGGATCACAGCGACAGTTCAGCAGATTGCTGTGGAGGGACAGCCAATTAGCCTCTATTTGTCCAGCAAATCTTGGGTCCTTTTGGAGCTCCAGACAGACAGAGCTTCCTAATGCCAGGTTCACATATTTTTAGCCCTGACAAAATGAAGGTCCTCCTTTTGGTTCTTAAAATTTCAAGAGATAATTGATCAGACTTAACGTTAAATCTGGCTGATTTCTCAGTTGTATCTGCTTCAGTCATAACTGATTCAGATTCATTGTTTGATCAACACATAGGTAAATCAAATCAAATCAAAATTTATTTTTATAGGGCTCTTCACAACTGAAGTTGTCACAGAGCAGCTTCACAGAAAGAAATAAATAAAAAAAATAAAAAAATTAAAAAATAAATAGGTTAAAACAGGAACAAAGTATAAATGACAGGTCCCCTAGTGATCAAGCCAAATGGCGACAGTGGCAAGGTTTCCAACTTTTCTTCTAGATCTATATTTAGTTCTATTTCAGCACCAGAAGACAAACTGTTTGGGTTTAATATTATGGGCTGAATTTTCCGTCTAATATTTTCTATTTTATGATTGAAAAAGTCCATAAATATATTACTGGAGAAGTTTGATGGAATCTTCGGTGGTGTTAAGTTTTGAGATTGTACTGAAAGCCTCTGAAACTCTGGGATCGTTTTTGTTTTTCAATCATTGTGGATAAATAATCTGAACGAGCTCTAATGAGAGCCCTTCTATAATCAATTAGACTGTTCTTCCAAGCTGAGTGGAACACTTCCAGTTTAGTGGAACGCCGTTTTAGCCTTCACACTGACTGTTTTAAGGTACGAGTCTGATCGTTGTAACATGGAGTCTTATTTTTTTATATTTAAGTGGAGCTACATTCTTCAATGTTGATCTGAAGTTATTCTGTAAACAGTTGGTTAATTTATCTAACTCCTCTGGATCTGTCTGATAATAATAATAATAATCTGGTGTTAATAAATCAGGGAGGTGTTCAGTAATTTGTTTGGCTGTAGTTGATCTTATTAAACGCTTCATGCAGTAATGAGGGGACGTACTTACATTTTGGTGAAGCTGTAGCTCAAAGGAAATTAAATAATGATCTGAGATTGCTGTGGTTTGGGGAAGAGTATTTAAGTTATTTATGTCAACACCCAGCGACAGAACCAGATCCAGAGTGTGATTACAGTAATGTGTCGGCCCGGTTACATTCTGGATAAAACCTACAGAGTCTAGGATTGAGGTAAATGCCTTTTTTAAAGGATCGTCTACCTTCTCAAAGTGAATATTAAAATCTCCTAAAATCATTACTTTATCACTGCAGACCTCTACGTCTACAGCAAATTCACTAAATTCTTTAAAAACTCAGAGTCGGGTCCTGCAGGTCTATATAGATTCATTAATGACAGTATGTTCTTGTGTGTGGCTGGATTAATGATGTTAATAGACAGACTTTCACTTCCTTTGAAGGTGTTATAGTGTATCTGATTAATTTCTATAATATTTTGGTAGATTATACAGACTCCGCCTCCTCTACCTGACAGTCTCGGTTGTGCACATAAGTGTAACCTTCAGGTGTGGCTTCATTTAGTGCTAGGTGTTCATCAGGTCTAATCCAAGTTTCATTGAGGCACAAAACATTGAGTTTCTGATCATTTATAATTTCATTCACAATGACTGCCTTTGAATTGAGTGATCTAACATTGAGTAAACCAAACTTTAGATTTGAGGTGATACATTTATCATTTAAATATGAAGTCTGGATATTGATTAAGTTTTTAAGACAGGCTGTTTTAGTTTTTCTGTGTTTAGCTTTAGTTCGGAGCACAGACACAGTCTCAATACACCTAGGTGACGTCTCAAAGCAACTCGCAGACGGTCGGTTTAGCCGGTCTGTCTGCGGCCTGGTACCGGCTCTGGTATGTCAGCAGCTGCTGATGCTACTCTGCCGACTAACTAGCAGACTATGAGCTATGCTGCACGAAAGTAAGGCAGCACCCTCCCGCGTGGGGTGGACACCATCCCTACCTATAAGACCAGGCTTGCCCTTATAATTACCCCAATTATCTATAAAGCCCACATTGTTTTCTGAACACCACTTGGACATCCAGCAGTTCAACACTGTAAGCCTGCTGTAGGCTTCAGCGCCACGCCGCATCGGGATGGGGCCAGAGCAAATTACGACATCGGACATTTTCTGGGCCAGTTTAATCACCTTTAATCACCAGTTTAATTTTAACTTTAGTCACTTCACTCTGCCGCAGACGTATATCATTGGCCCCTACACGGATAACTATCCTCGAATATTTCCTATTTACTAATTTAAGATGGCCACTAACGCCCGGTGCCCTGGCTCCTGGTAAACAGCTAACTGTGACCGCTGGTGCCCCTAAAGGACTAGCTATTTTCACGTGTCAGACAATAGAGTCTCCTACAACCAGAGTTCTTCGAACAGGCTCCTCAACGGGTGTTTCACTGAGCAGGGCAAACCTGTTTGACACGTGAACAGGAGGAGAGTGGTGTTTCTGTGGGTCAGCTTTGGCCTTAGCCTTAGCTTTGTGACTATGCCGCTGAGACGTCACCCACTCGCCCCGCTGTGAGGACTCTGATGCCGGAGTCGAGGGGACGCTGACTCTCCCTGAGGCACCCGGGGCTGCTAATACTGAGCACTCTAACTCTCTGTCCTTCAGTAAACCCCGGATACACACCTCTAACTTGTCCACCATTTCCAGCAGGGAGCTAACTATCTGACACTTAGTACAAACACTATCACTATTATTATCACTAAAGGGGTTTACACTAAACATGCCACACTCTGAGCAAGCAAACAGACCAGCAGCAGACATGGTTAAACAGGTACTCACCGTTTTTGTGTAGAATAAAATAACTTACACCAAACAGCAAACAAACCAACTGGAGAAGACAGCTACTCCACTTTCTGAGAGCTGCAGAAAAACTCTGAAAAACAATCTAAAAACGGTTAATATGGAACAGCAAACAGCAAACAAACAGCAAACAGGTTCTACAAGAGCAGAGAGCTACACCAGCTAACTTAGCAAACAGTACTAGCAAACAGCTAATTCACAGCTAAACCAAACACTTCGCCAGCAGGAAGCACTGAGCAGCACTCCACATTACGAGGACAGCTTTTCTTCATCTTCGTAATATTTCAAAGTTAAGAAATGTTCTCTCCTTCACGATGCTGAAAAACTACTGCTTTAATCACCTCAAGGTTAGATTATTATAAAGCACTGATGTCAGGATGTTCAAGCAGGAACCTTTCAGTTCAAAATGCTGCAGCCAGAGTCCGACTAAAACCAGAACATTCAGGTTTAGGCTGAAAACTTACTTGATGAGCAGCTTTTGGTTATTAATGTCTCAGCTTAATTACAGGCCGCAGATCCAGGAGTTCATGGACACTGGGATTTATGGTAAACTGGGATTTATGTTATAATGGGATTTCTGGTAAACTGGGATTTATGATAAACTGGGATTTATGGTAAACTGGGATTCATGGTAAACTGAGATGTTGCTGCCGCTGTTTGACTCCTTCTCGTGATCACTCAGGTTTGTGATGGTGGAGATGGTTGGACCTAGGTTCTCCAGGACCTGGATTGAGAACCACTTTTGAGTACATCACGCTTATGTTTCTGGCACATGTGCAGATTGTGGTGTCAGTTAAACAATGAGATTCCCCAGATAAAGGCAAAAATGTACTGTTGGGGGTCAGAATCAGAATGGAAAAAAATATAACCTTTTACAGAATACCATCATCAAATATGCCCATAATAATAATAATAATAATAATAATAATAATAATAATAATAATAATAATAAAAATGTTTTTAAGAATTCAAATATTTTACACACACCCAGGCAGTAACATCAACAGAAATTCTAATGACACTGTTCTGAAATACATTAATGCAATACAGCTAAAATTCACTGGTTTCCAACTGAATTAAATCCTAGTTTAATTCAGGAGCTTCCAGTGCATGTTTACTGCTCTGTCCACATGAACATGATCAACCTGCACACAGACTCTGACTGATCAGA
Organism: Acestrorhynchus altus; assembly: GCA_034509495.1. Taxonomy (NCBI): domain Eukaryota; kingdom Metazoa; phylum Chordata; class Actinopteri; order Characiformes; family Acestrorhynchidae; genus Acestrorhynchus; species Acestrorhynchus altus. Next base: position 31,592,884 of record CM067514.1, read on the forward strand.
GAGAGGGGGCGGGGCTGATGCTCAACCTGCATACAGACTCTGACTGATCAGAGAGAAATAAGTCTTGATAAAGAATAATACTGATAAGTAATATAATAATGTTAATATTTACCTCAATATTTATCTCAAATGAAGATAAATTAGTCTAGGATCCCCTCAATATAACAACATCTATATTTACATATATTTAAATATATATTTCCTATAAATACCTTTATAAAGTGTTGGTGAATAAAAGTTTGTCAAACTACAAAAATATGCCACAAAATTAGTATAGAGTTCTGAAGGTTAAAATATTTTACAAAGGTCTATTATTGATGCATTCGCTTCCTGAGGAGCAACGATGAAAGAATCCTTTTGCTTATTCAAAAAGTGTTCTCACAAAAGCAGAACATTCAAAGACAGCTTGGTGCAAACTTCTCCGAGCTTCATGTTGACTTCAGTTTTTCTGATTGAGCCTGTCTTGTGTTGCAAACTTTGAACTACTCTGGGGCCTGAGGAGCCGAGGGCAGTTTTTAATCCAGCCTCTCTTTTGACTCGGACATACAATCGACAATCTTTATTCTTCCTTCTGGGGCCTGCATTCATTTCCCTTTCATACTGAGGCAGCTGCTATGAACATTACTGAAGCTTTCATCAGCTTCCACCTGGGCTGCCATGAACACACCACCCTACCCTGCTGTGGTTTCTTCAGGAAAATTTTCATTTTGCACTGACTTTATTGATCGTATTTCATTTTCTAAACAGTTCAAAGCAGCTGTAAACACTGAAACTGGGTCTGATTATGTTAAATCGATGTTTAAGAACTCGTGTTCTGTTGTCGGGTCATACTCTGGATCTGAGGTTTCTTTTCCAATATATATAATCAATGGTTCCAAACTGTAACCAAGACTGTTTACATCCATTTAAAAAGAATAACTAAAGCTATGGTCCTATATGAGCCAAGAAAAACACTAAAAAAGCCTGTAATACAGTAAAACACCAAGATTTAAGTTCAGTGAAAAAAAGAACAGAAGGGTTCTGTAAGCTGTTACATTATTAATACTGTCTTCATCATGATCTCTTCATAAGTCTGCCCTGATTTACTCTTTTTTCTAATGATTAATGTACTATTTTATCAATTAATTCACTGATTAAAAACACAAAACTTCTTTAAAAATAGAATCCAGTGTAGCTTTTCTTCTTGTTTCTTTCATTTTGTAAAAACAAAACTCATATTATGCAGCACATCAACATGAAAATGCAAGTTTACAGATTGAGAAAAAAACATTTATTTGAGCCTCAGTGTATATCACAATACCTACATTTAGAGTTATTAATATTCACCCTAATGAGAGACTGTAGCTCCTCCTCCTCAGTGTATATCACAATACCTACATTTAGAGTTATTAATATTCACCCTAATTGATACACACAGAAGCCGTGGTCCACAGAGACCAATAAAATATCTGCAATTCATTCTGAATGGTCACTGTTCTGATCTAGGAAATAAAATAACTATTTATGACCATTTTAATCACACACACACACACACACACACACACACACACACACACACACACACACACACACACACACACACACACACACACACACACAAACTATCTGAGGAACAGAAAATCTCACTCAGAGGAATATCTCCATCCAAGTGGATCAGGTCTGTTGGTCCAGGCCTCTAGAGGCCACTGGTATTAAATGGAGCAATCCAGCAGGTCCTGGGAGAATCAGTACAATTCAGTAAAAATCACCCCGTAGATCATTTTAGTCCTGGATACAGTCTCCAGGGCAAGAAGAACATCTGTGAACACCCTTCTCATAAATTACCTGATGCAGTTGCATGTGCAGTGTAGCCTGATCTCTGCTTTGGCCTTTCATGTAATTGTTAACGATATTTAATACACAAAAGCATTCAGTGATTGTCAGTGATGTTTGTTAACTGTGTGTGGTTTCCTACCAGTGAGTGGAGCATTGAAAGTAACAATAATAGAAACTTAATTTTGCAATCTTACCTGCTGTTTTCTAAGCTTTGTAACTAATTCTTAATTAAATCCTTAATTTCTCTGAGGGAACCTTCCCACAGGATCAATAAAGTTCTATCTTATCTTATGTCTTATCTTAACTCAGTATCAGAGTAACCTTCATGATACACATCATACCAACATACAGACTCTGATCAGAGAGAGGGGGCGGGGCTGATGCTCAACCTGCATACAGACTCTGACTGATAGATAAATAATAAAAATAGTTTATTTATTTATACACTGTCAGGTATTATAAATATTCTTGTCAGAGGAGCATGAGAATCAATCTAAGACTATTCAACCTGCAAAACTACAGCTGTAACACTGCACGTTTTCACGTTTTATAATGTTACAGCCTTTTTCCAAAATAGTTTAACTTAATTGTTTCCATAAAAATTCTACACACAAATCCCCCTGATGATAAAGTGAAATCTTTACAAATATAATCACACACAAAATACAATCCTGTCTCTGAGGTCTACAGTTCCTTACACTTCATGTCTTGGTTTGTCTCTGACCTGCACTGTCTGCTACGAGACCTTATACAAACCAGTGTGTCTTTACAAATCATGTCCAATGAACTGAATTGACCACAGGAGTCCAATCAAGCTGAAGGAACATCTGAAGGATGATCAGTGGAAACTAGATGCACCTGAGCTCAATTCTGAGCGTCATGGCAAAGACTGTGAATCCTTATGTACATGTTCAGGTAAAATTACAAAGACTTCATTCAATCTTTTCTCACGTTATCATCGTGGGGTTTTGTGAGTTTATGAACTGAATATATATATAAATATATATATTTCGCTGAAGTCTAAAAGACCATAAGACTGGAACAGATCCAGGGTTTTTAGCTTTCTGGCTCTGCTGTAAGGTGGGGGCCATGATCCAGGTGATGTTCTACCTTAGGTCTTGGCACTTTGCCTCAGAAAGTAATTAAAATGGGACTGTTACTGTGATCAGCTATTTGCTGGGGAGGATCCTGCCAAGTGCTTTTGATGCCCCATGGAGACAGTGCTAGAAGTCATCATAGCAGGAGGGAAAGGTCAGCACTGGAACAAATCGAAGGATATATACATCAAACCAACCCAGTTACAGATGAAATATCTTCATAGAGACCAGCCTCTCGTGTGTGTGTGTGTGTGTGTGTGTGTGTGTGTGTGTGTGTGTGTGTCAGGTGGGCTTCCACACCTGTTTCATAAAGGAGATGGCCCAGAATCCAAATCTCCAGGGTCCATATTTCACTGTAATTGTATGCGGTTACATCCCCAAGAGTAGGTCACTGTCTGGAACCTTTTGCTTCCTCTGAATATAATTTTGTGATACTTTAATGAATAAAGATGTAAAAACCTGAAGATTTTGAATGTAAAACATTTGAAAAGGTTCTGTGAAAAAGCCTGAAATGTACCGTTCACTCACCCAGTGAACACAGCCCACAATCTGACAATAAGATGTGACATCACACATTTACATTCTCCCCATTCAGCCTATGGCAGTTTAACTCCACCCATTCAGCCTACAGCAGATTAGACCCACCCGTTCAGCCTACAGCAGTTTAGACCCACCCATTCAGCCTACAGCAGATTAGACCCACCCGTTCAGCCTACAGCAGTTTAGACCCACCCGTTCAGCCTATAGCAGTTTAGACCCACCCATTCAGCCTACAGCAGTTTAGACCCACCCATTCAACCTTCAGCAGTTTAGACCCACCCGTTCAACCTACAGCAAGTGCAAAACTGTTTTGATGTGTCTCTTCAGATACTGTTGCCACTATGGCTCACATGCACATCCTAGTTCCATTTCTGTGTGGACGGAAATGTGTTCAGAAACAGGGTAATGGTTTTTAAAAATACCTGTGTAAGTCTGGACAATTCACCAAAAATCACTGCTCGTCTTATTTTTATATGGAATGCACAGCTTCTTTAATTGTAAGGGAAAAAGTAAGTTCTATAAAAGGTCATGTAAAATGACATGAAGACATTACAGACCACATCCTGATGAATGAACAGGTACACCGTCTGAACTGGCCCCATCTGCGCTGGTGGGATTGCTCACACTGAGAGCAATCCTGCATTTCCTGCTTTTCTTTTCTTTCTCTAACTCAGAGCTGCCTGCTCCCCAGAGAAAAGCACACAGATGTGCTCCTGTGTCCATTTCTCAGCCTTCAGTACCGTGTGCTGGGTTTGGACCACTGGAGAGTGATTAAAGCTTCCTTTATCTCTGTGCTGCTGGATTACACTGGGAAGAGTGTTCAGATGAAGGTAGAAAACAAGAACATCTTCCTTTACGAGCTCTACAACATTCACTCCACAGCATCAGCTGGGACTGAAACTACACCGCTTTGACCCAACTGTTCAGTCTTTGTAAGAAACCTCCAGATTAAGTGCTTCATACCACCCATTACAACGTCCTTCACTTTCAATCCAGACTCATTCTGATCACACAGGAGCATGTTGTAGTTCTATAATTCCAGACTGTAGTTCATCTGTTTCTCTGCAGACTTTATTCTCCTCCTTTCACCCTGATCTTCAATGATCAGGACCCCACAGGACCACCACAGAGCAGCTATTTTGTGGGTGGTGGGTCATTCTCAGCATTGCAGTCACAGTCACATGGTGATGGTGTGTTAGTGTGTGTTGAGCTGGTACCAGTGGATCAGACACAGCAGTGCTGCTGGAGTGTTTAAACCCTGTGTCCACTCACTGTCCACTCCATTAGACACTCCTTTAGTGTCTCCACCTTGTAGATGTATCACCACCACCACCATGCTACAACCACTATTACTACCGGTACGACTACCACCACAATTACTACCATCTACTACAAACACCACCTGCTACAACAACTACTACAACTACTACTGCCACCATCACCACTGCTACTACTACTACTACTACTATTACTACTACTGCTAACTACCACCACCACCACCACCACCACCACCACTGCTACAACTACTATTACTACTACTGCTACTTCTACTACTACTACTACTACCACCACCATCTGTACTACCATCTACCACAAACACCACCTGCTACAACAACTACTACTACTTCGACTACCACCACCACCACCACCACCACCAGTAGTACTAACTACTGTATCTAGTGAACTATACAGCTGTATAAAAATAAGTGACCGTAAAATAAATGAACACACTAGAAGCAAAGCTTATTTTCTGCCAGTATTTGTTTCTGCAAAAATAAAACAAATTGACAAACTGTTCTGAGGTTTGACATAAAAACCAAATGCCTGCACGTTACAACTTCATGAATTTTCTTTCCACTGCTGCAAAATCCATTTGTCAAGAGAATCGTATGCAGATCGCTGCCTGGCTGCTCCTGGTGTTTTATTGAGCTTCAATAAATCATTCTAAACAAATCAGGCTGCCTGGTGTTTTACAGAGAGCAACAAATTGTTCAACATACTGTACACAAACCGATTTTACCTGACTTTCTCTAAAGATACAGCAGATACAGACACTCTGCCACATGTGCACCAGGACCTGCAAACTGTGCTACTAAATATCCCATCATTGTGGAGGTACATAAAGTCCATGAAGGGCTGCAAATGGTGAGCAAGCAGTGAAACATAGGAGCATCGGTCACTGATGTGTTTAGGCGAACCTGTGGACCAGACCCATGCCATTGGAGGACACCCCATACCAGTTTGGGACCTGTATAGTTCCTTGTTGACTGGGAACTATGACTTGATGGGCTCTGCACCCATGACCATCAACCCCAAACAACAGGTACATGGACTCATCAGACAACATCACATGTTGACAGTCCTCTAGGATCCACTTCAGGAGAATACATCTCACGAGGCCAGGTGAGGCACAGTGTCCGGTGGTGGTGTTAATAGAAGTGCTCTGGTGGGTCTTCTATATCCAATGGAAGCTAAAGTATTCAGCGTTGAGCAGTAAGGTTGTTTTGGGACTCCTGTATTGAATATGGATGTGCTCAGACAGTGATGCCACTGCGCTGTCCATTGTGGGTGGTAATGCCTTCTATTATGATATGGATCTAGAAAATGTTCAATGGAAATGGAATGTCCACTTCATCTGGCACCCACACAAATTCATGTCCCATGAGCACCCTGGCCAGTGTACCACCAGATAACCCCTCACAACTTGTACAGGTGTTGGTGTCCCCAAGCCGTCCCCTGATGTAACACCTCTTGGTCAATTTACATACTGATATCACGTGCCTTTTGGAATGTCAGTGTGTAGTGGCAGAGCTGACTAGCTGATGAATCCACATGACTACAAGGTCAGCAGAATCCTGGAGAAGATATTTCAGTCAGTGTTCTGATGTAGCCAGCTGTCAGTGGTTTGCTCCAGTACCTGACCATAACACTGACCCCTACAATAAAAGCATTGTTAATGATGTTTACAGGAGGAACGTCAGCATGCTGTGTGGCGCCCCTGCTGCGTATGAAGTCGTGGTGCCCATGTTGATTCCTGTCAACCATCTCGTACAATGGACATGCCAGTGTTGGAACTGGACCTTGATGGAAGATGTTGTGGTCGGGTGAGTGCAGTTTCCTCCTCCATCACAAATACTTGGTTATATATATATATATCTTCTACGCTCGAGGAGAAGAGATCAATCCTTCCTGACAGATGTTTATTACAGTGTGAAATCTTTTTGCAATCAGGTCACTATTGTTTCTGTTTTTCAGCAACTTTGTAGAAGATTTACCCAAATTCATCATTACAGATGATTTCCTGCTCCTCGTCAACCTCCTCTCTCTCCCTCTCCCCTCTCTCTCCTCTTCTCTTTCTTCCCTCTCTTTCTTTAACTTCTCTCTCTTAACTTCTCTCTCTTCTCTCTCTCTCTCTTCTTCAACTTCTCTCTCTCTCTCTCTTTCTCTCTCTCTCTCTTCTAACTTCTTCTTCTCTCTCTCTCTCTCTCTCTCTTTCCTCTTCTCTTCTCTCTCTCTCTCTTCTTCTCTCTCAACTCTCTCTCTCTCTCTCTCTCTCCCCCCTCTCTCTCTCTGTTTTGGCCTGTGGCACTGAGAGTGCCACTAATCTGAGTCCAAGGTTTGGTCTGATTCATCTCTGCTCTAATTCCTCATATTTTGGTTTTCACTTTAATCCATTTGATGCAGGTTTATTTTCAAATCCAGAAAACTCTCTCTATGAGCTGTTCTTAATACGGTTATTATTCACCGTATCGCAGTCGGCGAGTGACAGTGTTAACATTACGGACTGATCGCTTCTCTTCACTCGTTATCTCTTTATTTTATCTCAACACACACAGGAACCAGTCCTTCAGTATTCAGGAGCAAACAAGAATAGAACCTGTAAATAACCACTGGTTGCTTGGTTGAACTCAGATGGGAAACGGGTCCAGCTTGTTTTTTGGTTAATGACCACATTGCTGATTCTGTCAACGTTGGTAGGAAGTGATGTTACCTTTGATTGTTGTCTTCACTGAAACTCAACAGAGAGAGGTTCTCCCCACAGCGTGCCTATTAGATCCCTCTCTACTTTTGTCTCAAACAAAAAATAAAACAAGTGACGTTAACTCCTAGAACCTGAGATCCGCACTTCATGAGCAGTTACACGCTGTTTTCTAGGCTTCATATCTCAGGATCAGAGACACCTACAGACAAGATCAGTAATATTTCAATAACATAATATTTATTTTCAGGACTTCTGACAAAGTATCAGCTCAAATCTCTGCAGAAATCTCAAAAATGATGAACCACTTTAACAAGCTGCTACTCATATGAAAGTAAACAGGCCTGGAAGACGAGCAACCTCATCTCAGAGAGTCAAAGCGGTGGAATGATCGATGGAATACCCAGCGACCAAAGAAACGAGTAACGTGTGTAAAGTGGATGTGGTTTGTGCTCCGGACTGAAGGAGTGGCCTCGGTCAGTGGGAGGGGTGTGTACTGGAAGTTTGATGGGGTTTTGACAAGGTGACAGACAGTGCGAGTCCCGTGACTCGCAGCCAGCCTGCAGCTCATGGCCTGATCGTGCAGTCCTTCAGCGTCCTCCACTGTCCTTTACTGCCACCCAGGAGAAATGAGTCTCCAGAGAAGAGCTTCCTGATCCCCGCAGCCCTCTGTGTCCTTCAGAAACCTGCATCTACACCGAGCACAAAAGCAACAGTACCTGACAGAGTGATCCTGGACAGATATCTACAGATAATAAAGTGATTATAAATATAACTCATTACGTTTATATCTCAGCTATGATGGGTGGTGGGTCGCTCAGCACTGCAGTCACACTGGACATGGTGGTGGTGTGTTAGTGTGTGTTTTGAGGATCAGACACAGCAGTGTTGCTGGAGTGTTTAAACACTGTGTCCACTCACCGTCCACTCCATCAGACACTGACCGAGTGTCTCCACCACGATGTAAAGTCAGAGACAGAAGCTCAATCTGTTTCTGCACAGTTTGTGTTGGTCGCCCCCAGTCCTTCATCAGTGCTCACAGGACGCTGCCCACAGGACGCTGTCGGCTGGACATTTGTGGTCGGTGGACTGAATGGATCTGAAAGCTTTACTTTAAATGCTAGGGGGTGTCCACAAATATTCCATTTACGTATAAATGTAAAACACATGCGAGTGACGTATGTTTACATAACCAGTTTCTGTTGTTTTATTATTTACAGGCCTGTGTTTTAGTAAAATAAACTTTTGTATTTTATTCTAATAAAGCATTGACAACTTTTCTCACAAATTACAAATAAAATACTACCGTTTGGGTAGAAGGGACAACCGCTGTTTATGGGGCAGCTGTGGCCCGGTGTTTAGGGAACCAGCCTTGTGACTGGAAGGTTGCCAGTTTGAGTCCCTGAATTGACAGGGCATGACTGAAGTGCCTCCCTGCAGCGCAGTGGGACACGTGCTCGCCTTACATTTCACATATGTGTAATAAAGTACCCACATCCTATGAAGGTGTGTGTGTGTGTGTGTGTGTGTTTATATGGAGGTTACTTCCTGTTTCGCCAGCTCAGCCAGCAGTTTGTAAAATCTCACATCCCGAAATCCACTACCTCTGTTCTGTCCATCTTTCTGTCGTTCCAGTCTGCTTCCTGTCCTGAGTTGTTCATCATCACACACAATGAAGAAGAGTGTAATTTCAGCGAGTCCATATAACACACCACACAATTCTCTCACTGGCTGTGCGGTTCTTTAATGCTGGTTGTTGGTAAACACAAAGGAAATAATGTCAGTCATTTTCTCTGCATGGTTTCTGGAGACTGAACACACGTGTGGACCGTTGGGACCTTTACGGCGTATGGTCACCATGTCAGTATGTTGTGTAACAGTGAAGTAATTAGTGCAGTTTTAATGGGTCATCAGCATGTGGTTCACACAATCTAAACACACTGACACTGTGTCTGCAAACAGCCTCATGTACATGCATGATTTCATCTTCCACGTCCGAAACTGCACCCCAGTACTGACGCATAGCTTCAGAACCAGGGCTGCACCCCAGTACTGACGCAGTTCTCCAAAACCAGGGCTGCACTCCAGTTCTGATGCAGCTCTGCAGAACCAGGGATGTACTCCAGTACTGATGCAGCACTCCAAAACCAGGCCTGCACTCCAGTACTGACGCAGCTCTCCAGAACCAGGCTGCACCCAGTACTGACGCAGTTTCAGGAACCAGGGCTGCATCCCAGTACTGATGCAGCACTCCAGAACCAGGCCTGCACTCCAGTACTGACGCAGCTCTCCAGAACCAGGGCTGCATCCCAGTACTGATGCAGCTCTCCAGAACCAGGGCTGCACTCCAGTACTGATGCAGCTCTCCAGAACCAGGCCTGCACTCCAGTACTGATGCAGCTCTCCAGAACCAGGGCTGCACCCCAGTACTGATGCAACTCTCCAGAACCAGGGCTGCACTCCAGTACTGATGCAGCACTCCAGAACCAGGGCTGCACTCCAGTACTGATGCAGCTCTCCAGAACCAGGGCTGCATCCCAGTACTGATGCAGCTCTCCAGAACCATGGCTGCACCGCAGTACTGATGCAGCACTCCAGAACCAGGGCTGCATCCCAGTACTGATGCAGCACTCCAGAACCAGGGCTGCACTCCAGTACTGATGTAACACTCCAGAACCAGGGCTGCATCCCAGTACTGATGCAGCTCTCCAGAACCAGGGCTGCACCACAGTACTGATGCAGCACTCCAGAACCAGGGCTGCATCCCAGTACTGATGCAGCACTCCAGAACCAGGGCTGCACTCCAGTACTGATGCAGCTCTCTGAGAACCAGGCTGCATCCCAGTACTGATGCAGCCTTCCAGAAATCCAGGGCTGCACTCCAGTACTGATGCAGCACTCAGAACCAGGCTGCATCCCAGCACTGATGCAGCTCTCCAGAACCATGGCTGCACCACAGTACTGATGCAGCACTCCAGAACCAGGGCTGCATCCCAGTACTGATGCAGCACTCCAGAACCAGGGCTGCACTCCAGTACTGATGCAGCTCTCCAGAACCAGGGCTGCATCCCAGTACTGATGCAGCTCTCCAGAACCAGGGCTGCACTCCAGTACTGATGCAGCACTCCAGAACCAGGGCTGCACTCCTGGACAATATCTACATTTTATGCTGCATCTACAAATGCAGCTCCTACCATCAGAAGGAAACCAAACAAGTTTTTCATGGGAGGTGTCAAAAACACATCAGGACAAGACTAACGTTGTCCAGAGAACATCTAGGCAAATAGCAGGACTTCTGGAACAATGTGTCGGGCAGATGAATCCAAAGTTGAATTCTCCATTATAGAAAACACTATCAAATCTTTATTGTATGAGAGTGGGCTTGAGGAACATGTCGTCCAGCTGTCCAAAAACTGAAGCTGAAGTGAGGGTGGACCATGCAACATGACAATGATGCAAAGCATTCAGGTAAATCCACCAAGGAATGGATATCATGTCTGGAGGAAACCAGGTTCTGCTCACCACCAACCAATACCATTCCTACAGTGAAGCATGGTGGTGGCAGCATCATGTTGTGGGGATGTTTTTTCAGCAGGAACTGGGAGACCAGGGCCAGTCAGGGTCGATGACTGCAGTGATGTACAGATACATCTTTGATGATAACCTGCTCCAGAGAGTTCTGGACCTCAGCCGGAGATGAATCTTCCAACAGGACAACGACTCTAAACACACAGCCAAGATAACAAAGGAGTGCTTCAAGGACAACTCTGTCAATGTCCTTGAGTGTCCCAGCCAGAGCCCAGACCTGGAACTCACTAAACGTCTCTGGAGATCTAAACATGACTGTGCACCAACGCTCTCCATCCAATCTGATGGAGCTTGAGAGGTTTTGCAAAGAGTATTGAGCAAAGACTGTGAATACTTGTGTTATATTTCTGTTTCATTTTTAATAGATTTGCATAGATTGCAAAGTCTTGTGTGTGTGTGTGTGTGTGTGTGTGTGTGTGTGTGTGTGTGTGTGTGTGTGTGTGTGTGTATGCTGGCCACTTCATTACAGTAACTTCAAAATCTTGTGGTAGCCTTCATTCTTTGTGGTCCTGTCAACTCCTTCAACCTCATGCTTGACAGATGGCATTAAGCATTGGTCTTGGATCTTCTCATTGTTTCTGTGCCTCATAAATGTTCTTCTGTTTGATCCAAAGGCCTGAAACTTGGACTCCTCTGTCCACAACATCATCTTCTAATCTTTTCTTTTCACTGGCCAGTGTGAGGTGTGGCTTCTTCTCTTAACTTCTGTATCTCCAGCGTCCTGAAGTCACTCTTCACTGCTGATGCTGGTATCTGACGGGTTCTCTTTAGTGCAGCTGTCAGTCGACAACCTGTGAGACGTCTTTGTCTCAAACTGCTCACTCTGTCCAGTTATGCATCGGGGCCTCACACACTTTTCTGTCCTGGTTAGAGTCAGATTGTGCTCTGAAAGTTGTGAACAGCTTGGTAAGATACCTCACACGGAGTCGCCGTCCTCTCTGAACACCAGCAGACTGACCAGCCTCTTTATTTCTGGCCATTTTGAGCAACAAAACATCTTCTGACTCTTCAGATATGAATCTAACCGAGTCGGCCGTGATCCCTTTTAGATATAGATCAAACACACTCACCATGGATAGACACTTACAGTATGGTAGAGAAACATAGGAGGAACTTCAGGAAAAATAGATCTTCAACATGACAAGATGACCAAAAGCATGTTCAGAAGTACTAAAGCAGCTGGATTCGATTTCACCCACTACGTCCTGTGAGAAGCTCTGAAAGCCACAGTCATGATGGAATGTGAGCAGTAGTGTGTAATAGGTTTACTGAACTGGGGTGATTTATGAAGCGGGAAGGTGTATTTTTCTCTGGTGTTGTTTTTATTTTTGGTGTTTCATAGTTGTTTCACACTCTTGTTAATAATGCTTGGATTGGACTGATTGAGCAGCGCAAACTGTGTGTGAATAATATCAACATGCTGAAGTGCAGATTATCCCAAGATCCACATTTCACAGGCAGTTACAGGCTGTTAGTTAAGCTTCATAACTCAGGATCAGAGTCACCTACAGATGTAATATACACATTATAGAGTGATCAACTATCAGTGAATAATTCAGCTCAGATTTAAATCCCAGTTTAAATACCAAAGGAGCTTCCAGTGCATGTTTACTGCTCTGTCCACGTGTGCACTGAAACACACATAACAAAAATAACAAAGGACATCCATTTTATTTGACCACTGTGAAGAATTCTGAAGGATTTCTTGTTCTAAATAATTTTCAATTTATCAATATAATCATTATAAAAAATGATCAATTTCCAAATGATATATATTTAAATTCTGATAATATTTATATCTCAAATGAAGATACATTAGAGTAGTCTAGGATCCCCTTAGTGACACTACTGGACAGCGTCCTGTGAGCAGCGTCCTGTGAGCACTGATGAAGGACTAGAGGACGACCAACACAAACTGTGCAGAAACAGATGAGCTTCTGTCTCTGACTTTACATCTACAAGGTGGAGACACTCGGTAGGAGTGTCTCATAGAGTGGACAGTGAGTGGACACAGTGTTTAAACACTCCAGCAGCACTGCTGCGTCTGATCCACTCGTACCAGCAACACACACTAACACACCACCACCATGTCAGTGTGACTGCAGTGCGGAGAATGACTCACCACCCACATCATAGCTGCTCTGTGGTGGTCCTGTGGGGTCCTGATCATTGAAGATCAGGGTGAAAGGAGGAGAATAAAGTCTGCAGAGAAACAGATGAACTACAGTCTAGAGTTATAGAACTAGAAGTAGATCAGTTTGTGTGATATTGTAAATGAGGAGCACCCTGCCTGCTCCAGACCCAACACAGGTGTTTGCAGCTGTGAAAACCGAAATTAGGAATATCAGAAGACAGAAAGTACTGGAGCTGACCATTAGTATTATTTTTTAACTCTTTGTGCAATGTACACACACACACACACACACACACACACACACACACACACACACACACACACACACACACACACACACACACACACTTTAAATGAGAAGTGTGATTAAGAAAGAACTGGTGGATACTCTCATTTATAAAAGTGTCCTGATGTCCTTCTAATAAGTCAGGTTATCTGGTTGAAGGTTCTCCCCAGTTCTGATGATGGGGTTCACACACAGCTCTATTATCTCCACAGAAAAGCACTGACCAATAGCAACAGCGCACTCTGGAGCAGCAGAGGCTAAGGTCACTGTGCACAATGCTGAGAGCAGCCTAGAGGGCAAGAAAACCCTCCAGCGTTGGTCTGGGGGAGGGGGAGCGGCGGTGGGTCTCTGGAGTGATAGAATTCCATTCAGTACCTTTGTTAAACATGTTCCAGCTCTGCTTAAATTTTAACACATCTTTCCAAACTGTCAACACACACCACCTGTATACACCCAAATAAAGGTCACCATATCAATGGATTTAACAGAGCAAATAGGTAAGAGCCTCCCAATTGGATAATTACTGCAGGGGTGATTATGTTTCAGCTGGCAACAAGTTATAGAACCCAAACTGATGCAGTGAAGAGCTTCTCATTTATTAAACAACCCTGTCAAAAGACTCATCCTGCGGTTGTGGAAAAGATGTTCATCTGTTTCAGAGTCAAATGATTGGCATCAAGCAGAAAAAAAAAACATCTAAGAGGCTGAAATGACTAAACTGAGGTCCAGAACTGTCCAGCACTTCATTAAACATTGGAAGGACGATGGGGAAACATCATCTTCCAGGAAGGAATGTGGTCGGAATAAATCCTGAATGATGGTGATCAGCGTTCACTTAAACCTTTGGTGAAATCAAAAGGTAGAAGAACAGCAGTAGAAATCAGGGATCTGTTTAATAGTGAAAGTAAGAGCGTTTCCATGCTCACTACAAAGGGAACTTAAGGGATTGGGATGAAACAGCTGAGCAGCCTTAAGAAAACCAGTTATCAGTGAAACCAGCAAAATCTGCTCAGGAGCATAGAGACTGGACTCTGGAGCAATGGAAGAAGGTCATGTGGTCTGAGGAGTCCAGACGTACCCTGTTCCAGGGTGATGGGCATCAGGGTAAGAAGAGATATGGGTGACCATGTGTGCTGACTGTATCAGCCAGTGCTCTGATCTGGGATGGCTGCAGTTGGTCAGGTCAAGATTCAGTAACATTATGTGCCCAGCTGACCACCTGAATATACTGACCAGGTTATTCCATTAATGGATTTTCTTCCCTAATGGCTTGGCCATATTCCTTTCGCACACATGGATTGGCCACCGCAGTCCAGACCCGAAGCCCACTGGAAATGACCTTTTTCTGACCAGGCAGAAACATTTCTATATTCTTCAGATCCGACTCAACAGCGCTCCTCGGATTCAAAGGCTATGGGCACGGGTGAGGTTTGATCAAACTGCGGTACGGTGATGTTACATCATGTAAACAATGATACCGTCCCCATTCCGGACCACAATGGACCCGCGATGCTACGGGATGTGTTGGGGACGTATGTGGGTTAGCAATCGTCTCTACCCCTCCTCTAAACCCATACATGAGAGCAGTGCCCCTCCTACCGTGCACTGCCAGTCAAACTAGTGGGGGTGTAGTTACTCTTCAAATGGAAAGCTATTGGCTCCATCCGTCACACAATCAGACAGAATGTGTTCAATCACAGAACGTGTCTCCGAGGTGACGGTGGCCAGTCAGCGAGGTCCATTTCAATGACGTTAATTGGTAGCTTTTGCCTTTAAGTCACCATTAGTTTTAGTGTTAGTGCTTGTGGCCAAACTACCCCTTTAAAATTCAGCCACACTGTAAGTGTTTAAGTGAAGGCTGGTTTCCTAATGGCGCCCCCGTGATTCTCCATCGGGACCATTACTGCTTATGACTGTATTCATGACATCTCATTTGTAGCTCATTTCCAGACGGCTTCTCCTGCCCTCTCCACGCTTCCTCATTTAAAGATGACTCTTAGCTGCTTAACAGCCATGAGGATCGGTCCGAACGCTGCTCGCCAAGGCTTTTAGCACATACCTTATCTAGCATGGAAATGTGGAGCTCAACAGCATTTTAAAGCCACTGAACTGAAAGCAGAGGTGTTACAGAATCCTGATGATTTACTCCACTGATGAGGTTCTGATGAGCGTGAGATGATGCACACGTTTATTGCATGACGATGATGATCACTGAACTGTTCTCTGATGAATGACGCTCCTGGTTGGTCTCTTAAAGCTGAGATAGGCAGCAATTACACACTAATGCATCTAAAAAAATGCAAATATCATAAATCAAGTTCATTTTTGTTGATTTCATTCATGAAGCTTAACTCTATGTACTTTATTGTACATAAAGTAAAATATTTCACCCCTTTTTAATAAGAGCGTAAGAGTGTAAAAACTTTCAATACTCAAAAACATCCAACTTCTGACAGTATGTCCATTTATAAACCGAATAATTGACAGGTGCACTGTGGACCAACACCAGCAGAAGACATGAGCCCCTAAACCATTACAGACTGGGAAACTTCACACTGGACTTCAGACACTTTGAATTCCATCTCTCCGCTCTTCCTCCAGACTCTCGGACTCTTGATTTCCAGATGCAGAACTTGTCTATTGTCCTTGTTTCCGGACAATATTCTTGAGGTTGTGGTTGTCCCTGTTGCTTGTGTACCTTTTCCCACCCCGTTTTCCCTTCCACTCAGCTTCCCATTAATATGATTTGATGCAGAAAAGCCAGAAATGACCTTCTGTGGCTGACCCTCTTTATGGTGGGGGTTGATGATTACTTTCTGGATGAAGGTCAGGTCAGCAGTCTTCACCGTGATTGCGGTTACATGTGCAGAACTAAACACTGTATTTATACTGTTCAAATAGTAATTTTCTCAAACAGCAAATTAAATATTCTAATAATCTGAGATTCTGGTTTCTGATTTTTGTGAGCTATAAAATCAGTGTTCAATGAATTTTCACAGTTGTGGTTGTTGCATTACTCCATGAATTCTGGACAATCTGTGAGTTCAGCCCAGAGTTCAATATGAAAAGGGTGTTGAGTGATCAGTCAGTAATTCAGCTCAGAAAAAAGATGAACTTTCACTGGTTTCCAACTGAATTAAATTCCAGTTTAAATAGCAAAGCAGCTTCCAGTGCATGTTTACTGCTCTGTCCACGTGAACACGATCAACCTGCATACAGACTCTGACTGATCAGAGAGAGGGGGCGGGGCTGATGATCAACCTGCATACAGACTCTGACTGATCAGAGAGAGGGGGCGGGGCTGATGATCAACCTGCATACAGACTCTGACTGATCAGAGAGAGGGGGCGGGGCTGATGCTCAACCTGCTGATGCTCAACCTTTTCAGCTTAAAAACACTCAATTGAGATATAAAGTGCTTTTAGTCCTTTTAAGCAAATTGTAGGCACACAATTTTTTTTATTAAAAACATACAGATATTTAAATTCTGTTCATTTTTACATCTGTTTATGTCTCTTAAATGTCAAAAACATCCCTCAACATCAGCCTGGAGCTCTAAAGGTTAATTAGATAAAACAGAAGAGTAAATGTAGGAGTTAATGGTTCAGACTGAGAATCAGAAATCAGCTCAGACACATTGTTTCCCTCATCACTAATTCATAATTCATCATTCATAATTCATCATTCATAATTCCTGAACACACTTAAAAAAGAAACCGGATCTTCACCACAAAAGCAACGGTCCAGTTTTGTCATCTAAAGATGAGGGACACTGCAGGCGGGATTTGAATCCACTAATAAGGTATCGAACGCTGCCTTATTAGTAAACAGTGTCTCGAAGTTCACTTGATTGAATTTGCTCCGATGGATAAAGGTAATCAATGTCCTTCATTCAGTTTTAGGTGTTTCTTGATTAAACCTCTAACGTGACAGATGATTGTTGTGTTTCTAAAGAAAAAAATCCAATCACAACAAATCATCTCTGCTGAATGTTATGAAGAGCTGTGTGTGCAGTAATGATAATGAGGAACTGGATCTTCTTCTGATTTCACAATTGTTTTCTCACACGGAGTAACTTCATCTGAGCGAACACGGCTGCATATGACGGCTCCTTCACGGCGTGGTGGAAGAAGGGCTGGGGATCGAAATCCAATACCGTACAGTAACGATACCGTATCTCAGAAATACACAGTAGTGAAAGTCTATTCATGCCTATTTTAGATACTTTCTCGATACTTTGGATAAAACACAACTTATAAGAGATTAATATTCATACAGATATTTCATTTGAACCTTCCTGGATCACAGATACTAACGTCCTTACGTATCTAAGGTTTGATGGTCCATTGGTCATGGCGAGCTCGGCTTGGCTGTGTCTGGTTAACATTGACTGGAGTCACCACAGGACGTCTTTTTGTCCTCTTTTAGGGACGTGAAAAATGCAGCAGACTGATATTTTTAAATTGTGTAAAATGTCCAGGATTTCACGTCAGAACTTGCCTCTACACTAGCCGCACA
This sequence comes from Acestrorhynchus altus, assembly GCA_034509495.1. NCBI lineage: Eukaryota > Metazoa > Chordata > Actinopteri > Characiformes > Acestrorhynchidae > Acestrorhynchus > Acestrorhynchus altus. The sequence goes on from CM067514.1 coordinate 31,610,841, forward strand.
CTGGTCCCAATTGAACCGATGAACGAGTTTCCACCAATGAAAATGGGTTCCTAACCTCAAAAACCTAAAAAACAAAGTTTGTTTACAGCTCTAAACACACCAATATATCTTAACAGTCAAGAAGCAGAGCTCTTTTGGTGGAGACAGATGAGTCTCTCTCTGACTTTACATCCACCAGGTGGAACAAGCGCAGTGCCGCAGCAGAACACTGTCCCACTCGTGTTAATGTACTCTTTTCACTCGTTCAGAAAATGTTCCCACACCACAGCTGGGATGCAGCTTAAAATGAGACATTTACATTTGTGGCATTTAGCAGATGCCCTTATCCAGAGCGACTTACACAAGTGCTTTGCTGTTTACTTAGAACCTCCTTAGCTAGTAGACAAGACAAGAGCGACCTCTCAGCTTGTCACACGTCACAGTGTCTGACACACCTGTCTGCAAACGGCACAAAAACCCAAAAGCTGTCTGGACAGTTTTATTGTGAGTTAATGTGACTGTTAATGTTATTTTCATAGAAATTAAGACACTGCCGTTATCAGTTTCTCGTGTTGGAAAGGAATCTGCAGTATGATGCTCACGGGACACAATTAGACTCTAGATTTGTCTCGACTCGACTTGTGAATAACAGGCGTCGTTCCATTACCCAGACTTGGTGTGAAAGTGACTGCATTTGGTTGATTTAGGACACAGCCCCTCATCACAACATCCGGCAGCACAAGCATGACATTGCAGCCCGGCTTCACTGGGAGCACCGTATGAACCGTACCGTCAGGCCTCGACTACACGGAGCCCAGAAGACTGGGATTTAAGAGCGACCGCGTGCAAAGAATGTGGGAAGAAAGTTTAAGACACTGGATCGAGCTCATCAAACTGGATTGAACTCATCAATTCCAGCTAACATAGCTTACCTGGGCTTATTCAGGAGATCAGCGGTTCTCAGTCCTGATCCTGGAGGACCACTGCCCTGCTGGCTTTAGAGTTTCCTTGCTTAGCGTGGGTTTGTAGAGAAGTACAGCCAATAGAATAGAACTCTCGGGGGACACTGACTCCTGACTTAACCTGGAATTGTGTTTTGTGACTTTGTGACTCTGAAACAGACGCCCGGGTCTCTCCACTGTCCTCTTTGTTGAAAAGCAAAACATGGTCACTAACGTTGACAAAATTTAAATTCACTTCATGTGTCCTGAGCCCTGTTCTGTTCTAAGAACTGTGTGTTTAATATTTAATAAGTGTCTGATTAATGTTTGCTGAAGTTGTTTCAGATCCTAATGTCTCACAAATTATATATAATGTAAACATTCTGATCCCACAGACATGACTGCATATGACTGATGAATCCATGCTTAGATATCTTGGATTGGTGACCACCACAGAGCAGATATTGTAGGTGGTGGGTCATTCTCAGCACTGCAGACACACTGACACGGTGGTGGTGTGTTAGTGTATTAGTGTTGTGCTGGTACGAGTGGATCAGGCACAGCAGTGCTGCTGGAGTGTTTAAACCCCTCTCACCAGTGTCTCTGCTGGACCGAGAACAGTCCAGCAACCAGAAATGTCCAGCCGGCAGCGTCCTGTGAGCACTGATGAAGGACTAGAGGATGTCCAACACAAACTGTGCAGAAACAGATGAGCTTCTGTCTCCGACTTTACATGTACAAGGTGGAGACACTCGGTAGGAGTGTCTAATAGAGTGGACACAGTGTTTAAACACCCCACTCAAACCAGCAACACACACTAACACACCATGTCAGTGTGACTGCAGTGCTGAGAATGACCCACCATCATAGCTGCTCTGTGGTGGTCCTGTGGGGTCCTGATTATTGAAGATCACTCAAGGAACCCTTGGTTCCTTTGTCTACCTGCCATATCTGGTTTGAAGAAATGTCAACTTTAAGGTCGAAATGGTGGCAAGTGGCGAAATGGTCATTTAAGAAAATTAGTGAAAAACTGATAAAACACTGAAGAACAAGCTATAAATGGGTTCTGCGTATGGTGTCAGTGGGAGGGGGTACTGGGACCATATCCTCCGATGTATAAGTGACCCAGAAAAGCATTTGAGGTGCTGGACTGAGCACAATCTCCACCAATTAAAGCCTATTTTTAAGCCTTAACTTTTACCCTACAGTTAGAAAAAGGCCATTACTGTGACGAGACTCCACATAAATGTCAGTGCGCCTGTCCTGAGTAATGTGCTGGTGATGCCTCAACAAGTTACCCTAATGTCACATCGAGAGCTTTCCCATTCCACCACGGAGATGAGAACTCGTTAACCGAGTGAATAATGAAGGAAAGCACTGTATCGAACTGAGCCTCAACCTCTCATCTCCAGCACGGCCTGTGTATCTCCCTGAACATTTCTGCCACCTTATCTGATCAGATCTCCATGTTCAGACAGAATGAGATCATTTGCCGCCTCATTATTTCAGCACGGTCCAAATCCGACTGAGGACGGTCAGATTGTATGTAAGGAGAAAATGAGCCGTGTTAAAATATGACCGTATTAGATCAGTGAATAAATGAACGTAATAAAAACGTAAGTATAGAGACGCCTGCTCAAACTCGTCTGAAATCAAGGGGGACTGGAGAGTTTATCCTGCCGCTGTTGGAGTAACGGTCTCTACTGTCCAGGGAAGACTTCCTGCTAGATTCTGACGCACTGCTGTGAGGATTTGACTGCATTCAGCAACAAGAGTCTTAATGAGGTCAGGATGTTGGGCAATCACCACCCCACCTCACCCCCAACTCATCCCATAAGTCCTGTATGGAGCTCCATCATTCCAGAGAACCCAGTTCCACTGCTCCACAGCTCAGTGCTGGGGGGCTTTATACCCTCTAGTCCACACCTGCTTTTAGACATGGAGACAATAGAGTCATGTTTGTTTATCTGCTCCAGAGAGTCCTATTCTTTTGGCAGTACTTCTTCTACAGGGACTAGAGAGGATGTGTGTGCATTTGCACATCTGTGTCAGCAATGAGTGCAGCTTAGCCTTTATAACATTTGAGACAAATTTAAATTTAAATATTTGGACGAATTTGACCACGTTTTGATTCAAAACTTACTAGTTTAAAAATGACTATAAAACACTGAATATCTGACTTTACATCTACAAGGTGGAACAACTCGGTGTCTAATAGAGTGTTTAAACACTCCAGCAGCACTGCTGCATCTGGTCCACTCGTACCAGCAACACACACTAACACACCACCACCACGTCAGTGTGACTGCAGTGCTGAGAATGACCCACCACCCACATAACATCTGCTCTGTGGTGGTCCTGTGGGGTCCTGATCATTGAAGATCAGGGTGAAAGGAGGAGAATAAAGTCTGCAGAGAAACAGATGAACTACAGTCTGGAATTATAGAACCACAAAGAGCTCCTGATTGGTCAGAGGAGCTGATAGAGTGGACAGGGAGGGTAGAAGGTGGTCATAATGTTATGGCTGATTGTTGTATATAACCAATCTATTGTGGTGCATTTTAAACTCACGTTCCCTCCATATGCCCTCGGTAACAGCCCTGATTTATGATCCACAAACTCTCAGACAGGCGTACTGAGCTGAGATCCTGGAGAAAATGAATCCATACTGTCACGTGGCAGAAGCTCCACTCACACAGCTCTGCTAATCAGAGACAGTTTGAAAGCTTTCAGCAGAAAGAGGCAAATCTGATCACAGCTCTGCAACAGAGTCAGGGTCTCGCGAACAGCTGTGGGTTGATACCAATTACAAGTGATAAGACGATTTCACAGTGCACCCATGAGCCACGGTGGCTTAGCACCTGGCAGATGGTGTGATCATGCCACCTCTGGGTGGTTTGTGTCACAACCATGTGGAGGTATCTCCGCGCTGCACCACAGGGAACTCTCACACGGGCGCGAGGGACAGGGTGCACAAATAACTGAAGTGTTCTTCATGTTCTAAAAAAAAGAGCCGTCATTATGCACGAGTTCACTCTCAGAGGATACGACTATTTAATCGGTATCAGATCAGTACCATCAGTACCGCTGAGATACCATCACAACCTCCATTACCAACAGCATAATCAGAGCATTTTGCTGCATTCAGAGCTGAAATCTGTGCTTTCTGTCTGCACGATAAAAGAGCAGTTTGGTTACATAACCGACCCGGACACTACAATCAGGGCATCTTTGTGTCTGATGTAAAGTTCTTTAGTTTACAATGTGAACACGTCTCCATAAATAAGTTTGTCTCTCAACTAAGCTCTGAAAAAAATGTCCAGATCATCCTTAGTTTGGCAAAAGGATGTTTTTGAACATTTACCTCCAGATTAATTCTGTGGGATGTTTTCATAGTTTTATTCACCAAAACATTAGAAAAGTATTAATAGGAGACAGTCACACACAACCAATTATTATTATTATTATTATTATTATTATTATTATTATTATCATCAGAAAATCTTATCAGTCAGAGTCTGTCAGAGTATGCAGGTGGAGCATCAGCTCCGCCCCCTCTCTCTGATCAGTCAGAGTCTGTATGCAGGTGGAGCATCAGCCCCGCCCCCTCTCTCTGATCAGTCAGAGAGTCTGTATCAGCTCTGCTCCCCAGTGAACCAGTGAATTGTATCTGAGCTGAATTACTCTGTGATCACTCTCTATGATCAGACCAGGGTTAGACAGAGTCCGTCTGTAGTTAGTTCTGATGTGTGTATCACGTCTGTAGATTACTCTGATCCTGAGATATGAAGTCAGGATGTCAAGTACCTCAAAAAGGCTTTTGTTGATATTGTGCTATACTGCACATCCCTCATTCAGCAGTCAGTCAAATCACCCCTCATTCTGCTACAGCAGCCTTGAAACATGTCGAATTCGAAAACGATACCAAGCAGGAGGTCAAGAATCACTTTGAAATCCAGCTCTGATCTTCTAACCTCTAAATAACTGCAACAGTTAATCGTTTTCTGCCATCTTTCAACCAGAATCCAGAACCACATCTGCTTAGGCAACACCGATCCAACAGCACAGCCTTCACCTGTGAAATGATCTAACCATCCTTTGAAGAGGAGGAACAGAAGAACTGCTTGGGATTTACCTCGAAACATGAATGCTTTGCTGTTGTTGTGCAGGCCGGTGGTCTGTCTTAGTCCATAAGTGGCGTTTGATGAGTCCAGTTCGGCGATGATGTCGATGTGTAAATCTGGGTCTATTCCAAATCCTACAACTGAAGAGAGAGAAACGGGAAAAACACTTAACATCGTGTAGACGTGCACTTTTAAACAGCGAAATCAGATACGGACATAATACAGGTGTTTAGACATAACGATCCACAGTGGACATGTGTGTAGATGGCTGAAGCAGATACGCGGTGATGGAATTGAGCTCCAGAAGAACAGAAGGTCCAGATGGGTTAAGCTCTAAATTCTAGAGGTTAAAATGTATGAATATGAGCTTCTGCAGATCAGATAAGAGTGTGGATCCCACAGGTTCCTCCCAGGTTCCTACAGTGAATAATCTAAGTCTTCAGTAAACACTGAAGCTCATTTGATAGAAGATGTTGTCCACTGTATTCGGTCATCCAGACCAGAATGGTCCTTAATTACAGTTTATGTTACTATGGTCATTCTTTCCACTGTTACTGTTCAGCCAGGGCTTCCACTGTGTACACTATAGAAAATTCACACTGGTTGAGGGATTAATGCTGCATTCAATACATGCCGGGTGAACGAGAGCAGGACATGATAAAAAGTTAAGACCATACAGTTCATAAGGATTCTTTCCAAATCACACGAAATGCAAAAGTGCTGCCTGCACTCCTGAATGAGCTCAGACACATTCAAGGGCTTCACCCTCAAGCTCACCATGATCACCATCACCAGGATCACTAGGATCACCATCACCAGGATCACCAAGATCACCTTCACCGGGATCACCATCACCAGGATCACCAGGATCACCTTCACCAGGATCATCACCAGGATCACCAGAATCACCATCACCAGGATCACCATCACCAGGATCACCAGGATCATCATAAGGATGACCATGGTTACTAAATAACCGGTCACTTCTCCTTCACCATTTGACCCTCACACACACACACACACACACACTCAGGACACACCTGCGACAGGTTAGTAATCCTTAGTGCGTCAGAACGCAGCGCGATCTGCCCCGATCTGCCCCTCGCGAGCTGCTCATACACCCTGTCATTCAGCTCGTGCGAGTGTTGTTGCAGATTTGCCCTCTTACCTGCGCTCGCCGTGAAGAGGGGCAGCAGAAGCGCCGCGATCAGAGCCATTGGTCTGAGATGTTTCTCCAAAGCCAGCCGCTCCGCTCTGAGCGCTCTGAGAGCAGAGGCGGACTGTACCACTGCGAGATGATACCAACAGGAGGACCAGCTCTGAAAGGACCAGCTCTGCTCTCCTCACTCACAGACAGAACTGTGAGGATTAGCTCTGCTCTCCTCACTCACAGACAGCACTGTGAGCTTCTGCTCTGCTCTCCTCACTCACAGACAGCACTGTGAGGACCAACTCTGCTCTCCTCAGTCACAGACAACACTGTGATCTCCAGCTCTGCTCTCCTCAGTCACAGACAACACTGACAGGACCAGCTCTGCTCTCCTCAGTCACAGACAACACTGACAGGACCAGCTCTGCTCTCCTCAGTCACAGACAGCACTGTGATCTCCAGCTCTGCTCTCCTCAGTCACAGACAGCACTGTGAGGACCAGCTCTGCTCTCCTCAGTCACAGACAACACTGTGATCTCCAGCTCTGCTCTCCTCAGTCACAGACAACACTGACAGGACCAGCTCTGCTCTCCTCAGTCACAGACAACACTGACAGGACCAGCTCTGCTCTCCTCAGTCACAGACAGCACTGTGATCTCCAGCTCTGCTCTCCTCAGTCACAGACAGCACTGTGAGGACCAGCTCTGCTCTCCTCAGTCACAGACAACACTGTGATCTCCAGCTCTGCTCTCCTCAGTCACAGACAACACTGTGATCTCCAGCTCTGCTCTCCTCAGTCACAGACAACACTGACATCACTCACAGATTTAACCTCACTAAGCACTTCTCCTGACACCAGAAGATAATTATTTCTAATTACTTTAGAAATAAAATGACACCTGTGGGGTTTTTTCCACCTAAAAACCAACATAAATAGTAATTCTTTAACATTTGAATATTAAACTTTTATTAATAAAATAATTAATAAATCAATTATTGCCAGAATTACACATTAATAAAGCAGGCAACACAGTTAACGATAAGAACAATTACACGATTTTATTTTCTTTATTTTGTATAAAATTCATATGTAATGAAAAGTAAAAAGTTGACTGATAAAAAAAACTCATGTTCAATTAAAAATGAACATTAAATCAAGTGATTAATAATAGTTTAAATGTTTATTATAATTGTATTTTGTAACATTGCTGATCATTTTTGGAGGCTTAAATGACTGTTTTTCTATTTAAATGCATGGAAATAAAATGAAGAGTGATTAATAATGTCTAAAATATATATTACATTTAAAATTAGATATTAAAGCAAATAATAAAGACAATCGTGATTTAAAAAAACGACTAAACCAGCCATTAGGGGTGTAGTTGTGTGCTGCTGGTTCCGGTCCCAAGCCCGGATAAATGGTGAGGGTTGCGTCAGGAAGGGCATCCAGATTAAAACTTGTGCCAAAACTATAATGCGATCAGGCAGATGATCCGCTGTGGCGCCCCCTAAAGGGAGCAGCCGAAAGACGACGAAGAAGATGATTTAAAGAAACGACTAATAGAAATAGACCAAATTAAAAGTATGATAAAGTATTTCATTGATTAAAATGAAAACGATATTTATTCAAAAATGACAAACTCAAACAAAATTTAGAAACAAAAACTAAGAGCAGTTGTTCAGTTTCGCTGGTTCTGAATCCAGTTTTGCGATAATCGTCATGTGCTCGCAGCTGAGTGTGCACATACAGTACACAAGCAACAAATAATTCATTGAAAGCTGTCAGTTACGACTGTGAGTCTGCTGCCTCCTTCCTCGTGTCCCATTCCACCCTCTCCAACTCGATCAGCGTCTCTCTCCATCTAGCCGCCACCCCTGGGACCCTGGAGGCTTTTTATAAGCACAGGTACTCCAATCGGCTTCCCTCCAGGGCCTTGTCCCTGTAGGATCCCATTAATCATGCTGCTCTCTTCTCCTGCAGGCCTAATTTCAGAGCATTGTCATGTAGTCGGGGTAACAGGCCTCAGAAGTGCATGGAGGTGCTGTTTTCATGCTGTGATTTGTAGATGAGTGAGAATCAGAGGAGGCGTGACTTGGACCGGAGTTAAACTTGGGGACGGTTTGTTAAGACTTTGCGTCTGAGAGTTCACTCTGCTGAGAGTTTACATCGAGAGATCAGATTTTTCCTTTTTCTATATACAAGCAATAATTTTGGGAAAGTTCTATCAGAATCCAGATGTTTCCATAGCAAAAATGTGTCTATGCTGCCTACTGCCATAGGCTGAATGGGTGGAGCTAAAATGCTGTAGGCTGAATGGGTGGGACTAAGCTGCTGTAGGCTGAATGGGTGGGACTAAACTGCTGTAGGTTGAATGGGTGGAGCTAAACTGTTGTAGGCTGAATGGGTGGAGTTAAACTGCTATAGGCTGAATGTGTGGAGGTAAACTGCTGTAGGTTGAATGGGTGGAGGTAAACTGCTGTATGCTGAATGGGTGGAGTTAAACTGCTGTATGCTGAATGGATGGAGTTAAACTGCTATAGGCTGAATGGGTGGAGTTAAACTGCTGTAGGCTGAATGGGTGGAGTTAAACTGCTATAGGCTGAATGGGTGGAGTTAAACTGCTGTATGCTGAATGGGTGGAGTTAAACTGCTGTTGGCTGTATGGGTGGAGTTAAACTGCTGTAGGCTGAATGGGTGGAGTTAAACTGCTGTATGCTGAATGGGTGGAGTTAAACTGCTGTAGGCTGAATGGGTGGAGTTAAACTGCTGTAGGCTGAATGGGTGGAGTTAAACTGCAGTGTGAGGTTTGTGTGTTTACTGTTTTCTCTACAGCTTCTGGTGGATTTCAATTAAAACCACATTATCCAGCAGTGACAAACAGCTGTGTGCCAACAGCTGGAAACACAGTCCACACCTAAAGCACATATACACACTACACACACACACACACACACACAAACACCATACACAGACACGCACATACTAAGCAGATAATCAAAAAGGAGACAGAGAGAACAGAGAGAGAGACAGAATAGAGAGCGAGAGAGAGACAGAGGAAGAGAGAGACTGTGTATAATTGGAACTCACAGTAAGTAGAGGAGTTGAGGAGAAGGGGAATGGAGGGTCCTGGTGGAGGTCAGAGTGGAGGGATGTCAGTGAGATGAGCAGCACACAGGGAGATGCTGGAATGTGTTGGGGAGCAGATGGTGAACTCTCCGTCTCGTGTGTGTCCATCGCCTGGATTACGATTCCTCAGTAGTTCTGTTTTTTCAGATCCTGTTTATTAAAGCGAGTCACCTTCACACACTTGAACGTCAGCAGTTTAAAGGGTCAGTATATGATGGAAGAGCTCATTTCTCCTGTTCTTTAAAAAAAAATTGAGTTCGATACAGTACACACACTCACACGTCATTACTGTCTGTAGGAGAAATACAACCGGCAACACACATCTGGAATGAAACAAAGAAAAAGGATGTGAAGGCCAGACATAAGACAGTAACACCCATAATACAACATTAACGGGAACGAAGCAGAAAAGCATGTTTCCTGAAGAAAGCCCTGTAAATGAAAGCTGCTGGGTGGTTACTGTGGAATTTGAGGTGGTTTCTCAGTGGTTCCTGGTGGGATGCCACCAAACAATTGCTATGCTATGTCAGTGGCTGCCTGGAAGTTGGTAGGTGGTTGCAATGGTGTCTCACATGGTTGACTGGGTCTTGCCTGTGAAACCAGGCTCTTGCTTTATGCAGTGGTGTTGCATATGACATCTTTTACTAGATGGTTGCTATGGTCTTGCTATGTGGTTGCAATGGTGTCGCATATGGAGAACGTGAGGTTGCTTCTCCACAAGCTGTACGAGCTCACATCGCTAAGGCGGTGGTGGGGGACAGGAAGTGGACTGTCTCACCTGCTCCTCACCCCACACAGACACCCCTGCTGAACCCTCACTCTGGGGTCGCCCGGATCTCTGAGGTCATTGTTAGGTTGTGTCTTAGTGCTTGGTATCCCGGGTGGTTGACCTGTGTTCACTGTTACCTGCAGCCCGTCTAGTGTCATTTCTGGAGTTGGACACAAACATGGAAACACCTGTTCGGTCATTTGACCTTTTCCACTCACATTTACTTCATTAATGTATTTTATTATAAACCCCAAGAATAGAATCTACGCTTAACGACTTCTGCTGTTTTTTGGCAGCTGGACCTCAGCTGCCCGTGGTTTTAAGCTGGTATGAGTGTGAGAGAATGCAGCTTCAAGGACGTTGAGGCCTGACACACAAACACACACAGCAAGGTCAAATTCAGGGGTCCAACACCATCAGCTGGTCATAATGACACCCAAAGGGATCAATGATTTAACTGGAGTTTGTCACCCGGCGTTTGGGCCTCAGTGACTGTCACTTCCGCTGGAAATGATTAATGCTGTCCTCTAAGGCCGGACGAGAGTGGAAGCAGACGCAGGAGGGAGGAACGTTTTTGGATGTTGCTCTCAGAAATACACAGAACGGATAGTCTTCAATAAGCGATAAAGCTGCTGCACTTGCTGTGCTGATTGTGGACTGTCAGTTTGTTCTATCACCACACTTTTTCCCCCCGTCTGAGAGCAATTTCACTTCAAGCACTTAAAACATAGTGGAACAGAAAAGAGCTCGGTGTAGAAGTCCGACGTGCGCACTGTAAAAGCCGCTCGATCGCTTTTATCAGCCGTGCTGTTGATGTGTTTTGTGCATCTGCTGGAAAAACGACTTACTGAGCTGGGTTTCTTTGTCACTTTGACTCGTGAGCCATTCATAAATTCAGACCTAGAGAGAGAGAGAGAGAGAGAGAGAGAGTGAGAGAGAGACAGAGAGAGAGAGAGAGAGAGAGAGAGCGAGAGAGAGAGTGAGAGAGAGAGAGAGAGAGAGAGAGAGAGAACAGAGAG
>CM067514.1:31624894-31672394 GCA_034509495.1 Acestrorhynchus altus
GCACCCCCCCATTTGGCTCCGGTTCGTCTGTCATGTAGGGATTGGGACACCCATAATGAAATGTTATGTCAGTCATGTCAGTGGTAATGTTGGTTATCATTATACATGCTAAATATTCGTCATGTCGATTAGTAATTAGTTAAACGCTGACTTTAGGACGGATATGTCCCTCATATTCATTCTCTCTCTGTCTCTCTCCCTCGCTCTGACTGTCCTCAGGCCTAACTCGTTATCTGTGGGAGGGAAATTATGCCAGGCACGGCTAATCTCTGCGGCAGAAGAAGTGCTGGTGGAAATTAGTGGGCGAAAACCCCATTACATACCAATTAAATCTGATTTATTTAGCAGGCACACAAACGCGATATGAAACATATAGAGATATGTTCAGTGTTCCTATCTAATCTCAATCGAACCCCTAAAGAATTATCCAGCCTGCATCTTTTATGAAGCCATTTGTCCTCATTGAGGCTGCGTCTGTATTGAGGTATAATTGGACTCCATTTACTGCAGTTTTCATTCGGAATGCCGTTTCCTCCTCTGCCGGCGTTTCTGTTTGATGCTCAGTTCAAGTTTTAGAGCCCTAGACCAGTTTGGCTGGACATGCCTTATACGTGTTTATAGGAGACATTCACACACACCGGGTAGTTTATTTAAAAATTCAGAGAATTTAAATATTTGACAATGTTTTTGTTTGTGTGTAAACACTTATAATGCAATTACTGTGGTGATGATTATTGTTATTGTAATGATTGGATCGGCAAATGTATTTTAATAATTGTTATTAGTGTTATAATAAGTGGTCCAAATAAAATGTGAAAAACTTGTTTATTTATGTATGTATCAGTATTATCATTCTCAGGACTTTAATTGTGAAATTTGAACACATTTTCCTATATAACCCAATATCTGTGTCAGTGACATCATTAGCCCCGCCCCCTCTCACTGATCAGTCAGAGTCTGTGTGCAGGTTGATTAGACCATGGTTATATGGGGTCAGTCTTCTGTGTTATATGTGAATCATGTCTGTAGGTTCCTCTGATCCTGAGATATGAAGTCTAGAAAGTACGTAACTGCCGGTAAAGTGCGGATCTGGGGTTCTAACAGTTAAACCGTGTGTATTAAAAAAAAAAAACATGTAAACACTCAGTAAAAAGGTGTGATATTGCGTGAGTGGTCCCAGAGGAGTGGGCGAGCTTAAAGACTCAGTCGGGTTTAAGTAGTGGCTGTGATTTTATGCATAATCTGAGCCCGGCTGATATTCGCAGCACCTGATTATGCAGTTTATGTACACGTCTTAGCAGCAAGGCAATTAAGCCTACATTCCAATTTACATGCAAAGCAGTTACTCTGATTAAACAACACCACCGCATGTCTTACTTGGAATATTGCAATATTCCGGCAGATATCTGAATATTTATGTACGGGAAAATTAGCCAGTTTGCTTGTCTTGCAGTTGGTTGCCTAATTGAAATGTATGACGCACAGGCGAACAGGCTGAAAGCCGTGGCTCGTCCCTGTGTGGATTAATGGAGTCTGCTTGAGAGATAATGTTCAGCATGTCATTAAAGTCATGAAGACATGCTTTTTGTTTTAGTAACTGATATTTTGTGTAAAAACCTGTCTTTGCCTTCTGCGGATAATGCAGCATAGTTGCTTTGAGTGTGGAAGTAATTTCCACCGGAATATAAATGTCTTGGTTTACTTACTTTTTACAAACGTTTGGGTCAGAATATCAGTTACGGTGAACAGTTAGTGACCAGAAAGCCAGAATAAGACGACCTGATTTCCAAACGGCAGAAAGTTGATGATAAATCATCGCTTTGGTTAGTTTTTAGAAAGGATTTCTTTTTTCATTTCAAAACAGGAATCAAAATAGTGAAAAGGGCTCTAAACGAATGTATCTTCAGTTGAGATGTAAATATTCACAGAATTAAATATTTGTATGAATTTGGTCAAAATTTTTCTTCACTTACAATTTTAGGATTTTATTGCTTATAAGGACACTTTATATTGTGTTGTTAATTGATCATCCAGAGTGAGCTGCAAATGCAATAACTGTTATAGTATATATATAGACAAGGATACATTTAATAATAAGTTCTTTAAAATTCTTGACAGTGGTCCAAATAAAAAATAATAATAAATGTTATTATTTTTATTATTGATGTATGTATCAGTATTAGCCGGTCTCAAGACTTTTATTCTGAAATTTGAGCACTGTTTGAACAAAGAAAGAGAGCAAATAGCCCCTCCCATCTCATTTCCCTCTATAACCCAATATCTAGGTCAGTGATGTCATCAGCCCCGCCCCTCTCTCTGATCAGTCAGAGTCTATATGAAGGTTGAGCATCAGCCCCGCCCCCTCTCTCTGATCAGTCAGAGTCTATATGCAGGTTGAGCATTAGCCCCGCCCCCTCTCTCTGATCAGTCAGAGTCTGTATGCAGGTTGATCATGTTCACGTGAACAGAGCAGAAAACATGCACTGGAAGCTTCTTTGGTATTAAACTGGGATTTAATTCAGTTGGAAACAAGTTAATTTGAGATTACTGACTAATTATTCATCACACTATGGTGATCATGGATCTATAGGGTAGGTCTTGTAGGTTACTCTGATATGAAGTCTAGAATATGGCAAACATCTCTCAGATCTCAGGTTCTAAGTGTTAACAGACCAAACTGATGGACAGCGACCCCCGGCCTGCTCTGTGGTGGTCCTGTGGGGTCCTGATCATTGAAGATCAGGGTGAAAGGAGGAGAAAAAGGATCAGAGAAACAGATGGACTACAGTCTAGAATTATAGAACCACAAAGTGCTGCTGTGTGATCAGAGGAGCTGATAGGATGGACATGTTATGGTTGATCAGTGTATTTGTGCAGGTTTTGCTGCACAGTAGAGCAGCGCACAACCACACGAGTCTGCAAAATCTTCCTGGAGGCCTTGTGCAGTGAAAATGAGGTTTTGATTTGCTTTTCTAGCAATCCTACAATCCTCAAATCTCCAGGGGAACCCAAACGTTTGCATGCCGGGTTGTTCCTTTTTCAGAGAGAGACATGCTGTAGGCTGAATGGATCGACCTTTATATAAATATGTTAATTTTCTGATATCACAAAAACACTACATTAAAAGTAGAGGGTGTTTGCAGTTTCCAGCAGTGTTCACATTCCACTGCAAATGAGATTTTCAAGGATATGGGTGCAAATTTGTCTCATTGCATTAATTCAAGAAAACTGATTATAGTCATAAGCTAAGGCAGGTATGTGGCTGTTTTGCATTTGATTTATCTGAGGGGAGATTTTTCTCTGTACGGCTGTGAGCTCGGCTTCAGTGCTCTACTCTAGCTCTCTGTTTTGCCTCCTGTGACTTCTCAAGGTTTTCAGCCTTGGAAATCTGAAACAGAATTCCGAATTCGGCCTTGCGTGTCATCAACTTCCCCACTGTGTTGCTCAGTCACCAACTGTTTATCGGCTCAGTGCGTGATCAAAGATGGGCGAGATTAACGGGGGCGGTTCTTGGATTTATTTTCACGGGGAGGCCGAGGGACGGTATAAAAGGCAATAACACAGTGGTCTCTAAAGTTGGTAAATCTCCTGCATGTGTGGTGAAATCCAAGAAAATGCTCCTCTCCAAATGAGCAAGCAATGAATCAGCCAGTGCAAGAGTCAGTACATTTGCTGTGATGCTTGTGGGCTTGCAATGCATTGTCTCTCCCATGTATCACAAGTAGAATCCAAGAAGGAGACACTAAATGACACTGAAATGTGCTGTAGTGCTCAAATTGTTAAACTCCAGAACAACCAGAAATTGAGGCCTTTATGTACCAAAGCTGATTTTGTGCCTTTCAAGATATCCAAGGGTGTTTACAGTCATACTCAGCACTGATCCAACTCACACCAGTGAAAAGCACACAATGTCCTCCACCAGAAATGACCACCCACCTGGAGGACTGCATCGAGCACTATGGGGGTTTCACCCAGGACAGAGTGCCACTCCACATCTGTATACATACTGTCATCATCACACCAGGGTAGAGTCAGTTCACTTGATCCCATTGGAGGAAACTGGGGTGCCCAGAGGAAACCCACAGGGACACAGGGAAAACATGGATTCTCCACCCAGATTGGCTCACCACCAAGCCACCGTGCTGCCCACTAAAAAGGAATTTCTTTACTTTCATTGTGAGACCAGATCTGGAGACTGACACCAAATATAGGTCACCAGAAAACCAAGATAAATGTTGATTTTATTTATTTATTATGAAAAAATGAAGGTTTTTTTTGTAAAATGTCCCTCCAAAGGATCGATTTTAATATGAAAATGTCAGGATGAAGATAGAATTAAAAATGAAGGCCCGAATCCTTCTTTGGCTTTCATTGGGAAGGGTTTGAAGGTTTTGGTGGGAAGGATTGAAGGTTTTGTTGGGAAGGATTGAAGGTTTCGTTGGGAAGCATTGAAGGTTTTGGTGGGAAGGATTGAAGGTTTTGTTGGGAAGGTTTGGGTGGGAAGGATTGAAGGTTTCATTGGGAAGGATTGAAGGTTTGGGTGGGAAGGATTGAAGGTTTCGTTGGGAAAGATTGAAGTTTTGGGTGGGAAAGATTGAAGGTTTCATTGGGAAGGATTGAAGGTTTGGGTGGGGACGATTGAAGGTTTGGGTGGGGAGGATTGAAGGTTTGGGTGGGGACGATTGAAGGTTTGGGTGGGGACGATTGAAGGTTTGGGTGGGGATGATTGAAGGTTTGGGTGGGGACGATTGATACTTTTAGCTGACAGACAGCTGGGTGATAAACTGGATCATGCTGAAAAAATATTTTGCTTGTATACAGTTTTGGATAAAATTAATTCAGTTTATTGATAATTGAATTCGCTCTGGAGAAGACAGACTTTCACAGAAAGTAGCCCAGGAGCACTTTGCTCCAAAGCCAGTGAGTGTGGAAAGCTACAAGTTCCACAGAAACCTCCGACACAAAGGCGAGCTAGTCGCAGCCCACGCAGCTGAAAGTTTTCAGAGCTCTGTCAGTTCAGTAAAGAACTGAGTGATGTGTTAAGCAACTGAATAATGAATGAGGAGAGGCAGATCTGACATTTAAGAGAGCTGCTGAAATCGCTGTCTTTGTGAAAACTGCCATCAGAGATGCAATTGAGCTGGAGTCGAGAGCGAAAGTGAGCGTCAGCAACCTTGCAATGACACCCAAACAGAAAATTACAGGGCAGTTTGAATTGTCACCTTCGTGGGAGCAGATGACAAACAGCAGGCCAGAGCAGAGCCTGTGAAACATGGAGAAGGTGCAGTGATGTTCGGACCAATCCAGAGAGTGGGTTGTTCTGGACTGGTCTGAAGGATATGATGGTGTGATGGCATGAGACACTGCTGACCTGCTGGAAATGCTTTGCCATCTGGCATCTACAGTTACAGTCCCTTAAAAGTTTTCACACCCCTGGAACTTTCCCACATTCCACAAAATGTTTAATAATTTAAACTCTATATTCAGACCCCCAATATTCTGGAGTCAGACCACCTTTCACTGCAGTTCCAGCTGCAGGTCTTTTGGGGTCTGTCTCTATCAGCTCTGCTCATCTAGAGGCTGAAGTTTCTGCTGGTTCTTCTTCACAGAACAGCTGAAGCTCAGTCAGGTTGGATGGAGAGCGTCTGTGAACAGCAATGTTCAAGTCCTGTCACAGGTTCTTACTGGGATTGAGGTCTGGACTCTGACTGGGTCATTCTAACACATAAACATGCTTTGATCTAAACCAGTCCATTGTAGCTCCGGCTGTATGTTTAGGGTCGTTGTCCTGCTGGAAGGTGAAGTCCTGTATTTAGCTCCACCCATCTTCTCTGTCCCTGCTGAAGAAAAGCTTCCCTACAGCATGGTGCTGCCACCACCATGTTTCACAGTTGGGATGGTGTGTTCAGGGTGTTAGTTTTCCACCACACATAGTGTTGTACATTTAGACCAGAAAGTCCAACTTTGGTCTAATCTGACCAGAACACCTTCATTACATGGTTGCTATGTCCCTACATGGCTTGTGGTAAACTGCAAACAGGACGTCTTATGGCTTCCTTTCAAAACTGTCTTTCCTCTTGCTACTCCTCCACAAAGGCCAGATTTGATTTTAACCCCCTGAGCCGTGGATCTCTGCAGCTCCTCCAGAGTGACTATGGGCTTCTTGCCTGGACTGTCAGTTTAGGTGGACGGCCGTGTCTTGGTACGTTTACAGTTTCTATTTTCAGATGGTGGATTGATTAATGCTCTGTGAGATGTTGATAACTTGGGATATTTTTTTATAATCTAACCCTGCTTCACCCTTCTTTTTGGGGTGTCAGAGTACAGCCGAGCTGAATGCAAAACAGATTTTTATTTATAAATAGTTTGAAAACCTGTCTGTCACATAAAATCCCAACGAAACCCATTTGAGTTTGTGAGTGTAGCATGGAAGTGAATCTCACACACCCTGACAGACGGCAGTGAATGGCACAATAGCTTTCGTGACGTGGATATTTACTGCTGTGGAAGAAAATAGCCACAGGTAAACCACCGAATGGTGAAGTGGTGTTGGGGTGGGAGAATGTTCAGCTAATACCTGCTGTCATAACTGACCATCACCGGTGATCTCTGTTTCCAGTCTGCAGACAGGAATGCTGCAGCTGCACGGTGGCAGAAACAGGCTTTATTCCTGAGAGGCACGGATACAAGATTCAAAAGGACACACAAAGGCATGCAAATGCTGGTGGCACGCCAGGCTTACCAGTGGAAAGGAAAATGCCTGTGAAAGTCACAAATGTTTCAAATCGAAAAGCTTTCTGTCACAGCTCGACTTATTCAAAGAGAAAGCAGAGATGCTGTCAGTGGTGCTCTGCTGCTCAAAATGACAGGAATTTCACCTTCGTTTCTGACACTAAAATCAACTTAATGTTCACATTGCGAGTAACATACGGGACATCAGACCACCATCAGACCACCCAGTCTTAGATCAAAGAATGTAAATCAGTAAATGTGACTCAATGTTTCCATCCTATCAGCTCCTCTGATCACACAGGAGCTCTTTGTGGTTCTATAATCCCAGACTGTAGTTCATCTGTTTCTCTGCAGACTTTATTCTCCTCCTTTCACCCTGATCTTCAATGATCAGGACCCCACAGGACCACCACAGAGCAGCTATTATGTGGGTGGTGGGTCATTCTCAGCACTGCAGACACACTGGCACGGTGGTGGTGTGTTAGTGTGTGTTGCTGGTACGAGTGGATCAGGTGCAGCAGTGCTGCTGGAGTGTTTAAACACTGTGTCCACTCACTGTCCACTCTATTAGACACTCCTATGGAGTGTCTCCACCTTGTAGATGTAAAGTCAGAGACAGAAGCTCATCTGTTTCTGCACAGTTTGTGTTGGTTGTCCTCTAGTCCTTCATCAGTGCTCACAGGACACTGCTCACAGGACGCTGCCCACAGGACGCTGTCGGCTGGACATTTCTGGTTGGTGGACTGTTCTCGGTCCAGAAGTGACACTGAGGGGTTTAAACACTCCAGCAGCACTGCTGTGTCTGATCCACTCGTACCAGCACCACACACTAACACACCACCACCATGTCAGTGTGACTGCAGTGCTGAGAATGTCCCACCACCCACATCATAGCTGCTCTGTGGTGGTCCTCAGAATTTGCTCAGACTCAGGATCCCATCCAACCCACCCAGAGAGAGCGAGGCCAGTGATATTCCCTGGGACTCCAAATCTGTGACCTTCCAAACACACCTTGACTTTTTACTTTCTCTTCTCGAGTTCATCAACTTTCTCTGTGCAGCTCTAAACTCATTGATTGCATTTGTTTTGATAAGACATTCCACTGCAAGTTGTTGTCTGTTCAGTTGCCTGTTGTTGTTTTTACGGTGATGAAATGAATGTTCCCTAAATTCAGAAATAAGACCACGGTGGTCTGGAGCCCACTTTGATGTTTGTTATGTAACCCACTGGAACAAGTGCGCTGCATACAAAAACTGAGAGTAACCGAGCTTCAAAGCAGCAAGCTGTTCGTCAAGGTTGCCAGAGGAAGAAATCGTGTTAGTGTTCATTAAGAAGT
This sequence comes from Acestrorhynchus altus, assembly GCA_034509495.1. Classification (NCBI taxonomy): domain Eukaryota; kingdom Metazoa; phylum Chordata; class Actinopteri; order Characiformes; family Acestrorhynchidae; genus Acestrorhynchus; species Acestrorhynchus altus. Next base: position 31,632,963 of record CM067514.1, read on the forward strand.
GTTACGTAAGTGACTGTCACCAGCCAGATCGGAGATAGCAAACTTTCTCCGCTTGAAGCACCTCTTTGCTCCCTCCAAGCCGGAGGAGGTCAACTGTGAACAGAGCTTCAGAAGAGGAGGAGGATGTCTTTATCTGCACAGCCGAATGTGTTCACCTGGGGGTTATTTGCGAGAGAACCGCCTCTCTGTCGATGCCGAACCCTTACTCCGGTGACTTCCCCTGACATCTGTGTTGCAGTACAGTGCATTACTCTGCGTCTGGCTTTGAGGATGCCTGCACTGCCCGAGGTGTTGACTTGGAAAGCCCATGGAGGTTTATCAAGCCCTTGTTATGCTTTCCTCCAGGCTTCTGGGTTGGAGGGCAGAAGAAAGAGGAAGTTGTTTGTCAAAAACGGCACGTGGAACATCTGGAGTGGCACTGATTTTAATAATTCATCCACCGTCTTCGTAATCAGCAATGCGGAGATTATGAATGCAGAGCCTCCCCCAAGACATGGTCCTGTAGGAGAGATCCGGAGGCAGGACATGGTGGAGATGCATACAAACGTGTGTGTGTGTGTGTGTGTGTGTCTCTTGGCAGTCAGGGCTCTGTTGGAAAGACTTTTTCATATTTGTCAACAAACACACAGTGCAGATTAAATGCATTTTTAATATTTAATTTATAAATACATAGCCATAACATTATGACCTCCACCTTGTTTCTCCTCTCACTGTCCACTCTATCAGCTCCTCTGACCACACAGGAGCTCTTTGTGGTTCTATAATTCCAGACTGTAGTTCATCTGTTTCTCTGCAGACCTTATTCTCCTCCTTTCACCCTGATCTTCAATGATCAGGACCCCACAGGACCACCACAGAGCAGCTATGGTCGGCACTGCAGTCACACTGACCTGGTGGTGGTGTGTTAGTGTGTGTTGTGCTGGTACGAGTGGATCAGACGCAGCAGTGCTGCTGGAGTGTTTAAACCCTGTCAGGTAAAATGTGATGATGTGTTACTTAAAGATCAGACAGTATTGGATTGGTATCGGCCAACAGTCAGCATTAAGGTACTCCTCAGCTCTATAGAACACACACACACACACACACACACACACACACACACACACACACACACACACACACACACACACACACATACTGTATATGGTCAGTAGTGCGTTTTGAGTGGAGGCCTGATCCACAGAAGCCGGTGAGAAAGGTCAGGCGGAAGCGAAGCAGTGTGTTGACTGCATTAACGGTTTATTAATGATATGATTATTAATGATTAACGTTTTATTAAACGCTTTATTCAATCATATTCTATTTTCTGGAGGCTGCAGTCGGGAGAGGGCTGCGTCTTCAGCGCTGCTGGAAAAGCTTTAGCTTTAGTTGCTGTTTCCAAAAAAAGCGATTCCTGATTGAGTTTTTCCTGGAATCTGATTATCTGAGCTTCAGTCGGGCTGTTTAATTTAGGAGATTACTGGTCTAGACTGGGGGAGGAGATCTGCCCAGTCCCTCAACATCATCACTCACCATTAATGAGGTTGATCACCAGCCCAACCCATCCCTACCTCCTCCCCACCTCCACCCCAACCCATGCCCACCTGTACTGTACACACACTACTGTACACACACTACTGTAAACACACTACTGTGAACACTATGCACAGCACACACACACTACCATACTACTGTAGACACACTACTATGCTGTACACACTACTGTAAACACACTACTGTAAACACACTACTGTACACACACTACTGTAAACACACTACTGTGAACACACTACTGTACTGTACACACACTACTGTAAACACACTACTGTAAACACACTACTGTACACACACTACTGTAAACACACTACTGTGAACACACTACTGTGAACACACTACTGTACTGTACACACACTACTGTAAACACACTACTGTACACACACTACTGTAAAAACACTACTGTGAACACCACTGTTTCTGTAAACTTACTACTGTAAGCTTACACCACTGTACTGTACACACACTATTGTACACACTACTGTAAACACCTGCTGTACTGTACACACTACTGTAAACACCACTGTACTGTACACACACACACCACTATACTGTAAACACACACCACTGTGCTGTACACACACACCACTGTACACACACTGCTGTAAACACACACCCATAGCTGTACACACACACACACACACTACTGTAAACACACTACTGTAAACCCTACTGTACTGTACACACACACACTACTGTAAACACACTCTGTGAACACACCACTGTACTTTCATGCACTACATAAACACACTACTGTAAACTTTCTGTGGACACACCCATGTACTGTACACACACTACTGTGGCTTTCACTGTAGCTTTACTACATGAACACACCACTGTGTACTGTAAACACACTGCTGTGTGTACACACACACACTGTAAACACACTACTGTAAACACTACTGTACTGTACTGTAAAAAAGACTCTACTATAAAAAATACTCTACTGTACACATTACTGTAAACACCCTACTATTACTATTGCACACACTGTAAACACACTACTGTAAACACACTACTGTATTGTAAACACTACTGTAAACATATGAAACACTGCTGTAAACACACTATTGTAACTATTACACACTACTGTAAACACACTAAACACTACTGTAAACACACTAAACACTACTGTAAACACACTACTGTGCTGTACACACACTACTGTGTACACACACCTGTAAGCACTAATGTAAACACACTACTGTGTACACACACACTACTATGTACACTACTCTAATATTACACACACTACTGTAAAACACACCACTGTACTGTAAACACACTGCCTGTAAACACACTACTGTGTGTACACACTACTGTAAACACACTACTCTATTGTACACACACTACTGTAAACACACTACTGTAAACACACCACTGTAAAAACACCACTGTACTGTACACACTACTGTAAACACACCACTGTATTGTACACACTACGGTAAACACACCACTGTAAACACATTATTACTGTAAACACATTATTACTGTAAACACACTACTGTAAACACACTATATAACACACCTTTGTACTGTACACCCACTCTATATACGCTGTACTGTACACCCACTCTATATACGCTGTACTGTACCTACACTACTGTAAACCCCACTACTGTTTGTACACATACTACTGTAAACACACTACTGTACTGTACACACTACTGTAAACACACCGCTGTACTGTACACACACTACTGTATTGTAAACACACTGTAAACACATGTACTGTACACACACACTACATAAACCACCACTGTATTATTTTTTCTGTAAACACACTACTGTAAACACACCACTGTGTGCACACTACCTTAAAGCTTACACCACTGTTATTTTTACACTACTGTAAACACACTACTGTAAACACACTGCTGTAAACACACTAAACTCTACTGTAAACACACTACTGTTACACACACACTGTAACACACTACTGTAAACACACTACTGTACTGTACACACACTACTGTAAACACACTACTACTTACTGTAAACACACTACTGTAAACACACTACTGTATTGTACACACACTACTGTAAACACACTACTGTACCTGTACACACACACTACTGTAAACACACTACTGTACTGTACACACACACTACTGTAAACATGCTGTACTGTACACTAGTGTAAACACACCACTGTACTGTTCACACACTACTGTAAACACACCGTTGAATTGTACACACTCTACTGTACACACACTGCTGTATACACACATCACTGTAAAGACACTGCTGTATACACACACACAACTGTACACACACTGCTGAACTGTATAGACACATCACTTCCATACTCACTGCTGTACACACACACACACACACACACACACACACACACACACACACACACGCACACACACTGTATATACACTGCTTTATACACACACCCCTGTAATACACACACACCAATGTTGTATACACAAACACACACCACTGTACCCACACACACACACACACACCCTGTGACACCTGCTATATACACACTCTGCTGCCATCACACTGCTGTACACACACACACACACACACACACACACACACACACACACACACAGACACACACTCCTCGGTACACACACTGCTGTTTACACACAAACCACTGTATACACACTGCTGTAGTGTACACACACTACTGTAAACACACTACTGTAAACACTATTACTGTACACACCTACTGTAAACCTACTATAGGCACTACTGCTGTACACACTCTCATAAACCACTACTGTATTTGTACACACACTACTGTGTGTACACACACTATATAAACCACACTAATGTAAACCTCACTGTGTGTACACACACTACTGTAAACACACTACTCTAATGTACACACACTACTATAAACACACACATGTACTGTAAACACACTACTGTAAAACACACTACATATTGTACACACACACACTGTACACTACTCTGTGTACACACACTACTGTAAAAACACACTACTGTAAACCTACAGTAAAACTTACCACTGTACTAGACACACTACCTTAAACACCACTGTGTGTGCACACTACATTAAACACACCACTGTAAACACACTACTGTAAACACATTATTACTGTAAACACACTACTGTAAACACACTACTGTAAGCATTTGTACTGTACACACTACTGTGGCTTTACACTGTGCTGTACACACTACTGTAAACACACTACTATACTGTACACACACTACTGTAAACACACTACTGTATTGTACACATACTACTGTAAACACACTACTGTACTGTACACACTATTGTAAACACACACATGTACACACTTTTACTATATTGTAAACACACTACCTGTAAATACACCACTGTACTGTACACACTACTAATAAACACACCACTGTTATACACACACTGCATGGCTTTTACTACTGTAAACACACCACTGTGTGTACACACACTACTGTAAACTTTACCACTGCTGTACACACACTAAACTACTAAACACACCACTGTGTGTACACACACTAAACACTACTGTAAACACACTACTGTAAACACACATTATTGTAAATACTACAGTAAACACTACTGTAAATGCACTATAGACTACTGTAAACACACTACTGTAGCTTGCTACCATGTACTACAGTAAACACTACTGTACTGTAAACACACTACTGTAAACACACTACTGTAGACAAAAACACACTACTGTAAACACTACTGTAAACACACTACTGTAGTGTACACACACCTGTAGTGTACACACACCTGTACTGTACACACACCTGTAGTGAACACACACCTGTACTGTACACACACCTGTAGTGTACACACACCTGTACTGTACACACACGTTGAATTGTACACACTCTATAGCCACACACACTGCTGTATACACACATCACTGTAAAGACACTGCTGTATACACACACACAACTGTACACACACTGCTGAACTGTATAGACACATCACTTCATACTCACTGCTGTACACACACACACACACACACACACACACACACACACACACACACACACACACACACTGTGTATACTTTATACACACACCCTGTAATAACACCAATGTTGTATACACAAACACACACCACTGTACCCACACACACACACACACCACTGTAAACACACTGCTATATATACACACTCTGCTGTATCACACTGCTGTACACACACACACACACACACACACACACACACACACACACACACACACACAGACACACACTCCTCGGTACACACACTGCTGTTTACACACAAACCACTGTAAACACACTGCTGTATACACACACACACACACACACACACTACTGTATACTCACTCCTGTACTGTCTACACACACACACTGCTGTACACACACCGCTGTATACACACACTACTGTATACTCACTGCTGTACTGTGTACACACACACTGTTGTATACACACTGCTGTATACAGACTGCTGTTTACACAAACACAGTTGTATACACACTACTGTATATACACACACACCCCTCTGCACACACTGCTGTATACACACTACTGTATATACACACACACCCCTCTGCACACACTGCTGTATACACACTGCTGTATACAGACTGCTGTTTACACAAACACAGCTGTATACACACTACTGTATATACACACACACCCCTCTGCACACACTGCTGTAGTACACACTGCTGTAATACACACAGCTGTAGTATACACACACTGCTGTAATACATACACCACTGTATAAACACTGATGTAATACACACACACCACTGTTTTCACACACACACTGCTGTATACACACATTGCTGTAAACACACTGGTGTATACACACACACACCACTGTACACACACTGCTGTATATTCACACCACTGTATACTCACTACTGTACTGTATACACACACACTGTTGAATACACACACCACTGTATACACACTGTTATAGTACACACACTCCACTGTACACACACTACTGTATACACACAAACCACTGTATACACACTGTTGTATACACATACACACACCACTGTATACACACTGCTGTATACACATACCACTGTACACACACCACTGTATACACACTGCTGTATACACACACTCCACTGTACACACACTACTGTGTGTATGTGTATGTACACAACAGTGTGTTTATACACACACACCGCTGTATACACACTGCTGTACACACACACCACTGTACACACTGCTGTATAAGCACTGCAGTAATACACATACACCTCTGTATACACACCACTGTACACACACTGCTTTAAACGCACACACCACTATATACACACTGCTGTATACACACCGGCCACTGTATACACACTGCTGTACACACACACACACACACACACACACACACACCACTGTACACACACCTCTGTATACACACCACTGTACACACACTGCTTTAAACACACACACCACTATATACACACTGCTGTAATACACACTGCTGTATACACACCGGCCACTGTATACACACTGTTGTACACACACACACACACACACACACACACACACACACACACACACACCACTGTACACACACCTCTGTATACACACCACTGTACACACACTGCTTTAAACACACACACACACACACACACACACACACACACACACACACACCACTGTATACACACCGCTGTAATACACACTGCTGTAATACACACTGCTGCACACACACACTGCTGCACACACACACAGCTAAACACACACTGCTGTTCTGAGGTCATCAGTATCATTCTGACACCTAAAGATGCAAATAGCCCCAAGTTACATCCTCGTGGTTGTTGTTTAATGATGATAAATAAATACCAGAACTTTCTTCTGAAAGTAGCTCCATAAGCTCCTTAAGCAGTGATGGATTAGTTTAGATTCGGAAATGCTGCCAGATGTGCAGATGAAGGCATTGGTTTGGCATCCCCACCCCTCGCTGTCCTCGCTCAAACATCTGGCATTTACTGGTTACAGGGCAGCACTGAGGGCAGCACTGAGGGCAGCACTGGCACACATTCGTTCTTTCGGAAAACCAGCCTGGTTTACTTGGCTTGCAGACAAAGGCGAGTGTGTGTGTGTGTGTGTGTGTGTGTGTGTGTGTGTGTGTGTGTGTGTATGTGTGTGTGTGTGTGTGTGTTTGATTTTAATTTGGTTTGTGTGTTTCTCTTTTTTTTGTTCTTCAAACCCGTGATCTGCAGATTGCAGGCAGATACGTGCTACATTCTACACTTCATAACTCAGGATCAGAGTAACCTTCAGACATAAGACAGGATTTCCTCATCTAATCATCATCTGACTGTGTGATGAATCAGAGAGAGGGGGCGGGGCTGATGATCAACCTGCATACAGACTCTGACTGATCAGAGAGAGGGGGCGGGGCTGATGATCAACCTGCATACAGACTCTGACTGATCAGAGAGGGGGCGGGGCTGATGATCAACCTGCATACAGACTCTGACTGTTCAGAGAGAGGGGGCGGGGCTGATGCTCAACCTGCATACAGACTCTGACTGATCAGAGAGGGGGGGGGTGGGGCTGATGCCCTGCATTAAGGTATTTCAGAATAAAAGTCCCGAGTCAATAACAAAAATAAAGGATGTTCAGGATGTTTTTTTTATTTTGTTATACTTTTCTTCAAACGTTCTTCAAAACACATACATTTATTTCTATAAATATTGTTGTCAGTCTAATCATTACATTATCATTTCCAACAGGATGCCTGATGTGTGAAGTGTTCTTATTGTGCTTGTAAGCAAAAACACACACAATTGTTTTGATTATAAAAGTCTTTTAAATGAATGCTGAATATGGTTGGTTAGTCATTTATTGGTATTATGTACATCCATAACCACGTGGATGCCTAAATGGTTCTTTGTCTGGTTAAAGTGTTCTATATAGTGCCAGAACAGTTCCAATATCATTAACTGAAGACCCCCGGCATCACTGTTCTTCAATGGTTCTTTAGAAATGAAGATAATCCTTTATTTATTCCGGCAGTGAGGGAATGTACAGCGTTACAGCAGCGAATGCAGAGCAAGGCACTCAGTACAAGATCATGCATAAACACACAGCTTCTGAATGTACATTAGGTCTCATTGTTTGCTTTGGGGGTCTTATTTACAGTAACAATGTGTTTAAAGTCATGACCCTGATCTGGAGTGTGTTTATTGGGGGAGGAATGCAGAACCCCTGCTCTGCACCGCTGCTGGGAGAGGACAGGCGGTAACGCTGCAGGGCTGGTCAGAACAGAACTTGATTTGGAGAACAAATAGCTCTTGACTGGTATGTAGTACACAACACCCCCCACCGAGCATGTTGAGGGACCACTGGCTGACATTTATGGTGAAGGAGAAGGTTATTAGGAGAGATGTGAGAGTGTGTGTGTGTGTGTGTGTGTGTGTGTGTGTGTGTGTGTGTGTGTGTGTGTGTGTGTGAGAGGCAGACCCCACACTGTCACCTTGACCTTATCAATTAGAAGGATGCTGAGGCTGAGCAGCAGTAAGAGTGACAGTAGGATGGAAATACGCAGTTATAAAGTTATTCTGAATAGATTACAACGTTTCAGATATAAATAGTACAACATAAATCTGTGTGTATAATGTATATGGATACAAACTCTCTCTCTGTGTGTGTGTGTGTGTGTGTGTGTGTGTGTGTGTGTGTGTGTGTGTGTGTGTGTGTGTGTGTTTTCTGCAGTGGAGCTGTTTGCTGTCGTGTGTCTGTGTGTATATCTGTGTGTGTGTGTGAATAGTGAGATGTTGTGTGTGTGTGTGTGTGTGTGTGTGTGTGTGTAGTGTATAGTGAACTGTGGTGTGTTGATATTGTGGCTGATTGACCAAAGCTAAAGAGGCAAAATTGGCAGAGGTCTGAGTTCCCCCGGGAAAACCAGTCTGTTCAGTTTGGCTGAGTGACAAGTTTTAGTGTGTCAGAGAGAGAGAGGGACACACAGAGAGACAGAGAGAAAGAGACAGAGAGAGAGAGACAGAGAGAGACAGAGAGAGAGAGAGACAGAGAGAGAGAGAAAGAGACAGAGAGAGAGAGAGAGAGACAGAGAGAGAGAGAGACAGAGAGACACAGAGAGAGTGAGAGAGAGAGAGACAGAGAGACACAGAGACACACACAGAGAGAGAGAGAGAGAGAGAGAGAGAGAGAGAGAGAGAGAGACTCAAACACTTATGATCAGTGGCCCGAAATCGGAGCTGCCTGATTTTCTGGAAAGAAGACAGTGTTGGTTCAGCCCGGCAACAGCGCTGTTTAACATCGTCTTCACTCTCTCGACACACTGAACAGACAACCTGCACACTCTCCACACACAGGCATACAGTACTGATGTTGACAAAAGTATTGGGACACTTCATCTTCAATTCATCAGCCCTACTGAAATCAATCCATGCCTTCAGCATCAGGACCATTAGTGTGGACAGGATGTTGGATGTTGTGTCCCAACCTCATCCCAAAAGTCCTGTATGGAGCTCCATCATTCCAGAGAACACAGCTCCACTGCTCCTCAGCCCAGTGCTGGGGGGCTTCATACCCTCTAATCCACACCTGCTATTAGACATGGAGACAATAGAGTCACGTTTGTTTATCTGCTCCAGAAAGTTCTATTGGCAGTACTTCTCTACAGGGATTGGACAAGCTGTGTGTGCATTTGCACATCTGTGTCAGCAATCTGTGCAGCTTAAAGTAGCAGGGGTTTCTTCTTTCACTCTCATCTTCAATGGCAATTCTCAGCACTGCAGTCACACTGACAGAAGAGCTTCTGTCTCTGACTTTACATCTACAAGGTGGAGACACTCGGTAGGACAGTGAGTGGACACAGTGTTTAAACACTCCAGCAGCACTGCTGTTGTAGAAAAGGAGGTTGTCATAATGTAGTGGTTGATCGGTGTGTGTATTCATATGCGAGTCATACGGTCAGTATTTAAATGAATCACTGTATTAAAGTCTAATTTCTCTCTGAAGTGAATGAATTAAAACCATGTCCAACAGAACAAAACCACCAAACTAATGGGACTGAAACCAGTCAAACTGGCTGTTCGCTGGAATGTTCACAACATGTAACCACTTATCTTCTCTGAACTCGTTCTGTGGAGGTTCTGTCCTCTTACCACGGCTGTGTAATCTCCATAACAAATCGCTGACGAAGAGAACGGGACGCTCTGGAGCAGCTGGGAGCAGATCACCCCTAAGGTCAGCATGCTGAACATTGGGCTAGAGGGGTATAAAGGGCTGTGGAGCAGTGGAGCAGTGCTCTCTGGAATGATGGAGCTCCATCCAGCACCTTCGGGAAGAGCTGGAGTGGCAGAACTAATCATCCAACATCGGTTCCGGACCTCACCGATGCTCTCACTCTCGGGGTTGTCTTCCTGTCAGGCACTGGACTGTTTGATTATGTACTTTTAGATGTTTCACTTTTAGAACTCCAGATTAATTCTGTGGGATGTTTTTGTAGTTTGACGTTCTTTTATTCAGTTAAAAATGAAGTATTTCTAAGACAGTCACACAACAGACACTGTTATCATCACCTGAGAGAACATCACTCAGTCCAGTACGGTGAGGTTCAGAACACTGACCCGATCCACACTGAGAACGTCACTCAGTCCAGTACAGTGAGGATCACAACACTGACCCGATCCACACTGAGAACATCACTCAGTCCAGTACAGTGAGGATCAGAACACTGACCCGATCCACACTGAGAACATCACTCAGTCCAGTACAGTGAGGTTCAAAACACTGACCCGATCCACACTCAGAACGTCACTCAGTCCAGTACAGTGAGGATCAGAACACTGACCCGATCCACACCTAGAACGTCACTCAGTCCAGTACAGTGAGGATCAGAACACTGACCCGATCCACACTGAGAACGTCACTCAGTCCAGTACAGTGAGGATCAGAACACTGATCTTATTTGTTCATGTTGGTCATGATTGTAACCGAACTGGTCTCTTTTAAACCAACTTAGTCTTGCCAGTCACTGACTGGTCATACTGGTGAACCTCATTGGCTATGTTGGTCATGAAATGCATCATACTGGTCAACCAGCTTGGTCAAATTCGTCCAAGAAGGTTAATGAACTATTTTGCTTATGTTGTCATGATGGTCATGCTGGTCAACCGGTTAAATCATCCGACATCGTCTCTGCTGATGAAAGCCAAGCTGGTCAGCTGTGTGTTTGACGAGGAGGTGGAGTTCAGATTAAATGTGGATTAGATTCCTGGAGACGGTCTGCAGACCCAGCTCAGTGTGTGTGTGTGTGTGTGTGTGTGTGTGTGTGTGTATATGTGTGTGTGTGTGTGTGTGTGTCTGGGAGTACTGTTGTCTGGGTTTAAGGCAGTTCGCTGAAGATTATTGTTATTCATGACAAGCTCTCAGTCTGCGAGCATTAGCCTCTCAGGACTTATTTTAATTGAGCGAGTATTTTTCATCATTGTGTGTGTGTGTGTGTGTGTGTGTGTGTGTGTGTGTGTGTGTGTGTGTGTGTGTGTGTGTGTGCATTTCTTGCTGGTCCGTCAAAAGTCCCTTTACATGCATTTGTCTAATTGTGGCATCAGAGCTCCATGCGTGGCCCTGGTTCAGCTTTTAACTCTTGAAAGTCTAGAACTGTGGTGGTTGTTCTAGGTGGTGGTGGTGATGATGATGGGTAGGGATGTTCTGCAGGTGATCATTTGGCTGTGATGGATCTTCTTGTGGTGTGTGGGGTTGTTTAATTTGATGTCTTGGGGGTTTTTTTGGTTGTGGTTTGGCTGGATATCACATATTTTCTCAGTCCAGTCCAGTAGTGACACTGAGGGGTTTAAACACTCCAGCAGCACTGCTGCACCTGATCCACTCGTACCAGCAACACACACTAACACACCACCACCATGTCAGTGTGACTGCAGTGCTGAGAATGACCCACCACCCACATAATAGCTGCTCTGTGGTGGTCCTGTGGGGTCCTGATCATTGAATATCAGGGTGAAAGGAGGAGAAACAGCAGACCTCCAGGCTGGTCAGAAGCAGAAGAGTTAGCCTTTCTGATTGGACCGTCCTCACGGAGTCCTGCTTTGTGAAGCGTGTCCATTTAAATTGAATGCACTAATTAGCCCAGACGTGTTCAGGCCGGTCATTTAAGACAGTCTTGCTTGTTCCTGCTCGCAGAACCGAACGACGACGCTCATCTTCCTCTGCAGTTCTGCTATTTTCCTGCTTTTGCCTGCTTCTGTTTTGCAATTATGGATTTGCCGTCACACCTTCAATCACCTTGTTTGTCTTTGATCCATCCATCAGCGTAGGCCGTGGCATCTGGAAGAGCCGTACGTGAGACATTCTCTTCAAACAGAGCAGCACAAACAGGTTCTGCTCATGGTGCTGCATGCAGAAGTAGTCCCAAATTTAGCCTAATTCCTGTTTTGCGTAACCAGACGGCTGTGTTTTATCTTCTGCATGAGCAGGTGACACACTGCGCTGTGTGGTTTGTTGTCAGTCAGAGCAGTGTGAGAGTAATTGTGGGAGATGCGATGTCTGCAAAGTGCAGGATGAGCAGAGCGTTTCCGACAAAGAATCCTGCTGTTCCATCTTTTTGTAGATGTTTTCAAAGATTACAGCAGCAGCGCTGGTCTTTTAATAGACATCCAGTTTTAACTGCTGGGTATTAGATAAAAATAGTCTCATATATGAATGGAAATACTGTAATATTCTAGTACGATTCTAGAGGCTCTAGTACAGGGTGAGATGCGGTCGGGCATGAAGGCCAACAGGTTCCGTATGGCACCATGCAGGCCTGTAGGTCCTGCACACTCATAGGTTGCTGAAGCTGGTGTCCAACTGCTCCCATAAATGCTTGATTGGCGTTTGGCAGCATATTCCTAGGAGGTGGTCACTGTGGGGTTGCGAGGTGGTCATTCAGTGGTTGCGAGGTGGTTGCTCATGGGTTGCGAGGTGGTCAATGTGGGGTTGTGAGATGGTTGCTTTGGGATGCATGGAATTGTCTTCTCACGGGAAAAGGTCTGCAAGACATTTGAGAGCCACTGCTTTAGGTTATACCACCATAATCTGATGGTGATCCAAGTGGCTGCGTGCACCCAGACAGAGATATGAACAGCTTTCACCTTCCTTCTCTCTGCCCCCCCGGCATGATTTTCAGACAGCAGAAAGCTGTTGGTTGCCCACGGTGCTGCCCCAGAGACACCGAGAGAAGATGACTGTCTGAGAGTCACTCTCAGCTCGTCTGGATCTGGTTCTCAGGAGGCCTGTGCTGGTTAATAAGACGGTGAATAAAGTAGTGACAGCCTCATGATTGGGAATCCCCTCATCCTCCGTGGGGTGGGGGAGCCCAGCCCACGTTTTCCTGGCTGTAGGTTTTGGAGCAGAAGGGGAGGAAGCTGTAGAGTTTGAAAGGCTGTCCTCTCTTTTTTTAACTTCTTTAAAGTCAATTTACATAAATTACATTTACATTTGATCTCGGTTCCGTTTGAACAAGCTTGAGTCTGCTTGTCCTTGGTTCGGTTTGTTGTGGTGTGTTTGATCCATGGAGAGATTGTACACAACACTCATTTTTATCCCATTATAAATGATCTGCTTTTTTATGGCCATGCCACCCTGACAATCAGGGGTCAGCCCATAAGGTGGTTAGTGTGTCTGAGGGCCGGGGGTCTGGGGGGACATCGGTCTGGGGTCTTTAGCATTGTTTGCAGAATGCTGAGAATAGTGGGGTTTTTGGTCTTTATTCAGGAGGCTCTCTCCTGGTGTGGCCTGGTCTACTTGTATGGAAAACCATCTGGGAATTCCAGGTGCTGTAAGTTGGACCTAAAAATTAGAGAAGCTGGTTTGGGACTGGAATGGAGGGTGGAGTGAATGAACATGCATTGCTGAAGGCATCTGACCTTGTGTGCTGAGGTGCCTGCCCACCACGCCGAGTGTGTGGTCACTAGGGGGCGTTTAAAAAATGATTTTTGATTCAAATGGATTATGGATTGAATGACCTGATATGGGTTCATTTGAAGCAGAGATGGATCTATAACCCTCTGGAGTCTGAGATAGCGGGACGAAAAAATGAAATTTGATCAAAACCCTTCAGGCTCAGTTTATGGGATGTTTCGCTGTTTTTTAGTGACCAAACGTACGTCAGTCACACAATATTATTTCACATTTGAAATGTAAATATTAACAAAATTCAAATATCATACTTTTCTAATTTGTAAAGACACTTCAAATCTCTGAAATGTTGTCCGACACTGATCATTGACAAGGATATTTATAATAAATTCTTCAAAATACTTGTACCAAATAAAATAAAAACACAACTGTATCAGTATTATCCATTCACAAGACTTTTATTTTGAAATTTGAACACAAACAAATGAAAGAGAGCAAACAGCCCCTCCCTCAATATCAGGATCAGCATCAGCCCCGCCCCCTCTCTCTGATCAGTCAGAGCCTGTATGTAGGTTGAACATCAGCCCCGCCCCCTCTCTCTGATCAGTCAGAGTCTGTATGCAGCTTGAACATCAGCCCCGCCCCCTCTCTCTGATCAGATAGAGTCAGTATGGAGGTTGAGCATGTACACATGGATAGAGCAGTAAACATGCACTGGAAACGAGACCATGGTTAGGTAGTGATCCTGAGATGTGAAACCTAGGAAACATCCTGTAACTGCTGTCGAAATGTGGATCTTGGGTTCTAGGAGTTCATTCTCACATAGCAAACTAGTAGCTCCACCAGTAGATTTGTTCTATTGAGTGAAACAATGTTAATACAGAAGGTTTTGTGATGATTAAACGGGTTCAGTTCTGCAGTGTGCTGCTGCTGCTGCTGCTGCTGCTGCTGTTTATGCTGCAGTTTGGTTCTGTTCTGGTCACTTCATCAGGAAAGTGACTGCATGAAGATCTCAAACTGACCTGGAAATAGGGTTTTGGAGTTATCTGAAGTCAGGCCGTGTGTGAAGGTTGATGAGGGGGGTGGATGCTGCTGAAGTGCCAACTCTTTGTACTGGATCTGTTTAATGTTGTCCCTGTACAGAACCATGTTCATAAAGACTGCTTTTTGAACATGCTGAAGTGTGTTTTCCTACATTATCCTCCAAAGCTGGGAACTGTACTCATCAATGTTTCATTAACGCTGTACATGAATTTTGCAGCAGCTACAAGAATCTGCAGATAGAGGCCAGTGAGAAAGAAACTCAGGTTGCATCCCAAATCTGGAAGGTCTCCTGTTTCTCTGTGAGGTAGTTAGAAGCCTGTAAGGAGGTCACTAAGATGACTGTGAGGAGATGATTGTGAGCCTGTGAGGAGATGATGGTGAGCTTGTGAGGAGATGACTGTGGGATGATTGTGAGTCTGTGAGACAATGACTGTGAGATGATTGTGAACATGTGAGATGATTGTGAGCCTGTGAGGAGATGATGAGATGATTGTGAGCTTGTGAGAAGATGATTGTGAGATGATTGTGAGCATGTGAGATGAGGAGGCTGTGAGATGAATGAGAGATGATTGTGAGCCTGTGAGAAGATGACTGTGGGATGATTGTGAGCCTTGCAGGAGATGACTCGAGATGATTGTGAGCTTGTGAGAAGATGATTGTGAGATGATTGTAAGCATGTGAGATGAGTGTGAGCCTGTGAGGAGATGACTGTGAGATGATTGTGAGTCTGTGAGAAGATGACTGAGATGAGTGTGAGCCTGTGAGGAGATGAGTGTGAGCCTGTGAGGAGATGGAGGGGGAGGGAGATGAGTGTGAGCCTGTGAGGAGATGAGTGTGAGCCTGTGAGGAGATGAGTGTGAGCCTGTGAGGAGATGAGTGTGAGGAGATTAGTGTGAGGAGGTGACTCAGGGCATTCTCTATAACTGATCGCACGCATGCAAACAAAGCTAAGCTGATTAATTAGAGTTCAATAACTTTGGAGCTAATTAATTCTGCTCTCCCCCCTGAGCTGTGTGTTGGTGATTAGAGAGATCTGATGTCACAGAAGGACTCCGGTGCTGTCGTCGTATTCCATGGGGGGTTAGACAAAGAGCCGTAAATGGCGGTTCTACCCTGTTTTTGTTCTTTTCAAACGTCCTTCTGACATGGGTGGGGAGAAAGTGTCGCACTGAAACAGATCCTAAGCTGAGTTCAAACCAATTGCTCATCTCTTCCTTTCAGCCTCCGGAATGTTAACGATAAACAGTGCTCCCTAATAATAGTCTGAATAAAGCGAACCTGACTTTCAGTGTGAGCTCTGCTTAAACAGACCACCAGGTTCCTAACAAACCGGTTATGAGTTTACTATACCGCATGACTCACTGTTATCTATGAAGACCGTAACGCTGTCAAACAACGCATAATCACCCCACTTTGATTCATTAATGCTGTAATTACAGGGTTTATGTGGTTAACAGATAATCGTTGTTTTGTTAACCAGAACCTGAGATCCACACTTCACAGGCGTGTTAGGAGGCCAAGTGCTCTAGGCTTCATATCTCAGGATCAGAGTAACCCAGAGACATGATACACACAAAACATTACGAGACTGACTCCGTTCTCCCTTATCATTTTCATTAACATTAAAAATATCAGAGTCTGTATGTAAGAGCATCAGCTCCCCGGGCCTCTCTGGATCAGTCAGAGTCTGTATGTGGTAGAGCATCAGCCCGCCTCTCTCTGATCAGTCAGGAGTCTGTATGTGTTGAGAATCAGCCCTGCCCCCTCTCTCTGATCAGTCAGAGTCTGTATGTAGGTTGAGCATCAGCCCCGCCCCCTCTCTCTGATCAGTCAGAGTCTGTATGCAGGCTGATCATCAGCTCCCGGCCTCTCTCTGATCAGTCAGGAGTCTGTGGCGCAGGTTGGGAGTGATCAGCCCTGGCCCCTCTCTCTAATCAAGCCGAGTCTGTATGCAGGTTGATCATCAGCCCCGCCCCCTCTCTCTGATCAGTCAGAATGTTGCTTTAAAAGCCAATCAGTCTCTTCTCAGTACTGATCTTCCTGCTAACTGTCTCTGGCACAAGTTTATTGCCAACAGTTCATCCTCCTCAGCAGCCTAATCACTTCTGACATCTCATACCTGTGTGTCACGCGCTCCCCCACCCTGTTCAGCTTGAAAGATGATCATGTGTACAAGTACTTCAGTTTGTTCCACACACACACACACACACACACACACACACACACACACACACACACACACACACACACACACACACAAACAAAACTAATGATACCTCACCAAAACTGTTTCCACCACTTCACTGTAAACAGTTTGATAACAATTTACGATCCATTTTTAAACAATAATATTTAATTATATAAAAATATGATGTGTTGCTTTAAGTGTGAGGTTATTGAGCTTCAATGAAAAGAAACCAGTCAAACTCTATTGCCTCTTAAACACCCCACCTTTAGTCCAGTCAAACTCTGATGGTCCATAAAACACTTCAGTCCAGTAAGAGAGTCTCATAGGAAAGTGTTGGTGGTCCAATGCAGGGATTCTCAGCCTGTGAGCTGAGACCACTGGTCCGCCAGCTGTTCCTCAGGGGAAGGCAGTTCTTCATAATGGGCCAATCACTGCACTTTAAATCATAAGTCTATGTAGATTAAGTACAAATGGAGACCTGGATGATGTTTAAAGTAATAAAACTATAGACATATTGAGAGAAATGAAGGAATAATAACATACAGCAGAGCCACACGCCATTATCAGTTTGAGATCATGCAGATCTGTGGGGATCTGATACTGACAGTGAAGGAGAGGAAGGAAGAACTGTGATGCTGTTCCTCTGAAAATGCGAAGAAATCATCTGCAAGGACAACAGGTCATATCATACTACAACCTGATCAGATCAGAACTCCACCAGACAGGTTGTAGATGTGTTGTCTGATGTAAGACGCACATCTGTCCTGATGCTTTTTCTCAGAGCCATTTAGGACAGATGTTTTCACGAGGAGACACCATTTCATTGTAGCTTTTGTTCAGGTCCTAATTCTCACGTTCTCAGTGTCTGCACTTGACAAATATAATACAAAAACGATTTTACATAAAACATCGAGTTTGTTTTCGGGCGGGTCGTTATGCAGTATAGTTATAAACAGGTGGGCTGTGAGGTGGAAAGGTGGTCACCATGTCTAATAACGAGACCAGAGGGGTATGATGCCCCCCAGGATTGAGCTGTGGAGCTGTGGAACTCTGGAATGATGGCGCTCCATACAGTACTTTACTTTTGGGATGAGTTGGGCACTTGCATGCAATCAAATCCTCACAGCAATGCTCCAGAATCTAGTAGAAAGTCTTCTCTGGAAGCAGGACAAGTAGAAAGTCAATGAGCAGGTGTCCCCATGTAGTGTAGGTACCTCGTATGGCTTGGCTGATCAGGTATGTTTGGGGTTAAAGGGGCAGAAAACTGTGTAAATGTGATTTTTTGCCAAATTATCATCATTTTAATAAAAATTAGGTAGAAATACGCAGAAGAGCCCAGCTGAGTACCAGTCGAGCTCCGCTCAAATTAACCGAATTAGTTCTAATACAACCATGTGGTCTCCTAATGCACGGACCTGCATCTCCACCCCGCACTTCCAGCTTTGGATTCACTCATGCCTTCTCCATCCTTCCAGTGGGAGGCCTGGTAAATGAAATTTGCCCAGGGTTGGGCAGAAGGTACCCACAGTTGTGTGAGAGCTGAGGGGTACTGAGGTGGGTGGTGCAAGATTGAGCAAAGGAAAGGGAGAGAGAGAGAGAGAGAGAGAGAGAGAGAGAGAGAGAGAGAGAGAGAGAGCAAGCCTGGGGAAGCTCATCTTTGCATGCTGCTTATCAGCCAGACCCAGAGGACCTGCCCTAATTTTTGCAACTCCTGGCTGAGCGTGGCCAAGGACAGGCAGGTAGCAATTATTAGGAGCTGGGCAGGGTGGGGGTGGGGATGGCTGGGGTAGGAGGAAAGGCTGCTAGGGCTGAAGATCTGGGGCCAACGACAGGAGAGACAGAACTGGGACATGATAGGACTGGAAATCACAAAGCCGATATGCTACATAAACATGATCAGTCGGGAGGACAGAGGCTGTGCGGGTAATTCAGTCGCAGCTTTTTCAACATTTGATGTGACGTCTAATTAGGGCAGTAAAATAGTACAATGTTTAAAGATATTTACACATGAAATCACAATATCAAATTGCACAATATTTATGACAATAATCTGACACGCAGACGAAATGTCCGTAACAAATCAGTGATAATCACTGACTCATTCTGTGGGATGTTTTCATAGTTTAATGTACTTTTATCCACCAAAACATTAGAAAAGTACAGTCACACATACTGGATACTGTTATCAGGAGATCCTAGACTACTGGAATTTATCTTCATATGAGAGACTTTATATCTCAGAATTCCTGTTAGAAATTATTCACCATGTTTTTGAGCTGAAAATGCAAACATTTTAATGAATTATTTCTAACGATTATCCTGACAAATACATTTATAATAGAAGTTCTTCAAAATACGTGACTATATTCTATATAAATTAAAACATAAACGTCCTTTATTATTTTAATTTTTTATGTGTGTCAGTATTATCCCTTCTAAGGACTTTTATTTTGAAATTTGAACACTATGTGAGGAAACACAGAAAGCAAACAGCCACTCCCTTCTCATTTTCCTCTATAACCCTAACACAGTCAGAGTCTGTGTGCAGGTTGAGCATCAGCCCTGCCCCCTCTCTCTGATCAGTCAGAGTCTGTGTGCAGGTTGAGCATCAGCCCCGCCCCCTCTCTCTGATCAGTCAGGGTCTGTGTGCAAGTTGAGCATCAGCCCCGCCCCCTCTCTCTGATCAGTCAGAGTCTGTATGCAGGTTGATCATCAGCCCCGCCCCCTCTCTCTGATCAGTCAGTCTGTTAAAGGAGAGAACAGAAGACAACAGATAGGATTGTTGAAGAAATGAACACATATTTGATGTGTTGACAGCAGATGATTCTGACCACCAAAGATGGTGACAAACCTCCAGTCGATGGAACAAAAATGGACCCCACTCCTAAATTCTAAAATTAAGACGAGTGTGAGTAGCTTGGGATGTAAATAACACTGTGTTTCTCCTATAAATACCTTTTTAATTGCAAAATGTTTTATAGATAAGATTCTTATCTAACATTGCAGTTATTAATGGAGTTGGATTCTCCCAGAAGGTTATAAGGTTGATACTTCAATGCAATCACAACAAAAACTGAGGAATCAACAGTGATAACAGAACTAAAGATGAAGTGTTGCAGCAGAATGCATAATACCAGGAGGAAATCAGACGCCTGGTAAATCAGGCAACAGGAGACCTGTCACAAAGAAGCCTGAGGCAAGTTCATGATCTAGTGATGCTATGGTGTGTCTGCCAATGAAGAGACCTAGAGGGCTGACAGATGTATGGCAACAGCTTCACAGATGATGTTAATATTAGTTAGACTCATACGTCCAAGAAAGAGAAAGGCATTGCACCCCAAGAACAAAAGGAACCATGAATGAAGTCAACGTTCTGGAGAAGGATTAGACACCAGCGTGACTCCACTACAGTGAACGGAGTCTTGGATAATTGAAAAGGCCCATATTGAGGGACTGTTGTGGATAAGCAAGATCTGGATGACGTTAATAACTGAGCCAAAAGGAAGAGATGACCAGAAGATGAATCTGGAAGACAAACAATGAAGGTGACGGCAGGCAGCCCGGAGGACACGCTGATTAGTAAAGGAAAGCCACTGATGCCAGCAGAAGATTAGGTTAAGGGCACAGCGAGTGGGGTTGGAAAGGCAGGTCAGGTGATCAAGCATGAAGAAGAGCAGTGACGGCAATAAAGCAAGAAAGACCTTTAGACAGTGCGGTGGCAGTGGAGCTCAACGAGATCTCTCCCTCTCTCAGGTCGGTTACTCTATTAATTCGTGACTGTGTTGCAGTGCTATCTTTGGTCCGATCAATGAGTGACCACAGGGTCTGGAAGCACGGAAGCAATCATTTTGATTTGTCGTAACGAAAATGTGAAATCGATCCATGCTAGACTTCCAGACGTGTAAAAAATCAAGCAGAACATGAGGAGAATATGACGTATCCAATAGCTTACAGCTGTAGTTACTGGTCATCAGTTCTGGACCTGGCGGGCTGCTCATATCGGTCAGTTCCCTTCTCAAATACACTTGATCCAGCTCATCACCAACTCAGCTTGTTTGCAGGTTTATGGTGAGTAAGTCGGGAAACGGGTGGATACTGGTCTCTGTTTGGGAGTGTTTGGCCTAAAAGTTATTAGAAGATTCATTTACGTGGCAGCGTTAAAGCGGTGGTGTGAGGCTACTGCACGGTCGAAAGTACACCAGTAATTCAACCAAACCAGTTCCCACCCAGTTTAAAATGTTCAATTCCAACTGGAACACCACAGCTTTATGAGTTTGCCACTGAGCTGTGCAGAAACATTTCCTCATTTTATCTCGTTAAACCACAAACGTAAATGTATTTATTGGGGTTTGATTTGCTAAAACACAAAGTAGTGAATAATTATGAAGTGAAAAGAAAACGAGTTTTCAAAATGTTTAAAAAATAAAAATATGAAAAGTGTGCATTTATATTCAGACCCCCTGAGTCAGTACTCTGTAGGAGCACCTTTCACTGCAGTTCCAGCTGCAGGTCTTTTTGGGGTCTGTCTCTACCAGCTCTGCTCATCTAGAGGCTGAAGTTTCTGATGGTTCTTCTTCACAGAACAGCTGAAGCTCAGTCAGGTTGGATGGAGAGCGTCTGTGAACAGCAATGTTCAAGTCCTGTCACAGGTTCTTACTGGGATTGAGGTCTGGACTCTGACTGGGTCATTCTAACACATGAACATGCTTTGATCTAAACCAGTCCATTGTAGTTCTGGCTGTATGTTTAGGGTCATTGTTCTGCTGGAAGGTGAAGCTCCTCTAGCAGGTTCTCCTCCAGGATTGTCCTGTATTTAGCTCCACCCATCTTCCCATCAACTCTGACCAGCTTCCCTGTCCCTGCTGAAGAAAAGCTCACAGCAAGATGCTGCCAACTTAAGTTTGATCTGGCCAGAGCACCTTCTTCCACACCTTGTGTCCATGCATGTCTTGTGGGAAATGTATTATGGCTTGCTTTTAAAAATGTCTTTCTTGCATAAAGGCCAGATTTGTGGAGAACATGACTCAACGAGTCCTCTTGTTGACAGATTCTCCCACCAGCACTCTGGATCTCTGCAGCTTCTCCAGAGTGACCATGGGCCTTGTGGTTGCTTCTAATTAGAGTCCTTTCTTTAGGTGGACAGCCATGTCTTGATAGGTCTGCAGTTGTGCTCAGATGTTCATATATCATATATCAGTGTCTGGTAGGTGTGATATAAATACATTTCTAATGTTCTGGTGAATGAAAGAGCATCTAACTATGAAAACATCCCAGAAAATTGGCGTTGAGTGCTGAAGGTTATTGGAAGAGGGTGTTTGTGATCTGGTTTCTTTATATTGTAGGTGTAAACCCATGTGTCTGAAACTGGCTTCCTCAGAATTCAATGGCCATCTCTACACATGGAGTAGTGGATCTTCAGGAGGTGTTGGTGAAGTGTCGTATGAGGCTATTACTCTGCTGGTGACAAACTGCCAGCCCTTTACATGCAACCTGCCTTCGTCAGAAGGACTGTATGGAGCGCTGCATGTCTGTCAGGATGATTTCACAGCACAGTAGTCTGCGATTCTTCTCCTCTGAACACATCTTAGACATGCAGTTTGATAGGAAGTGGCAGCACTAGTAGTGATCTCTGCGTCCTTTATTTTCCTCCCTGCAGACAGCATCCTGCTATAATGCCACCAAAAGTAGGCATGTACCTGCTTTGAGGCTAATTGGGTTTGACAGTGTCTAATTTATATTCATAAATGCAGGGTTTAACACAGAAAATACAAAAATATCCCCCTTAAAACCAGAAAAGAGCATTTTTTTTCGGTTCCAGGAAAATTTAGATATTTCAAATTTTGCTCTCGGGATTTTACCGACCTGTTTATCCAGCTCCCTGAGTCACATGTGTGCATTTATCCTGCTTCGTGGCAAACTGCCTGTATTTTGTGCTCAGTGTTGACATGACCAAACCACTGAATCTTACTTCGTTTTCTAAAACAACCATATTAACGGTATTTTTAATACAACTAAATGGAATCATGCGTGACTTACTGTGAACAGTTAAGATTTTCACCAACACCAGTGTGTTAGTTTGGGAACCCGAGGAGATCTGAGTGCTCAGGTAACTGTTATGGCTCATGGGTTGGTGCAGCACAGCATAGTTACCCAGACTGGGAATTGAACCCCAGTCTCACTGTTTCTCACCTCATGTCTTCACACCACCTCTTTTTTTACCACGTTGAACACTTCGACTGAACCAGTGCTTCATTCGCCATGTAACGAAGATCCCAGACCTTCTCCTGCAGCACTGCAACCACATCCACACTCATCATTGGATCTGGGAGGGGTCATAATGTTTTGGTTCATTGGTGTATAACCTGCGTGGTGGTGTGGAGGTCGGTGGGCCTGCTGGTTTATTTTCGCGTGTGACACGCAGCCCCCTGGCTGAAGAGCAGACAGTGATGGAAACATAATTCACCAATTTCAGACTGCAGTTTGTGCACAAGCTATTTCCAGATGGCTGCAGGCTTCAAGCCCTCTGTTTGCTGTTTGATCCCACCAGGTTTACTCACAGTGTGATTCAAGAAAGGGAACGATGACTGAAGAAGGTGCTGCAGGCAAGCAGGGAAACTATCGCATGCTCCAGTACTTTCTGTCTCTTCTGACCTACAAACTAGAAAGACAATACATAACATAACACTATACTGTGACTGCAGTTTGCTTTACTATGCCCTAAAACACAGTTCATGATGATACCACAGCAACACTGATACCACAGCGACGCTCATACCACAACAATGCCCATACCACAACACTGATACCACAGCAACACTGATACCACAGCAACACGTATACCACAGCGACGCTCATACCACAACAATGCCCATACCACAACACTGATACCACAGCAACACGTATACCACAGCGACGCTCATACCACAACAATGCTCATACCACAGCAACACTGATACCACAGCAACACTGATACCACAGCAACACGTATACCACAGCGACGCTCATACAACAATGCTCATACCACAGCAACACTGACACCACAGCAGTGCTCATACCACAGCGACGCTCATACCACAACAATGCTCATACCACAACACGTATACCACAGCAACACGTATACCACAGCAACACCTATACCACAGTGACGCTCATACAACAATGCTCATACCACAGCAACACTGATACCACAGCAGTGCTCATACCACAGCGACGCTCATACCACAACAATGCTCATACCACAACACTGATACCACAGCAACACTGATACCACAGCAACACCTATACCACAGTGACGCTCATACAACAATGCTCATACCACAGCAACACGTATACCACAGCAACACGTATACCACAGCAACACTGATACCACCGCAGTGCTGATACCACAGCAATGGTCATACAACATCGATGCTCATACCACAACAATGCTCATAGCACAACACTGATACCACAGCAACACTGATACCACAACAATGCTCATACCAGAGCAATGGTCATACAACACCGACGCTCATACCACAGAGATGCTCATACCACAACGCTCATACCACAGCAACACTCATACCACAGCAACACTCATACCACAGCAACGCTGATACCACAGCAATGCTAATGCCACAACACTCATACCACAGCAACCCTCATATCACAACATTGCTGATACTATAACAGCGCTGATACCACAGCAACACTGATACTTCAGCAACACTCATAACACAGCAGTTCTGAATCAGTGCTGCGTTCTCCACTGGGGACTGAGTTTATTGTTATTGTGATGAAACTCTGGTGTGATCTCTTGTCCACTGGAATTCTCGGAGTGGTTGTAAGGGTTACGTTTGAGGGCTGCTGAACGTAATTGATCCGTTTTCTTAATGAAGGAGTTTACAGGTGCTGTTTGTTTACGTTCATGCTCTGTTGATGGAGGTGAGGCTCCTGGTGCATGTTAATTGCTGCTGAGCCAATGTGGTCAGTGTACATATTAACTCCAGCCAGACAGATATATATGTGTGTGTGTGTGTGTGTGTGTGTGTGTGTGTGTGTGTGTGTGTGTGTGTGTGTGTATTTCTGGGCTTCCGAGCAGAGTGTGTATCCTCTCCAGAGTCTGCAGTTTCCCTTTGATCTGACAACTGAAAATCTAACTTGGCCCAGTGCTGCATCCCGCTGTCTCCATACAGCCGGAAATAACACCGCTTCAGCAGAGCCTGGCAGATGATTGAGTTTTGGTGAACAAACTGTTGAGAAACATGATCAGCACTGATTTCAAGGAGTGTGATATTCTGACAATTAGATCAAGAAAACTGTATTAAAGCATTTCTATCAAAGACCAGTTTCCAGGGCTTAACCAGGAGGTCACTGGACACTGTTCTGAACAGCCGAGCTGCCCTCAGGGCTGCTTTCAGGAGACATATCTGCAGCTTTTGACCTCAGATCAGAAACTGACCATATGTTTTAAAGAATCACAGAATTCACTCAATCCCACAAACAAACGTTCTTCCCCTCTGACCTCTACTCATGACTGAGCTTATGGACCAAAACCATTTCCTGGAATTAAACAGACTTTTAGAATTTAACCTTTTGAGTTCTAATTCTAATTCTGCAGGATGTTTTCACAGCGTGATGCACTTTTATTAACAACACATTAGAAAAGTATTTATAGGAGACAGTCACACATAACAGATATTTTCAGGAGATGGTAGACAATTTCTACAAATTTAGATGTTTATAATAATTTGACGAATGTTTTGATCAATAATTTAATTGCGTGTTTGGTAAAAAAAAAAACAATACCCTTTATTACTTTCTGTTATGTATGTATCTGTATTATCCTTTCTCAGGACTTCAATTCTGAAATTTGACACCATGTCAGCAAAAACAAGAGCAAGGAGCCCCTCCCTTCTCATTTTCCTCTATAACCAAATATGTGGGTCTGTGATGTCATTATCCCCGCCCCCTCTCTCTGATCAGTCAGAGTCTGTATGCAGGAGGAGCGTCAGCCCCGCCCCCTCTCTCTGATCAGTCAGAGTCTGTATGCAGGTTGAGAATCAGCCCCGCCCCCTCTCTCTGATCAGTCAGAGTCTGTATGCACTGGAAGCGTCTTTGGTATGTAAACTGGGAATTAATTCAGTTGTAAACCAGTGGTTTTGAGTTGTTTTCTGATTTACTCTCTCTGTTGGAGTTTTAAAGTAGTTAAAGTGATTTTGTGTGCAGGTGGTTGGTGTTCGTGGTCCAAAAGTGAACCAGCAGTGGAACACAGCCAACTTTTCAAGCCAGCGAATTGATATATGCTCGCTATTTGGGTTCAACGTAGGTTGAGATACGATACGTGCAGCTGTCCGTATAATACCGTAAACTCTGGTGATATTCTGAGACGGTATGACGATGTGACAGAGGACATCTGCCCAACCCTGCTCGAGTATTGCAGTGGAACACATTTTGAGCTCCACACCTACACCCGTGCTGTGTTTGAGTGTCGAAGTTAAAACAAATCCTTGTTCTTGACCTTGATGGTTAAAGTTGTTCCAGTTGAATGTGTTTGTGAAGCAGAGGTGAAGCTGTGTCTCCTGTGTCTGACCGATTCAGAGCTTCAGACAGATTTCTTAACCTTTACTCTGGGCTGCAGAGTTTCTCAGCTGTTCTGATCGATTCTGAACTTCTGCAGACCAGGAGAGATTCTACCTGCTCGACTCGTGTTTCTGCAGGTGTGTTAAAATGACCACACTGACACTGTTTGCAACGTTCAAATCTGGCATAAATGCACTGGTTGGATGTGTTTACTGGTATAAATGCACTGGTTGAATGTGTTTACTGGTGTAAATGCACTGAATGGATGTGTTTTCTGGTGTAAATGCACTGGATGGATCTGTTTACTGGCATAAATGCACTGGTTAGATGTGTTTACTGGTGTAAATGCATTGGTTGATTGTTTACTGGTGTAAATGCACTGAATGGATGTGTTTACTGGTGTAAATGCACTGGATGGATCTGTTTACTGGCATAAATGCACTGGTTAGATGTGTTTACTGGTGTAAATGCATTGGTTGATTGTTTACTGGTGTAAAGCACTGAATGGATGTGTTTACTGGTGTAAAATGCACTGGATGGATCACATTTACTGGCATAAATGCACTGGTTAGATGTGTTTTTGGGTGTAAATGCTGGATGGATCTGTTTACTGGCATAAATGCACTGGTTAGATGTGTTTACTGGTGTAAATGCACTGGTTGGATGTGTTTACTGATGTAAATGCAGTAGTTAGGGTCAGCTTACTGGTGTAAATGCACTGGTTAATTGTTTACTGGTATAAATGCACTGGTTAGATGTGTTTACTGGTGTAAATGCACTAGTTGGATGTGTTTACTGTGAATTGTAAATGCACTAAGTTGGATATCATGCTACTGGTGTTAATGCACAGGTTGGATGTGTTTACTGGTGTAAATGCACTGGTTGGATGTGTTTACTGGTGTAAATGCACTGGTTAGATGTGTTTACTGGTGTAAATGCACTGGTTAGATGTGTTTATTCATGTAAATGCAATAGTTGGATGTATTTACTGAATGTAAATGCACTGGTTGGATGTATGTTTACTAGTGTACATGCACTGGTTTGATGTGTGTACTGGTGTAAATACTAAGTTGGATATGTTTAGTGGTGTAAATGTGCGGATTAGATGTGTTTACTGGTATTAATGCTTGTTGGATGTGTTTTACTGGTGTAAATGTACTGGTTAGATGTGTGTTTACTGGTATTGTGCACTAGTTGGATGTGTTTACTGGTGTAAATACTTGCACTGGTTAGATGTGTTTACTGGTATAAATGCACTGGTTAGATGTGTTTACTGTTTCAATACACTAGTTGGATGTGTTTACTGGTGTAAATGCACTGATTGATTGTTTACTGGTAAATGCACTGGTTGGATGTGTTTGCACAGACATAGTCACTGGTTGGATCGTTTACTAGTGTAAATACACTGGTTAATTGTTTACTGAGTATAAATGCACTGGTTAGATAATGTTTTACTGGTGTAAATGCACTAGTTGGATGTGTTTACGTTGTTAATACTGAGTTGGATGTGTTTACTGGTGTAAATGTACTGGTTTGATTGTTTACTGGTATACCTTATGCACTGGTTGGATGTGTTTACTGGTCAATGCACTGATGGATGTGTTTTGCAGGGTGTAAATGCACATAAATGGATGTGTTTACTGGCGTAAATGCTCTTGTTGAGATGTGTTTACTGGTGTAAATGCACTGGTTTGATGTTTACTGGTGTAAATGTACTGGTTGGATGTGTTACTGGTGTAAATGCACTGGTTGGATGTATTTTCTGGTGTAAATGCACTGGTTGAATGTGATTTACTGGTGTAAATGCACTGGTTAGATGTGTTTATTCATGTAAATGCACTGGTTTGATGTGTTTTCTGGTGTAAATGCACTGGTTGATTGTTTACTGGTGTAAATACACTGGTTGGATGTGTTTACTGGCTTAAATGCATTGGTTGGATGTGTTTACTGGTGTAAATGCAATAGTTGGATGTGTTTACTGGTGTAAATGCACTGGTTGATTGTTTACTGGTATAAATGCACTGCTTGGATGTGTTTACTGGTGTCAATGCACGGGTTGGATGTGTTTACTGGTGTAAATGCACTGGTTAGATGTGTTTACTGGTGTCAATGCACGAGTTGGATATGTTTACTGGCAAAAATGCACTGGTTGGATGTGTTTACTGGTGTAGAGGCACTGGGTAGATGTGCTTACTGGTGTAAATGCACTAGTTGGATGTGTTTACTGGTGTAAATGCACTGGTTGATTGTTTACTGGTATAAATGCACTGGTTGGATGTATTTACTGGTGTAAATGCAATGGTTAGATGTGTTTACTAGTGTAAATGCACTGGTTGGATGTGTTTACTGGTGTAAATGCACCGGTTGATTGTTTACTGGTATATATGCACGGGTTGGATGTGTTTACTGGCGTAAATGCACTAGTTGGATGTGTTTACTGGTGTAAATGCACTGAATGGATGTGTTTACTGGTGTAAATGCACTAAACGGATGTGTTTACTGGTATATATATGCACTGGTTGGATGTGTTTACTGGCGTAAATGCTCTGGTTGGATGTGCTTACTAATGTAAATGCACTGGTTGGATGTGTTTACTGGTGTAAATGCACTGGTTAGATGTGTTTACTGGTGTAAATGCACTGGTTGATTGTTTGCTGGTATAAATGCACGGGTTGGATGTGTTTGTTGGCGTAAATGCACTGGTTAGTTATGTTTACTGGTGTAAATGCAATGTTTTGATGTGTTTACTGGTATAAATGCACTGGTTGGATTTGTTAACTGGTGTAAATGCACTGGTTGGATGTGTTTACTGGTGTGAGTGTACTAGTTGGATGAGTTTACTGGTTTAAGTTTACTGGTAGGATGAGTTTACTGGTGTAAGAGTACTGGTTGGATGTGTTTACTGGTGTAAGTGTACTGGTTGGTAGTGTTTCCTGGTGTAAGTGTACTGGTTGGATGTGTTTACTGGTGTAAGTGTACTGGTTGGATGTGTTTATTGGTGTAAGTGTACTGGTTGGCTGTGTTTACTGGTGTAATTGTAATGTTTGGATGAATTTACTGGTTTAAGTTTACTGGTTGGATTTGTTTGTTGGTGTAAGTGTACTGGTTGGATGTGTTTACTGTTGTAAGTGTACTGGTTGGATGTGTTTGCTGGTGTGAGTGTACTGGTTGGCTGTGTTTACTGGTATAAGTGTATTTGTTGGATGTGTTTGCTGGTGTAAGTGTAATGGTTGGCTGTGTTTGCTGGTGTAAGTGTACTGGTTGGCTGTGTTTACTGGTGTAAGTGCTGTGTGGCTCTTTCTGAACTAGAGACGTGAAGGGTGCAGTATTTAGCAGCTGCCTCTCAGGCATGTTTCTATCCTGCTGAGTGTCTCACACAACAGGTTGTTTTCTGAGTTTCATGTTTATTCATTTCTTTTTGTTTCATTTCTGCTGTAAATAATTTAATAATTTTATTTTGCAAAGCGTTCATAATTTATTTTATCAGACATAGTCATATTTTTTCCCCTCAAAGTTCTTATAAATAAAAATGAAAAAAATAAAAGCTATGCATTTTAAATTCTGTTTTTAAGACACGTAAAGATAGACACCAATGAGCCATAATATTATGACCACCTCCTTGGTTCTACACTGAATTTGTTTTAACACCTCAGTGTCACTACAGGACTGAGAACAGTCCAAGAACCAAACAGTGTCCTGTGGGCAGTGTGTTCTGAGCACTAGTGAAGGATTACAGGAATAAAGTGGACAGTGAGTGGACTGCTGGACAGACAGCGTTGCAGCACTGCTGTGTCTGATCCACTCATATCATAGCAACACAGACTGACACACCACCACCACCACCACCACGTCAGTGTGACTGTAGTGCTGAGAATGACCCACCACCCACATCATATCTGCTCTGTGGTGGTCCTGTGGGGTCCTGATCATTGAAGATCAGGGTGAAAGGAGGAGAATAAAGTCTGCAGAGAAACAGCTGAACTACAAAGTGCTCCTGATTGGTCTGAGGAGAGACAAGGAGGTGGTCCTAATGTTATGGCTGATTGGTGTATGCTCATGAGTGATTCTTTTTTTTGAAGAGGTGCTTTAGCTCATGTTTATTTAGAAGATGTTTCTGTGGAGCTGTGTTTAAGAAAGCTGTGCTTGTCTCCAGAACAGTTTGCATTCTTACTGAGCTGTATTTGACAAGATCACCAGTAATTCGATTAGACAAGGGTGAAATCCAGATTGTCCTGCCGTCCAGGCTTCACCCTGGAATATTTACAGAAAGAGAGAAAGAGGAGAAGCTGCTTGGGGGAAGGTGCACTGAAGGGTTTTATAAAGGCATTGCTTTAATCAGTGAACGTCTCCATGCTGTATTTCAGAAATACCACTTGGATGTTAATGATGTCATTTAAATAACTTTTAAAATGGAATTAAAAAATATACAAACAAGCATAAGAATTGGAGACACTTTGACGACCCAAACTGTGATGTTGTAGACTGGGTCAGAACATCTCCAGAACATCAGGCAGTTTGGGCTGTTCCTGGTATGCAGTATTCAGTAGAAACCAAAAGTGCTCCAAGAAAGACCAACCAGTGCACCTGTGTTTGGTTCTTAAAAATACTTCTTCAATGTAAAATTACTTCAGTACATATATATTTCAATTTTAAAGATCTAGCACACTGTGTTTTTGATGTGGGAGCCAGTGTCTGGGAAGAGGACATGGCCAGCGACCCAGCACAGAGCCGTGCAAAGAGACACACAGACAGAAGTGAGACATTCATTCGCACACCTACACCAATGTGAAAATTAATAGTAATGCTAAGCCACAACTAAGCTGCTGGAGGCGATAGCTAACAGTCTTCAGCACTTTCCAGTCCTTATGAGGGGCTTTCTAACCCCAGTGTTTAACCCACTGTTTCATCCAGTATATGTCCACGGTCCCCTCACGCTAAGCCCTTCTCGGTGCAGCCTGCATCCATACAGACTGTCCTCATCGGCCCCAGGTGCGATGCTTTATGTCCCTGTGCAGCATTTCAGACATGACTGAAGAAAGACCTGGACTCTTGCTTAAGGACTCATGACTGGACTTGGACTCTTGCGTAGGATTGGTGACTGGACTTGGACTCTTGCATAGGATTGGTGACTGGACTTGGACACTTGCTTAAGGATTTGTGACTGGACTTGGACTCTTGCTTAAGGATTTGTGACTGGACTTGGACTCTTGCTTAAGGATATGTGACTGGACTTGGACTCTTGCTTAAGGATATGTGACTGGACTTGGTCTCTCGCTTAAGGACTCATGACTGGACTTGGACTCTTGCTTAAAGACTCATGATTGGACTTTGACTCCTGCTTAAGGACTCGTGACTGGACTTGGACTCTTTCGTAGGATTGGTGACTGGACTTGGACTCTTGCTTAAGGATTTGTGACTGGACTTGGTCTCTCGCTTAAGGACTTGTGACTGGACTTGGACACATGCTAAAGAATTTGAGTTGACTTGGACTCTCGTTTAAGGACTCGTGACAGGACTTGGAGTGGTATTTTGTGACTTTTGAACCAGAGATGTTCAAGGAAACTATAAATGTTGGCCAGAACTGGTCCATGACTCACTGCTGTCTTAGGACCGTTCTGTTGTTCTACTCAAGTCTAATGGGTGACTCTCACGTGGTTTGTGAGCTCTTTGCTCTTTGCTGTTAGAAATGTTCTTATTTTAGCATGTAGGCTGATCTACACCTGTAGGTTTTTGTCAGCATTATGAGATTTGCGTCCCTTCAGTTCACACTGAAAGCCTGCCAGCAGAGTCTTTCTGACTTTATCTAGCGTTTAAATTGTGCTGGCACCATGCAAATCCACCTGTGACTACCTCGTTCCAAAAGGGTCTATTTATGGCGCTGCTTTATTCGTCTGCCTGAGGTTTGAATTTGTATACGTTTGCATGTGTGCGATGCAGGCTTAAGCTGATTTCAGAGAGGCAGCCTCAGCCCCACGTCGTTCTTCTTTTTTAAACTTCCTTCTGTGTTGTGGAATTGCACCGACGATGGGTTAAATCCTCTGAAGGTTGAAAAGCAACCTCGAAAGTGTCTGGCTGCCTCAGTGGCTCTAATCACGAGTGATGTTTGTTTTCTCTTAATATGGATCGTCTCCTCCGTGCTGCCCGGGGCTCCGTAACCTGCAAACTCCTTCCTCTGCGGGCCTGTTCCTGCCTGGGATTTAGTGCTCATTATCTCTGAAACGAGTGCAGCGTGAAAACTTTCCCTCCATCCTACATCAACATCTGGAAACAGAGGAGAGGCTTTATTATGACTGGAATCCAGTGGTGGTTCTAGACTGTGTGGCTCTCCCACTTCAGTTAGAGGCTTAAATAAGGTTCTCACTCCAACAAGGTTCACAAAACCACCCTTCCTGTTGCTGCAAATGTTTGGGTACCCCTGGTCAAAATGACTGTTAACAGATAAGCACGTTGAAGATGAAAGATTTTTTTCAAAACGTTACAATTTTAGAATAAAAAAAGGAAAAGAGCACCTTGTAAAAGTATCTGAAACCTCAGATAATTGTATCTGTAATGGCTTGTTCATTAGACTCCAAACCTTGTCCCAAGAAACAGCAGCCGTGGGTTCTTCTAAGCAGCTGCCTAGCACTCTGATAATGAACATGGTTGAAGCCCATAAAGCCAGAGAGGCTTTAAGAAGATTGCCAAGTGTTATCAGGTTGTCATTTCCTCAGTTTGAAATATAATTAAGATAACAGGACAGTGGAGGTCAAGATAAGCTCTGGAGACCAAGAAAAATTTCAGAGACAGCTGCATGTAGGATTGATAAAAAAGCCAAAACAGTACAACCACTTTAGGTAGATTTAGCAGACTCTTGAGTTCTACTGTTCAGTGACAGCCTGCACAAGTATGGTCTTCATGGAAGAAATATGTTCATCAGAAAGAAACCTCTCCTGCGTCCTCACCAGAAAACTCAACATCAAAGGTTTGCACAATAACATCCAAACAAGCCTGATGCATTTTGGAAACAAGTCCTGTGGACCAATGTGGTTCATATAGAACTGTTTGGCCACAATGAGCAAAGATATGTTTGGAGAAAAAAGATCACATGAAAAGAACACCTCCAACTGTGGGGTTGTGTTGCAGCCAGTGGTATGGATAACATTTCACAGGTAGAGGGAAGAACAGATTCAATGAAATTCCAGCAAATTCTGGAAGCAAACAGAACAACATCTGTAAAGGACGACCCTGGAATCTCACAGAGCTGGATGACCGTGAAGAAGAAATCCCTCAAAAAAGATCTGAAAGTCTGAAAGACTTTTTTTGGAGATCATTTCATCTTCATCTTACCTAACTGTTCATGTAACAGTCATCATGGCCAGGGCTGCTTAAACCTTTCCATGACACTGTATATTTAACTGAGGAGAGAACCTCCTTTCATCTGTCGTTCTGTGTGGGGACTCTCGCATGTTCAACATCAGCTCGGGTTTATGAAATCCTGTAGTGTGGGCCTGGCACTACAGAGACGGTGCAGAATAAGAAATGGTTGATGGAGGTGAAGGCCCAGCCGAATTAAACTGCTCTTCAGCCGCCCACAAACAGCTGTCACATCTAACAGCTATGAACTTCATCACCTATTAAAGGTGCTGTTCTATACAAGCCATTAGTGTTAAATGTTTCTGCTTAGAATGTGTGGTGGGTTCTAAAGCAGACGAGACGGTGATCTTAATAAAACACATGAATGATGTAGTAGTGTGTCATGCAGCTCATGGAGTTGGCAGAGCTGTTTTTATGGGCCCTAGTTCAGGAGAGGAGAGGATCTGTAGATCTGATGGCTGCAGAGGTAGATAACGGTTGCTGTGGTGTTGGCCTTTATAAGGATGGTGTCTGTAATGTGCAGTTCAGGCCTCTAACCAACACTGTTGAGCATAGAGTGCCCTGACCAATCACTGGCTGACTGCTCTAGCTGGTGTTGTCTAGGGGCTGACTGCTCTAACTGGTGTTGTCTAGGCATTGACTGCTCTAACTGGCATTGTCTAGGGACTGACTGTTCTAGCTAGCGTTGTCTAGGTGTTGACTAATCTAGCTGGTGTTGTCTAGACGTTGACTGCTCTATCTGGCATTGTCTATGGACTGACTGCTCTAGCTGGTGTTGACTGCTCTAGCTGGTGTTGTCTAGGCAATGACTGTTCTAGCTGGCATTGCCTAGGGACTGACTGCTCTAGCTGGCGTTGTCTAGGCGTTGACTCGTAGCTCTAGCTAATGCCTGCAAGATTTTCAGTACCATATAAAAGTTCACCAAAGCATCGAAAGGCCTCAGAATTGGTTCCAGTGATATGTGCCACAAACCTTTTTAGCACTGTGTTGAACCCTTTTCTTAAAATGTGCAGTAACAGCTTTTCCTGCTCTGACCTGCAGATGCACAGAGAGCCATCCACGCTCCATCACGGATCACAGACAGAGTGCTGGAGCTGTTCAGGAGCAAGAGCGAGTTCACCTTCATGGCCTCCATCCAGCAGAAAGCGTCCACCTCTGGAGTCCTCTTCTCCATCCATGAGGCTGAGCACAGGTAAATATAACTGCTGGTGTTTCTCCATTTATCTCTGATCCCGTGGCCTTTGACTCTCTTCGCAAGCTTGTTGAAAATATGACGATCAAATGTTGTCTGGACTTGGCTGCGTTATCAGGGCTGTTATTGGACTAGATCAAACTTTTTGAAGGCCATGCTGGTGCTGATGTGCAAGGCGGCACCATAAGCTCGGCTAATTAAATTAAACAGGTGTTTTATATGATGGCTGAATAAGAACCGAACTATAATTGTCTGCTGGAGTCTTTTCAACTCTTTCTGGCATTTCATTTTCTCGACACGAGTGGCGTTATTTCCAGCTGTCTTGCAATAAGTTTTCCTTTTTCTCAAACACATCTATTCTATCCTCCTGACAAGCTTTTAATTACCTGATCATTCAAAGTGTGGAGAGAGGTAAAACAGTAACAGTGAAATGTGCTGGGAATCTCCAGAGATGCAGCTAAATATGTTCTTGTTTTTTGACAAAATGACATCAGAATAAAGAAAATACGCATTCTTTAAGGAATTATTGTGGATGTCATTGAATAGCAGTGAGAATAGTGTAGTACAATGGTTCTCAAACTGTTGTATGCAAAGGATCTCGAAGTGATACACCAGATGACCTTCAAAAATGTGCTCAGTGCATTAAATATTAAGCATTGAAATCTGAAAATGTTTACATTTTGACCATCTCCTTTATACCCTCACTGTCCACTCTATCAGCTCCTCTGATCACACAGGAGCTCTTTGTGGTTCTATAATAGACTGTAGTTCATCTGTTTCTCGGATACTTTATTCTCTTCCTTTCACCCTGATCTTCAATGATCAGGACCCCACATGACCACCACAGAGCAGCTATTATGTGGGTGGTGGGTCATTCTCAGCACTGCAGTCACACTGACATGGTGGTGGTGTGTTCTGCTGGTACAAGTGGATCAGACACAGCAGTGCTGCTGGAGTGTTTAAACCCCTCAGTGTCACTGCTGGATCGAGAACAGTCCACCAACTAGAAACGTCCAGCCAACAGCGTCCTGTGGGCACTGATGAAGGACTAGAGGACGACCAACACGAACTGTGTAGAAACAGATGAGCTTCTGTCTCTGACTTTATATCTACAAGGTGGAGACACTCGGTAGGAGTGTCTAATAGAGTGGACAGTGAGTGGACACAAACACACAACCACACCACCACCATGTCAGTGTGACTGCAGTGCTGAGAATGACCCACCACCCACATAATAGCTGCTCTGTGGTGGTCCTGTGGGGTCCTGATCATTGAAGATCAGGGTGACTGCATTCTAAAATCATTTTAAATATCCTTGCTAGCTTGCAGATCACAAGCAGGAAACCTCAACATGTACCTGTGAAAGGACTTCAAGGTGGAACAGTGGGCGAAAAAAGTATTGAACCTGTCAACCACTAATTGTGGAAGTTTTACTTATGAAGAGGAGAGAAGAGGTCTGTAATTTTCATCAAAGGTTCACTTCAATTATGAGAGACAAAATGAGAAAAGAAATCCAGCAAATCACATTGTAGGATTTTAAAAATTTTATTTGTAAATTATGGTGGAAGATAAGTATTCCTGTAATTTCCTGTAAGTCTTCTCCACGTTTGCTCACACAGCCACGTTTCATCTTCAGTGCTCTCACTGATGGAAAGAGGTTTTGGCTTAAACTATTATGATACATGGCACCGTTCATTGTTCCCTTAACATGGATCAGTCATCCTGTAGCCTTTGGAGAAAAACAGACCCAAAACATGATGTTTCCACCCTCATGCTTCACAGTAGGTATGATATTCTTGGGATGCAACTCAGCATTCTTCTTTCTCCAAAGACAACAAGTTGAGTTTTTACCAAAAAGTTTTATTTTGGTTTCATCTGACCCCATGATATTCTCCCAATCCTCTTCTGGACCATCTTTATTCTCTCTGGCAAACTTTAGATGGGCTCGGACATGTACTAACTTCAGCAGGGGGACACACCTGTCACTGCAGGACTTGAGTCCCTCTCAGTGTAGTGTTTTACTGATGGTAGCCTTTGTTATTTTGGTCCCAGCTCTCTGCAGGTCATTCATCAGTTCCCTCCGTGTAGTTCTGGGGTTTTCTTCCTGGTGTCCTTCGACAGCTCTTTGGTCTTGGCCAGGTTGAGTTTGGAGTCTGTTTAAGTCTGTGGACAGGTGTCTTTTATACAGGTAATGAGCTGAAATGTTTCCATTAATGCAGGTATGGAGTGGAGGATAGAAGCGCTGTCCTCCTTATTTTCCATAATTTACAAATAAATTCTTTCAAAATCCTACAGTGTGACTTCATGGATTTCTTCTCATTTTCTCTCTCATAGTTCACGTGAACCTACGATGAACATTACAGACCTCTCTCATCTTTACAAGTAGGAGAACTTGCTCAATTAGTGGTTGACGAAGTGCTTTTTTGCCCCACTGATGTTTGTTTGATCATGGGTGGTACATGGTCTACAACCACTGGCATAGTGGATGACACTACTGCTCTCTATGTGGCAGGTTGGAGCGTGATTCTGCACCTTTATCAAGTCAGTCTTTTCCACCTTCAGACCTGTAGTTTCAGCTTCAGTAGCTACGGCAGACATTCACACTCACTCCCTTCACCATCATTCAATACCGACTCACTCAGAGTTGTCTTCTCAAGTTTCAAGAAGGGATATTTTACTGCTTACCTTCCATAAATATGCCGTGACAGTCCGAGCAGGCAGTCCTGCACTGTCAGGATTCCTTCGCATTTCGGTGTAATTTAAAAGCATGACTACACTGAGCTTTGACAACCATGCGTTTAGTCTAGCACCATCACACTTTTTTAAAGCCTGTTTTGGTGTCAGTTTGTATTCCAGCAGCAGCCCAGTAACAGCTCGTGTGTATCGAAAGGCACTCGGTGTGCGAATGGCTTTGTTTGGGCCTGAGGTAATGTTGAAGAGAACGCTCAGGCTCCACTGAGAACACTTTCCAATGAACTGCCTGTAAAGAACATGAAAACATTGATTTTTCTCCTGAACCTCTGGGAGGTATGAGCCTCAGTCGCAAATGGTGTGACAAGAGTGATCTAATTAATATGTGCTTCTATGGGAGTGTGTATGAAGTTTGAAAGGCTGTATTATAGAATATCATTGGGGTGTTTTTAGATTGTTAATTGTTATTAGGAATCCTTTATCCAAACCGCTGATCTACAACATACTGCTCTGAGATCCACACTTTGTGGGCAGTTACAGGCTGTGTTCTAGGCTTCATGACTCAGGATCAGAGTAACCTACAGACATCATACACATTATAACACACTATATGGTCTCATCACAGTGTGATGAATTATCAGTCAGTAAATCAGCTCAGAAAACAGCTGAAATTCCAACTGAATTAAATCCCAGTTTAATACTAAAGGAGCTTCCAGTGCATGTTACTGCTCTGACCATGTGAACATGATCAACCTGCACACAGATTCTGACTGATCAGAGAGAGGGGGCGGGGCTAATTCTCAACCTGCAAACAGACTCTGACTGATCAGAGAGAGGGGGCGGGGCTAATTCTCAACCTGCATACAGACTCTGACTGATCAGAGAGAGGGGGCGGGGCTGATGTTCAACCTGCATACATACTCTGATCAGAGAGAGGGGGCGGGGCTGATGCTCAACCTGCATACAGACTCTGACTGATCAGAGAGAGGGGGTGGCCCAGATCTGACCCAGATGTTGTTTAAATTTGAGAATAAAAGTCCTAAGA